>JANRMT010062790.1:48192235-48224888 GCA_026402145.1 Polypterus bichir lapradei
TTCCGCTGCACAGATCACTCTATGTAGGGCTTTACGGTCCTGAACACAGCAGTTTCCAAACCAGGATGTAATGTTCTGTGTCAGGATATTTTCCACAGTGCCAGAGTAGAGTATTTAGAATCCTTGAAGAAACTCCAAACTTCCTAAGCTGTCTGAGATGGTAGAGTCTCCGCTTTGCCCTTTTGGTCTGAACTTGGATGTGTTCAGACCATGTCAGGTCCTCAGAGATGTGAACCCCCAGGTATTTAAAACTGTTCACCTTTTCCACTTGAGTCCTGTTAATGATGAGGGGCTTATAGTCCCGCTTCTGTCTCTTGCTGAAATCCACCATCAGCTCCTTGGTTTTGCTGACGTTGAGCTGGAGGCAGTTTTCCTGACACCACAATGTCAGGTTTGCAACTTCATCCATGTAGGCTGTCTCATCGTTGTTCGCAATGAAACCCAATACCATCGTGTCATCTGCAAACTTCACGATAGTGTTGGAGGAATGCGTGGCTGTGCAGTAATGGGTGTAGAGGGAGTACAGCAGGGGGCTAAGAAAACACCCTTGAGGAGCTCCTGTGTTGATGGTGATGGTGTCGGAAACACAGTTACCAACCCTCACTGCCTGTGTTCTGCCAGTGAGGAAGTCCAGCACCCATGTACACAAGCAATTGTTGAGTCCTAAGTCCCTCAGTTTCACAAACAGCCTACAGGGTATTATTGTATTGAATGCTGAACTATAGTCAATGAACAACAATCTCACATAGTTCCCCTGTTTCTTGTCCACATGGCTGAGGGTGGTGTGCAGTACGTGGGAAATGGCATCCTCCATCGATCTGCTAGGACGGTAGGCGAACTGGAGTGTGTCAACAGTGCTTGGGATGGAGGATGAGATAATGTCTTTTAGTAGCCTCTCGAACACCTTCATGACTACTGATGTCAGTGCAACAGGTCGGTAGTCATTCAGGTACATGGGCTTATTGTTCTTTTGAACAGGAACGACTGTATATCTTTTGAAGCACATAGGAACCACAGACTACGCTAGAGACTCGTTGAAGATGGTGGTGAGTACTCCAGCTAGTTGGTCAGCGCAGCAACGCAGCAGGCGTCCAGAAATGTCGTCTGGCACTGCCGCCTTCCTGATGTTTACTCACTTCAGTGTTGCACCCACATCGCGCTCTGCAATGCTGATGAGGTCACCACCCTCCATAGTCAGGCAGTAGTTAGCGCTAGCTGCGTAATCAGCCTCAAAACGGGCGTAAAACGCATTGAGTTCATTAGCAAATGCAAATGCAGAGTCTGCGCTTACCGTCGCGTGAGATTTTCCTTTATAGTCTGTGATGGTACGCAGTCAGTGCCACATGCTCCGTATTGGCCTTCCTCCTCTAAGTGGTCTAGAGGTGAACACTTTTGCAATGGCATTTAGGGCCCTGCAGGGAAGTGAGGTGGTGAACACAACACATGCACTATAATTTATGTTTTGGCTTAGATGACACCCAGGATTTTGAGAAGGTTTAAAGTCAGGTAAGACAGGAGCAGCATCCGTCTCCTCATGATGATGCACTTGGATTGAGCCATATCTGGCAACTCAGATCTTTCTTCTTCTTCCTCCATTTCCTGCAGTGCTTTTCTGATCCTGATTGATTAGGTAGACAGATACTATCTGCTGTAGCAAGAGGCTGACATTCTTCAAAGTCCACCCTACAGTTGTGCTTGAAAGTTTGTGAACCCTTTAACATTTCCTATATTTCTGCATAAATAGGACCTAAAACATCATCAGATTTTCACTCAAGTCCTAAAAGTAGATAAAGAGAAACCAGTTAAACAAATGAGACAAAAATATTATACTTAGTCATTTATTTATTGAGGAATATGACCGAATATTTCATATTTATGAGTGGCAAAAGTATTTCAACCTCTAGGATTAGCAGTTAGTTTGAAGGTGAAATTCGAGTCAGGTGTTTTCAATCAATGGGATGACAATCAGGTGTGAGTGGGCACCCTGTGTTATTTAAAGAACAAGGATCTATCAAAGTCTGCTCTTCACAACACATGCTTGTGGAAGTGTATCATGGCATGAACAAAGGAGATTTCTGAGGACCTCCGAAAAAGAGTTGTTGATGCTCATCAGGCTGGAAAAGTTTACAAAACCTTGGACTTCAGCAATCCACAGTCAGACAGATTGTGTACAAATGGAGGAAATTCAAGACCATTGTTACCCTCTCCAGGAGTGGTCGACCAACAAAGATCATTCCAAGAGCAAGGTGTGTAATAGTCGGGGAGGTCACAAAGGACCCCAGGGTAACTTCTAAGCAACTGAAGGCCTCTCTCATATTGGCTAATGTTCATGTTCATGAGTCCACCATCAGGAGAACACTGAACAACAACGGTGTGCATGGCAGGGTTGCAAGGAGAAAGCCACTGCTCTCCAAAAAAACATTGCTGTTCGTCTGCAGTTTGCTAAAGATTACGTGGACAAACCACAAGGCTACTGGAAGAATGTTTTATTGACGGATGAGACCAAAATAGAACTTTTTGGTTTAAATGAAAAGCGTTATGTTTGGAGAAAACACTGCATTCCAGCATAAGAACCTCATCCCATCTGTGAAACATGGTGGCGGTAGTATCATGGTTTGGGCCTGTTTTGCTGCATCTGGGCCAGGACGGCTTGCCTTCATTGATGGAACAATGAATTCTGAATTATATCAGAGAATTCTAAAGGAAAATGTCAAGACATCTGTCTATGAACTGAATCTCAAGAGAAGGTGAGTCATGCAGCAAGACAACGACCCTAAGCACACAAGTCGTTCTACCAAAGAATGGTTAAAGAGGAATAAAGTTAATGTTTTGGAATGGCCAAGTCAAAGTCCTGACCTTAATCCAATTGAAATGTTGTGGAAGGACCTGAAGCGAGCAGTTAATGTGAGGAAACCCACCAACATCCCAGAGTTGAAGCTGTTCTGTACGGAGGAATGGGCTAAAATTCCTCCAAGCCGGTGTGCAGGAATGGTCAAAAGTTACCGGAAATGTTTAGTTGCAGTTATTGCTGCAAAGGGGGGTCACACCAGATACTGAAAGCAAAGGTTCACATACTTTTGCCACTCACAAACATATAATATTTGATCATTTTCCTTAATAAATAAATGACCAAGTATAATACTGTATTTTTGTCTCATTTGTTTAACTGGTTTCTCTTTATCTACTTTTAGGACTTAAGTGAAAATCTGATGATGTTTTTAGGTCATATTTATGCAGAAATATAGAAAATTCTAAAGGGTTCACAAACTTTCAAGCACAACTGTACATAGAAAAAAAACCATTTATAATTACACCAATGATTACTGTTCACAACCATTATGAACTTCTTAGAAATTGTAAATATATACACTGGAAAAAAAAGTAAAAATACAGCAGCTAATATGTAGAAAAAATATGATATAAGTAGTACTAATACTGCCATGTGTACAGTGCAGTGAAAGTCATAGTTGCCTGAGTTGTGGAGGTGTTAAAGAAATAATTCAGAACTTGTAACCTCGATGAACAATTAGTCACAGTTCTTTAATGAATCTACAATTGCGACTGAGTGTCCAGGAAGAACAGTTCAGGAAATAAAAATATTCCTGTAAAATTTTTGAAAATACAATTCCAAGCCATTCAGAAATGTAGAACTTCTATTCAACTGAAAATGTTTGTTACACAGACATACAAGATTGTGATTTTTCTTTTTCTTCTTCTTTCGGCTGCTCCCATTAGGGGTTGCCACAGCGGATCATCTTTTTTCATATCTTTCTGTCCTCTGCCTCTTGTTCTGTTACACCCATCACCTGCATGTCTTCTCTCACCACATCCACAAACCTTCACTTAGGTCTTTCTCTTGCCTGGCAGCTCTCTCCTTAACATCCATTTCCCAATATACCCAGCATCTCTCCTCTGTACATGTCCAAACCAACGCAATCTCGCCTCTCTGACTTTGTCTCCCAACCGTCCAACCTGAGCTGACTCTCTAATGTCCTCATTTCTAATCCTATCCATCCTCGTCACACCCAATGCAAATCTTAACATCTTTAACTCTGCCACCTCCAGCTCTGTGTCCTGCTTTCTGGTCAGTGTCACCGTCTCCAACCCATATAACAAAGCTGGTCTCACTACTGTCTCATAGACATTCCCTTTCACTCTTGCTGATACCCATCTGTTACAAATTACTCCTGACACTCTTCTCCACCCATTACACCCTGCCTGCACTGTTTTTTACTTTTCTTCCACAATCCCCATTACTCTGTACTGTTGATCCCAAGTATTTAAACACATCCACCTTTGCCAACTCTGCTCGCTGCATCCTCATCATTCCACTGACCTCCCTCTCATTTAAACACATGTATTCTGTCTTGTTCCTATTGACCTTCATTCCTCTCCTCTCTAGAGCATATCTCCACCTCTCCAGGGTCTCCTCAACCTGCTCCCTACTATCGCTACAGATCATAATGTCATCAGCAAACATCATAGTCCACAGAGACTCCTGTCTAATCTCATCCATCAACCTGTCCATCACCATTGCAAATAAGAAAGGACTCAGAGCTGATCCCTGATGTAATCCTACCTCCACGTTGAATGCTTAGTGGTAATTATAGTAGTAATAGAAAAAATATTTATTTATTTATTTAGTTATTTTTTTTTCATTTATTAATTTTATTACAATCCATACAAAGCTATCAAGTTTTTACAAAAAGAAAAATTGAGTTAAGAACAGATCGATCCCCACCCCTGAGAGAGAGAGCAAGCCAAGCCGCGTTAAATTTTAAGGCTTGTAAACATACCTAAATTTATAAATTCTCTGTGCTTTATGAGCTTATTTTAAAATATTACTGATTAGATCTGCCATGTTTTGAAAAAAGTCTGTACGGATCCTCTAACTGAGTATTTGATTTTTTCCAATTTCAAATAATATAACACATCGGTTTCCCACTAAACATTTATCAAAATCATTTTACAGTTAGATAAGTCTCCCATGACCATTACATATCTCCCTTCAGGATCCAATACTACATCTGATGCTACAAATGGTACTGTTCTATGTATGAGAATTCCCATACCTCTAGTTTTCTTTGTAAAACTAGAATGGAACATTCGACAAGTCTAGTCTTTTTGCAGCTGGAACTGATCCTTGCTTAGTAAGTGGGTTTCCTGTAAAAATACTATTTTAGCGTTTAGACCTGTTAGGTGAGAGAGTACTTTCTTTCTCTTTAATTCGTGATTCAGGCCTTTAACATTCCAGCTTACGAAGTTAACTGTCCCAACATCGAGACACTGATTCTGAGTTTTTGATGTCATTTTATAGTCTTAACTGGAAGTGAGACAGCTTAGGTCTTAATTTCCTATTTCCCCTAGAGTTGTTGCTATGCAGCTTATTATTACGTTGGTAGTTATAATTATAAAGATTGAGAGGATAGATTAGGTATAGATCAGGCCTGCTCTCTTTCTCTCCCCCCCTTAACCCCCCACCCTCCCTTTTTGCCTCCCCAAGTGAGGCTAAAACCCACTTCACGCAGTCCCAGTCCTCTGACATACCCAGAGACAGAGCACGTCCAAAGCACAACAAGCCCCAATGCAGCGGCATTTTAGGGTTAAAAGACAGAGATATCTATTATCAATATAGTCTTAAAATCTATACTAATAAACGGCAAAGCCCTCACTCACTCACTCACTCACTCACTCACTCACTCACTCACTCACTTACTGACTGACTGACTCATCACTAATTCTCCAACTTCCCGTGTAGGTAGAAGGCTGAAATTTGGCAGGCTTATTCCTTACAGCTTCCTTACAAAAGTTGGGCAGGTTTCATTTCGAAATTCTACGCGTAATGGCCATAACTGGAGGCTGTTTTTCTCCATTTACTGTAATGGAGTTCAGCTGGAGGGGCGGAGTTCGTATGACATCATCACGCCTCTCACGTAATCACGCATTACGTAGAAAGCCAGGAAGAGCTACAAAATGCGCTTTAGAAAACATGCATTATATAATTAAGAAGGCAGCGAAACAATTAGAAGCGAGCGAGTGACATATAAAACCATATTCAGCAGCTCACGTGAACTGACGCAGTGCGCAGACAAAAAGTAACAGTTCCAAAGAGTGCTGAACAAAAACTGAATTACACTGCTACGCTCAAATAGATAAACCACACGCCGTGGCGCGATACTAAAGCATTCGACTGTAGCGCCCACGTCCGAGGTTCGATTCCCGAGAGGGGATGCACTAAGTATGTACGCGCGCTTCTTGATTTATTTTAACCTCGCATCCCCTTAGTTTGAGACGTATGAAAACGCATGCGGTTAACGCAGAAAGACAGATCACCTATTCACCTATTGAAGCTTCATGAATAATGGATACTTTATTCGCGATCAATGATTGTTTTGGTAAAGCCATACTCAGTGTATTCATTAGATGAACGGTAAAAAAGTAAGAGCGAGGGGACGGTAACTTACTGAAGCACACAAGCAAAACCACAATAGCACGCGGGCTCGATGTACTGACTTGCGCGATCACATTCCAAAAAATATTTCTTTTCAAGTTCTATTTAGTCCATATGAGTCAAACTCAAGGCCCACGGGCCACATCCGGCCCGGCGTGTAATTATATCCGGCCCGCGAGATCATTTTATATACTGTATTATTGTTATTAATGGCCCGGGTATATGAAGCGCTGGTAACACAATAAACTACAGATCCCATAATGCAGCGCTTCAGCTGCCTTGCCGAACACTTACCGTGTTGCTGCAAGTTATTGCGAAGCTAGCCCACACGATGCTGAAGAGAAAAGTTGATTCTGAAAATAGAGCCTTTAAAAACCGATGGGAGGCTGAGTATATGTTTACTGACATTGCCGGTAAACCCGTGTGTCTCATTTGTGGAGCTAATTGCACTGATACGAAATAGCCTGCCCATTTAATTATTTAGGAATGGATAAATAAAGATAAGATTTTTCTACAAATAATGTTTTTCATTTTTCTTCCTTGATGGATTCTGCCACCCCCAGCAACAGTTGCTCGCACCCCAAAGAGTGTATGTATGTATGTATATATATATATATATATATATTTATAATATATATATGTGTGTGTGTATATATGTAGATATGTATGTATACGTTTATATGTGTGTGTGTGTATGTATATGTGTATATATATATATATATATATGTATTTGTGTGTATATATGTGTATGTATGTGTATATATGTAGATATATATATGTATGTATATATGTGTGTGTGTATATATATATGTGTATATGTGTATATGTATAGATATGTATATATATATGTTTATATGTGTGTGCATATATATATATATATTTTTATATATATATATGTGACAGCAACACTCATCACTCACAACAGTGACAAAACAATTACATTTACAATCATGTTATGTTATTTTCAAAATGTTTCATTTTCTTTTTCATTACTTCTTTAACACACTACTCCGCTGCGAAGCGCGGGTATTTTGCTAGTAATAAATAAATAAATAAAAAAGAGTTTTGCACTTAAAATATATATATAGTCTACAGCAATTTTAGTGCATTAAGATGATACACCCAGATAATAAACCCGGGTGATGGTGTTAAAAATGTGTCCAGAATAAGCATAACAAGTCTTAATGCAGTAATAGCAATAACAATAAACCAAGGGTATGATATTGAACAGTCTCGTTTAGGGTAGAGATGAAATAGTTAGAAAAGAAAAGAGAAAAAAGAATAATTAAGCACAATAAAACATAAACAGATAGCACCCTAGTAACACTAAGTAATAATGAGAATATATGAGAATATGTGCTGATAAGAACCCGTATTTTAAAATGAATAGATCAGACAGTAGATTGTTAATCCTTGCTTTATCATTAACCGCCATGACTCACTATTATGTATCAGAATTGTCCCGGGATCAGCTTTCTTAATTCCTTTTCTGCTTCTTCCTTGCTAGCGAAGACATAGAATTGACCCTACCATTCCACTTTCAGTTTTGCCGGATACAAGAGGCTGTATTTGACGCTGGCTTGCCGTAACCGCTGTTTAATGTTGTAGAAGGCTCCGCGTTTAGTAGCTGTTGCTGGAGAGAAGTCAGGGAAGATACGAATGTGGTTATTTTCATATATAATATCTTCCTTGTTTCTGAGGAGTGCCATCACCTCTAGCTTAAATGATAATCGTTCAAAACGAACTATAAAAGATCTTGGTCGGGGTCTAACGGTGTTTGATCCGCGTATGCGGTAAGCCGCTGCTATCTCAGATTCTGCTTTAAAGTCCTCCCCGATTATTTTAGAAAAAGTTCAGCTGCGAATTTCACAGGGTTTGAACTTTCTCGATTCTCAGGCAGACCTTCAATTCTGACATTATTCCTTCTACTCCCATCTTCCAAATCAGCCAGTCTGTCTCCAAGTTTTTCTCTGAGTTTTTTGCATTTGGAGCTGACATTAACTGCTTTTTCCTCGGCACTGGCAGCTAAATGTTCGGTCATTTCAATCCGATTCGTGAAAGTCTCCTTGAGATTCTCCAATTGATCAGTAAGAGTGCTCAGTTTAACCGAGTTTTCCTGAATGCGCTCTTCAATTTTACCCAGCACCTGTCGAAGCTCAAGTTGCACCTCTTGATGCAGCCATTCATTGGCCTGTTTCATCTCCTGTTTCAATTCCTGTTTCAGTCTCTCAAGTGCCTTTGCCCTTGCTTTCTCATTAGCCTTCTCGCTTTTCTTTATATCTTGCATAAGCTCCGCGAGCATCACCTCCAGTTTAGACATTTCAATTGTGCTTTCTTGTACCGTAGATGAAGCAGCAGACTCTGCTGAAGCCGGTGTCCCCGTTGCTCCTGGCTTGCGTAATTGCATAGTTGAAGCCGCG
The DNA here is from genome assembly GCA_026402145.1 of Polypterus bichir lapradei. NCBI lineage: Eukaryota > Metazoa > Chordata > Cladistia > Polypteriformes > Polypteridae > Polypterus > Polypterus bichir. The sequence continues at coordinate 48,201,107 of JANRMT010062790.1, forward strand.
GACTTCAAGGCCCTTACCATTTTCAGTTGATCTTCTCTGATCGGCGAGCTATCCCGATTTGCACTCACGATTGCACCTTCGCTCCCCTTTTTGCTGGGGCTTGCTGATCGTAGCTTGGGTGTAGCTTTAGTTTTCGGTTCTTTCGGACCCCCCCTTCTTGTTGGCCATGTTTATATGTGCTTACATATACTGTAGCAGTCCCTCTCGGGTTGAATAAATACAAGATATCTCAGGAAAATAAGCAAATAATATGAAAAATAACACCGCTGCTAGCGGAGCTCCACTTCAGACGTCCATCTCTCGCATCGGACGAGACCAAAAAATATTTAAAAATAACGTTCTACTAATATACAACAATAATATAGAGAGCAAAATGCAATTAACATTAATAATGAATATCATACTAGATAGATTATTAAAAGGGACAGACTGTTACCACGTTTGACCCCTGACCTTTCTTGCACACAACTAATGAGCAGTGGTGGTGAACACTTTCACAATGGCATTTCGGGCCCTCCGGAAATTGTTTGGGTGAATATGTTGGCAATGGCAACTCAACCCCTCTGGTGAGGGGTGGGGATTAATAATTTTACAAATGCAACTTGGCCCCTCTGATGAGGTTGAGAGGTGAACGCTGCTGCAAATGCTGTCTGGACCCTCTGCAGAGGTTGGGGGGTGAAAAACTTTACAAATCCTGCTTGGTCCCTCTGAGGAGTTCTGCACTTTTGGAAATGCAGTTTGGACCCTCTGGAGAAGGTTGAGGGGTGTGAACACTTTTGCAGATCTGGCATTCCCCCTCTAAGTGATCTAGAGGTGAACACTTTTGCAATGGCATTTAGGGCCCTGCAGGGAAGTGAGGTGGTGAACACTTTCACAACAGCAATTCGTTCCCTCTTAGGAGTGGTCAGATGAATATTGTCACATTCCATTTTCACGCCCTCCTGGGAGTGATATGGTTGAACGCTTTTTCAATGGCAGCCAGGACCCTCTTTATTTTACCTCTTTAAGTGCCTGGTTGCAGCCAGATGTAAGAGTCAGCAGTGGTGCACTAACTTGGGTTGGTGTTTGTTTCGTATGTAGTGATTTGTTTCCGAGTTATTTTTAATGCTGTCTTAATTTTTTTTTTTTACAGATTGTGCAATTTGGACTTGTTTGCCCTTAGTTTTGCCTTTTAAGCAAACACTTTTGCCCTTTTGTGTGTTTTTGTTATATTTTTCTATTTTTTAATACAAAACCTCATTTATTAAGATTTTTTTTTCGATTTGTCTCTACATGGAAAAGTTTCATGGTTCTTTCTGTTGTAAGGAGATTTGATATTTCTTGGGGTTCTGTTGATATTTTGATCTTTTAAAACCAGCTTCCCCTGCCTAGGATGAACCCTGTGAGTTGCTGTTTGGGGGCTTGCTGGACTGGGGTCAGACTCTTCTGGGCTATCCTTTTGTGGCCTATTTTGGAGAACTCATACACAATCTTGCCATGTCTGTCACTCCATTTCCCAGCACTCTTGTCAACTTTGTCATCCTCTCCCACTAGAAGTTGTGTAATGTGATACTGGTTTAAGTTAAATTTAGACAAAAAATATAAAACCTGTATTTGTCACGCCATATGCCTCAGAAGTGCAGTTTTAAGATTTAGCTATGGAGCGTTTTTTTTAAAAATAAAGTAGTAGAAACAGTAGGAGCATTGTCATGTGTACAACAATGTCATGTGTACAACATGCAACACGTAACACGTCACCACTCTCCAGCACTAGTGAATAATAATATAACACTCCAGTTTACTTAATAGAAAACACAATCAGCTTACCTGAGGTGTTTCTGCTGCCCTGCTTCTATGCCAGTTTTTCCTAAAACCTTTGGGAAGGCAAACCGTTTATCATTCAAAGAAAAAAATGATATTATTACTGATAAAACCTTTATATAAAAATAAAATAAAATTAATTGTGATTAAGAGTTAGTGTGGCAGAGTAGAGCTACTGTAGTACAAAGTCAGTCAGCACAGAGTGGGGGGCAATGAGACATCTCTTTTATTGTAGTATTTAAAGTCTCAGTGGTTGCCTGTGCTCCAGAATATAAGGGGCAATAACAGAGAGTAGGTACCGTATATAAGCCTGTCCTGCTTGATCAATCCCTTTCTTTCTTTCTTACACAATCTAAAGCTGCACACTTGGATCATTTCTTTAACTTTGAGGGTCTTTGAGGGGGACCTCAAGAAATCTTGGCTTTTCCCAGTCACAGTAAAGCTCACTCTCGTGCTATGTTTTCTTTAAAATGAATTGAATTACGCGGAAGTAGACCACTGCGAGCAATGGCACAGACCCGCTTTTCTCTGCAGCAGAATGATTAACACAGTAAGTGGGCATACCAGCATACACACGGGCTAGAAAAACAATTGTAATTGAAAAAATGACAGGCCAGACCAAAAAAAATACAACAACAGACATCTAATATTAAAAGGATGTTTTTCCAAGATGAAAAAGTAAACCTTCTGAAAAGACTGCAGAGAGCCGAACCCAAAAAGCAAACATGAAAGCCTATGAACCCTGTTTGGATTTGGACAGAGCCTACTAGATCACATGAAGAAGACTCAGAGCTGCAGTAGTTCATCTTTATGAAACGATTATCCATCCGTGACCCTGGGAATGATGGATCCAATAGGATGATTGATGGCACATTTGGTTGAAGTTGTACAACAGCTAGACAGATTTATCAGCTGAAAGGAATTTGCTCTGATGAATTAACAGCAATGCACACAAGAGGCCAAGTGTGACAACTCAGCTGGAGAAATGTTGGTGTGCCAATTGGGTCACCCCATTTAATAACGGTGCACGATGGCGTTATAACAAGAAATAAAGTGCCTAAGACAGGGAATTGATATTGATCAGTTCTGGTATGGAGTTCCGTCTCATTTGAGTGTCAGTCCTGAAAGAGATATTTATGTCTTTATACTCTTCAGAGCAGAAGGGGCAGAATCAGTTGCCCTCACTGGGCATCTTCGCCTGACTGAGGGAACAGAAAGATACCATTAGTGACAGCACCCTCTCTTGTCCTAGGGTGAGTTTGCTTACTCAAGATGATTGAGGAAGTTGATCCACAGACACTCATGAATGACACGAAGGGAATTGTGCATAACACATTGCATGGAATTCACACTAAAACTTGGCATACGGACAAAAGCGGAAATGTGCGTACACAGAAAAAAATCCAGATGCATAAATTTGTATGTACGCCAACTTCCACGTTCTTCTGCTCCATAAATCCCCGGCAGCGTGAAAAGTAACGCATGTGCACGCACGCCTGCTACCACTCCCCAACTCCTCACAAAATTACACCTCTTTGAGTATGCAAATCAATATAAATAGCCCCTTATGTTTTCCGTTCTGTGAAAAGACAATGGAAAAGCATGGGGGATAAAGAAGAATTTCAGCAAGTACCAATTAGAGGCAAGGAAAAACATACTATTTGTTGGTTTAACCAGTAATATAAACAGCAAAAGAAAGTTGATCGAGTGGTGGAGAAACTCGAAATTTCAAGTTCAGAAAGTCGCACAGCGCCTGAAATATATAAGAAGTGGTCAGATATCAAAGTCGCCGTGAAAAGTCGAGTCATAAGCCCACCATTTGAGTGTCATATAGAAGTGTATGTTTTATGTTGTTCATTATGTTGTTAAAGCATATACAAAACATTCAGGCATGGTGGTGCAGTGGTAGGGGCGAGCTGGTTCCCAGTCCAGAGATTGTTCATGCCTCCTGCAAGATGCTTACTGTGCCATGCACGACCCTCAATAAAATAATTGATTGCAGCAGTACTGTCTCTTTCAAATGTACTAAACCAGGATTCCTGTCCTTTCTTTTTTTTCTCAAAAGAACCAATCACCACACAATCAGCTCTTTAATAGATGTCAAGCCATCTGTAAGCTTAGAACGCAGATTCTTCAAATCCTTTAAGGAACATTGAAATATTTTCATAGTACATGTTTAATTATTCCATCCATCTATCCAACCCTGGGTCGCACCAGTCCCAGCAAGTATACAGCGTGAGGCAGGAACAATCCCTGAACGGGGCGCCAGCTAATTGCTACCGCTTTGCCACCAAGTCCTCACACACTTAATCATTAATAATATACATAATTTAAATGAAGTTAAAAATGTATCTCTATAATGTAATATATATACTTTACTGCATTTCGTCTTAAAAAATGATATCAAAAGCTCCACAAAGATAGTGCCTGGAAATCTAAATCGACTTAGAAGCCAGTTGTCATCATCTGTAAATATGCGCTGTCTTCTATTGAATTGAATTGAACTCCTTTATTGTTATTGTATGGTACAATGAGATTCGATATGCAAATCCTCCGTAAACTTATTTTCCTATAAAATGGTAAAATATCAACAACAACAACAACAATAATAATCGTATAAAAACCAGTAAAAAATACACAACATGAAAGCATAAGTGGCTCAGGTTGTGCAATATTACAACTGTAATGCAAGTCTACAGTGAGGCAATTGTACTTATAAGTACAAACATTTATACCGGGATCACTTGATGGACCGATTGGGTGCATTTAGTGCTCTTGGGATGAAACTGTTTCTGAACCGCGAGGTCTGTACAGGAAAGGCACTGAAGCATTTGCCGAATGGAAGAAGTTCAAATAGACTGTGCACATGGCTGAGGCAGCGTGTGGTAGAAACTGTATCCAGATATTTCTCCCGCTCTTGACACAGTCTGCCACAGAGCTTTCTGATCAGCTGCTGTACAGCTGTGATTCCACACTCAGATACAGTGGGTTAAATACTCAGAGTGGTGCACTGAGAGCAACAATGCTAAAGTGGCTATGGTATTTGGAATAGTTCGGCCATTTGGTGCACCATTATATGGTTACAGGTTGATTACAATCAGATGCCTTGAACTAAAAAAATGATATGCAGTTTCATATCCCTTTGGTCTCAACAATTATATTCAGTTCAAGGATTCATTCTTGTAGTATAGTGCACACTTGTTTGACGCTCTATTGAAATTCTCCATTTTACTTTTACCAGATGTATCAATGATTATGAAGTCTTTTCAATCCTTAATCACTTCCCAATGTCTAGTAGTGGCAGCTGGACTCATTACAACATTGGGGCCAAGGCAGGAAACATCTCTGGACAAATCACGAAATGGTCACAGGTCCAGATGTGATTCTCAAATGAGAATATGCATCTGGGGACAATTTGTTAAAAAGTGTGTAGTGAATGGAGGAGAAAACCTCCAACCTGCGCTGCAAAAGCTCCACCCACAGGGCTTCTTCTTTAAACACCCCAAATTTCCCCCTAATTTTTCCAGTCCATGCATTTTGCCCACAGGGCTTCTTCTTAAAACACCTGCCCCCCAATTTCTCCAGTCCATGCACTTTAAACAGCCGCCGAAGGTTTCAGGGAGCGAGAAAAAGATACTGAATGAAAGACTTGATGCTGAGAGAAAATAAAAAGCTAAAATTGCTTTTACAATTCATGAGCTCAGGAGCACAAGGTAACTGAAGCTTAATAATTAATTTGTACATTGTAATGAGGCAGACAGACACACAAATAGACCAGCACAGCTACTGGGCTCCACATGTTTGAGAAGTGCCTCTGTCTGTCACAATATCTTTCTGTCATTTTAACTATTGGATCACCATATGATGTAACCACAGCAAATGAAATTTAGATAAGCAATGTGGCCTATTGATATACAATGTTTGATGTGCTATGGCTATTTTGTCATGGCATGTTGGTGTTCCTATTTAGACAGTACTGTTAACACACTTTAGTTATCTGTTTAGATGTTCAGTCAGAAGGTGGATGCAGTGCAGCCATGCTTTACTAGTGTCGTTAGACAGACTTGTTGATTCAGGTTGTTTTGAGTACTGAAATCTGCATCTCCTGTGGCTCTTCGTTATCAGCTCTCTTAATGAACGTCCTTTTGATGGTATGACACAATGTTTACTTCAAATGCATATTTTGCAGTTCATATTTTCATGAATTTAGTTCTTTCAACAGAAAGCACATATAGCACCTGTGACAACATATCATTCACATTTGCCAATTATCCATTGATTCCATTGAATACCAATGAATAATATGATGCTACACAAAGAATTTTCCCTTCCATCAGGTTATATTTTTTTAAAACGTGTAATGCGCTCTCTGCACACATGACACATATCTAATAGTGTTATTTAGACTTCTCGACTGTAGACAGTTCAGCATAATGTAGCGGTCCAGTGCCGCTAAGATTCACACCGTCAAGATGAGGGTGATTTATTTATTTTTATAGAGGATCCCAGGGACGCTCCCAGCCTTGGCTCAACCCACACACACTCACAAACAGAGACAAAATACACCACACTGGGAACTAACAGAAATTGAAGAATATAATAAAATTAAATAATATAAATGAAAACAATACCACCCCTGCACCCCTAAGGCAATATTACATTAAACATATAAACACAAACACCACACAGCAAAGTCCATGGAATACCAAACCGGATGTAATGAGAGGTGACGAGAGTAAGTCCAGAGATCTGTATGTTGAAAGGGAATGAAAAAACAGTTTTACCGGTAGACACTGCAAGGGCGAAGATGGATGGATGGTTCAGGAGCACTCCTATACTTGCGGGAAAGCCGTGACTCCACAAACAGTCCTCAGCACACAGGCAGACAGACAATCCAGACCCCAACAACAAATACAATCCAGGACACAGTGATTAAATATGGCTTAGTTAACAGAAGGTAGTCCGACAGGTAAACGAAACACAAAATACAACAACAAAAAGCACTTTTCTTCCTTGGCCACCTGCCTTCCTTTTAAACTCCTCTGACCACCTTTGACTCCAACAGCCCCTGTAGGGACTGCTGGGAGATGCAGTTCTAACTAATAGTAGCACTGCTGCTGTAATCAAGAACTGATGAGAGCCCCTCTGATCTTTACAGTTTGGGGTTTACCACCCCTACTTTGACCGGTGCCTTCATGAGGCATTGGATTGGTTTAGAAATGCAGTGGCAAAGCTAGGGGCAGGCGGAGGGGGTGGTCCGCCCCAGGTGACACATTTTTGGGGGTGGCATTATTGGCCTAAAGGCTTAGTACAATTTATGTATAAGTAGCAGGGTTCAGAAAAATATCATTTATGAATGAAAAAAGTAAAATTCTCTGATTTTTATCCACAAATGCTTCAAAAATAATTTTCAGACTGTCCTTCTCTGATGGCATCAGACACAGCAGTTGAAATTTATGAGGCAATAACAGAAATAAACATAAACATTACACCAATAATAATTTCTAGGAAATTAAACAACTAATTTAGAATTTATACATAATTTTGTTTCGTTATCAATCTGAATGTGTTCCTGCTCTGTGCAGAAAACATCCCCACCTATCACTTGTACACTACATTTGTTCTGGTTTTTGCAGCGTAATTATATTAAACTAATAATTAGAACATGGCTTATCAGTGCGTCTATACTATAATCTTGTCCAGTTGATGTTTATAAATAATTATATGTGAAAAATTATTGCTGTTTCTTTATACAGTATATGAATAAATCTATGCAAAATGTATCTTATTTTTTCTTTATATGTTATTTTAATTTTCTATCTAAATAGGTTAACATGTTCAGATATGTTGGAGGGCGGCAAATTGAAGCACTGTCTCACCCTGAGCAGCATGAACGCTAGATATAAAATTAAAGAGTGATAAAAATGCAGGTAAGACAGACAATAACTTTGTATAATGTTAACGTTTACCCCCTCGAGTGGAATTGAAGAGTTGCGTAGTGTGGGTGAGGAACGATCTCCTCAGTCTGTCAGTGGAGCAGGACAGTGACAGCAGTCTGTCGCTGAAGCTACTCCTCTGCCTGGAGATGATCCTGTTCAGTGGATGCAGTGGATTCTTCATGATTGACAGGAGCCAACTCAGTGCCCGTTGCTCTGCCACTGATGTCAAACTGTCTAGTTACGCCACTGCAGAAATGTGACACTCACTTTTAAGAAAAATTCACTCCTAGCTGTCTCCAGGTGTATAGATTATATTATATTATATTATATTATATTATATTATATTATATTATATTATATTATATTATATTATATTATATGTCTGGCTTCAACGAGACTACAGGGACCACTCACATACACACACAGAGCTTCAAACTCACACAGCACCTATCAAGAATGGCTAACCAACATGAGAGTCTCTTTTGCTCCCTGTATGCCAGTATGTTTTTCTCATAGATGTCCTTTACATATTATCTGGTGGCATAAGTTGACACTTTGGTGGGGGTTATATGAATATGCTGTGATTTTAGGATGCTTTATTTTATGGTCTCCTTTAATTCCATGGTCTAGACTAGGGATGGGCAACTTTGATGATGAACAGGGTCACTAACATTTTATACAGAGGGCCTGTTTGCAAAAAGTAAATTTCAGCCATAGGATACCATCACACCATTATTCGCTTAGCCAAATTTAGCAACAAATTTAATGATAAAAAAACAAAAATATTTACTGGCATTTATTTTATTGTACCAAAACCTCAAATGAATTAAATAATCCTCCCACAAAACTGCAGTTTGCCATTTAACACAGAATACATCCACACATATAGCAGTTTTCATTATTGAACTTTAACTTTAGCTTACTGGTAAACACAAAAACAGTATGTCTATATAAAATGCCCATTCAGTTATTGACTTTTAATACTGTGATAATGCAGATTTACTGGTAAAACGCACAAAAAAATACAAAAGTGTATATTCCCAAGTGCTGCACCATCATTTCAGTGCATTAGTTTTATTTCAAAGAATAAACGACACATTCACAGTCAGCCACTGTTATTATTGTCTGCGGTGCATTTCAGCTCTGTGCTCCTGTTATGACTTCATGAAATACGTGTGGCCTCTCCTTGGCATACGAGCGACTCAATGTCAATATTTGTGCATCCCACCTGCACGAGCTGGAACAGAGTTCCATCTGTCAGCCTGTTTCTCTCTTTGGACCTGATGTGTTTCATTATTGAGATGTTGCTCTCACATATGTAAGTTGCTTCCAAACACGCTGGCCATAGAAAATGCAAAATGCCTGAGATGTGGGAAGAGGAATTCTGGTAGCAGTTTCCAAAACACAACATTGTGGTTTGCTTGGAAAAAAAGGGGGTCTGCCTGTAATTCTCATAGTATCAGATGCAACGCTGGGGAATGGTCACTGACAGCTGCAGAGAGGAGGTCACCGAACAAAGCAATCGTTCATTTGCATAGTGTAGAAATCCTGAAACTGCTGGTGCAAAGCTTCAGTGTCAGCTCAGTATTTAAAAGGGTTTTCTCACATGGAGGAAAATCTTCAGAAGAAAACAACAGTCCAAATTTGGGTGGTGGGATAAACAGCACTCTTTGAACAAGGATGGTTTGTGCGTTAATCCGTTGATGTGTACGTAGAGATCAGACACAGTTTGTCCTCTTCCCTGCAACTGCATACTCAGGTGATTAAAGTGTGTGGTTATTTCCAAAAGAAAAGCAAAGTTGCAAAGAAAATCGGTATCTCCAAGTTTACTGCGGGCAGCACTCTTGTATTGCTGTGAAAACTGTTCTCCAAGAAAAGTGAGAGTTCTGAGCAAAAAAACCTCTGCAAGCATTTTCCATGGCTCACCCACTATCTGTAAATCCCCCATAAGTGGCACTCACGTCATCCAAAAAGGCTACAAATGTCCTGTGATTGTGAGATCTGCTACCCCCATGGATGAGATTGGTTATCCTCGTCACTAAATCCATGACATTAATGAAGTAAATTGCTATTGCACACAGAGCCTCCTGTAAAATTGGAAAAAAATGTGATTAGTCTGTGATTCCTCACACTTTAAACACACTTTTATGTTTATTAATTTAGTGAAGAGTTATGCAACAATTTTGTACTGTAACAATTCGTCTGGAGCACTAGCCTGAGATTAATGCTCCCACTATTCTGACCTAGCTAAAGGCAGATGATAAAAGGATAGGCCAATATCAAACCTTAATAAAGTTCCCGCATCGCCTTTATTCTAATAATACAATCCCTTAATATCAATGCATTTATAGGTCACTGCACACCATAGTCCATATTTATCCTTGCAGTACATCAAATAAACAACAAATAGAAAAACAATCCCTTACACATGGATCGCTCCGCCCGAACCTAAGTAACCCTTAATTTGCAGCGCCTCACACATATACATGTATCTACACATCAACAGTTTTCATTCCCCCAATTCCCGTTCCAGAGATAATAAATAGATCCGCAGTTGTCCACTGTAATACTCCTGCAACGGCCGGCGAGCTGATGAGGAGTCCTGAAAATAGCGGACTATATAACCAATCTCCTCTTCATCATAAAAGACATACAGTCAGACTTGCACCATGATTAAAGTATAGTACGTCCGTTTTGATAGCTCGCCCGAGTCCGTAGGTAATAGCGGAACGATCGATTCCCAGGTACTAAAAAGAAGACCATCCACCTTCTGACAGGACTGATAGGAGCTCCTAGGCTTTTCCCATGGCCAGAGCAGAAGCTGATCTGCCTTTTCTGTTATCCTATGCTCTTCTTTTTTTCTTCTCCTCTTCCCTCTAAGACGGCACGCTTTATGCAAATGAATCCCCGAACCAACCGGAAGTTCCACCTCTGGGGTACCGCTGTCAATCTCTGTCAGAAGACTATTCCCCCCCCAACAACAGATCGACAGCAGAAAACATTATCTTTATGTGGCAGCGCTACAGTACAAGAAGATGACTATCGGGGTTGGCAACAGTCGTTGTCAGCACAGTCTCTAATCTCAGATACTGTAGCATGAAACTCCTTCAGAGTTATCATAGGTTTCTTGGAGGCCTCCAGTCATAGCTTCATGGGTGAGTGGTAAAGAGAAAGCCACTTGGCATATCAAATGGAGTTTGCCAGTAGGTCTAATGGTCTGATGAGACCAAAACTGATCAACAATGCACACTCATATCAAAAACAAACCCTCCCCACTATGAAGCATGGAGGTGGTAGCATCATGCTCTGGAAATACTTCTCTGCAGCCAGTCCTTAAAAGCTTGTGAGGGTGGGATAGCAAAATGAGGATGAAGAAATGAAGGAAAGACTGAGATAGTCTTCAAGAAACATGCACCTTGGGAAATATATTTTTGAGCAAGACAATGATCCCAAGCATAAAGCCAAAGTTGTACAGGAATGGCTTTAAAACAACAAAGTTAACACCCCAGTGTCAGAGTCCAGAATTAAATCTAAGTGAGAACTTGTGACTGCATTTACTTACAATCCCCATGCAGCCTGACAGAGCCAGAGCGGTTATGAAAGAAGAAGGAGGAAATCCTGTAGCGTCCAGATGTGCAAAGTTGATAAAGAGAGGTCTGTACACACAGGCTCAAGTCTGACATGGCCACCATCAGCGCATCTTCTGAATACTGACTTCAAACTGGCGAGTACTTATGTGAAAAATTATTTTATGCTTTATAATTGTAATCAATTTAGACCACTTTGTACAGACCTGTTTACACATTTACATTAAATCTCTGTCAAAAAGCCAAATTACCTCAACAGTGATTGAATGTAATAGAACAATAACATCAGAATACTTTTTACATGCACTCTATGTAAAGTCACTTGTCTGTCACTGATTTACTGACTGACTGACAAGTCAAGCTGGCTATTTGCAGACCAGAAAAATCCATCCACAATGAAAACTTAATTTAATCATGAAAACTGCACTGATGTTTTACAATTATGAGTCGGAAAGGGTGGTCTTAGTAAAGATCTATGGAGACTGTAAAATTGTGCAAGTAGTAGCATGTATATACTGTGAAGAAATTTGTTTATATTAATGACAGAAGTTTGTTCCTCTAGGATCTGTTTGAGTTAGAAACCAGGCAGAAGGAAGTTTGTTAATGTGTCTTTAATTTCTCCTCATGAAGAGGGAGCACCCCGTCACAGCAGTCTGTACTGTCCAGAGTCTGTAACTGAGTTTGCATAAAAGTGCTGAATTAATTGCTTACATACCATCTGAAATTTACTCTAATTGGTTTGTTGTCTTATATACACCCAAATAAAAGTCTCATTCCACTATATTCTTGTCAGAATTATCCATTTATAGAATTTCTGTGTATGTGACAACTACTAAGTGTTACTGTATGCATGACATCAGACAATTTCTTAAACTACCACCCTGAACATTCTTGTCTCTGTGCTTAACCATTTCAGAAGTCTCTTCAAGCTATTTCTAAGACAAATGTTATATATAGCTGTGTAAGCCTGTGCTGTAAAAAGCCCGGGGTCCTAGAAACTATTGAAATCATCAGAAAAGAAACTGAAATGTAGAGATGTCAGGTAATTTAAAGGAACTTCTCTGGGCATCTCTCTCCTATAAGAATTCATGTTGCCAATGTGCTTGCCTCGCTTGTGCATTAGTGGCAGGAGGAAAAGTAATGGATAATGTTTTGGTGATGTTAGCGGCTAAGCAACTTTGTCTTTCTTCAGAGGTTTCGTTTTGACGATGTGCTCGCCTCGCTTGTGTATTAGCGGGAGAAGAAAATTAAAAGGGATAACGTTTTGCCAGTGTTAGCAGCTAAGAGACTTTGTCTTTCTTCTGAGGTTTTGTTTTGCTGATGTGCTGGCCCCACTTGTATTATTAGTGGCTAAGCGAGTTTTCTGTTTCCTCAGATGTGGAACCCTTACCCCGACTCCACCTCTCTTCCTGGCCGGACAGATACAGACATTTCCACGTGTAGATGTTTATATATAAGATATCTTTTAAATGTGAACTGCACCAAAACACTTTGTGTACAAAACCATTTTACCCCTAAATACTCACTCACAGCACTTTAACACCTGCTTCTGTCTTTTTTATGATTTATGATAAGCATCTACGATATACTAGCTATGTTACCTGTGTGGTAGATAGGGGGCACTCTCGCTCCCTTGAACCCCTGTCCACGACTCCAGACACCAGGTAAAAGTCCAATAATCGACTTTATTTAATTGCCACAGTGCACAAAGCACACTCTCCACCACTATACTCATAAATCACAAACTCTAATCACAATAAACCAATCCTCCAGCTCCCAGACGCGTTGCCACCCTTCCACCCAGCTCAGCTTGTCCGTCTGGGATTTCCCACAGTCCTTTATAGTCCTTGGCCCGGAAGTGTTCTCCATCCCCAGTCCATGTGACTCTCAATCCCTTCCGGGTCAAGTATGAGTTCCTTTCTTCATCGTGGAAGCCCATCGCTCTTCCTATGATGAACTTCCGGGTCATAGGGCACAAATGAGTCCTCGGTCCTCCCTGCAGCACCCTCTTGCGGCAGGGCTGAGGATAAAAACTACAGCGTCCATGATTCCCTGCTGGTCTTCGGGGCACCTCCATACTGCAGGGAGGGCTCCATCTGGCGGCCTGGGGGTATTGGCCGGGATGATAAGCCGGCCAAATATCACACCTGTCAAAGACAGGTTATAAAATAAAGTTAGAAATATTTAAGATCTCTTGTCTTACAAGTGCTGTTGTTCAGTATCCTTGTGTGTCTCAACCTGTCTTGGCCGGTACTTTCTCTCAATCACATTCCTGTTTGGCCTGCTTCTCTTATTTGTCTTATTTTGAGTCGCCTCGGTCACTTCTGTTTATACTTCCTGTCTTTGAAGGCACCTCGGGTCGTGCCTCGTTAGTATTTTGCAACCCAATGTCACTCGGTATAATATAGTATTTGCTTTGTTGTCATTGGAATGCTGCATTTGTAAAAATTGATAAAAAAAGTTACAGTCAGGAACTGAACTTTGCAACTCTTCTTGGTATCCTGGTGTGCATCAACCTCTGCACTTCCTGTCTTGATTATGTTTGACTGAGCAACCAAAGTGAAACTGACCAATCAGACCAATGCCAAACCCACCAATCAGATTGCCAGCCCCTTAGACAACAGTGATTTATTATATAGTAGATTTTTGGGAAACATAATGACATCTTTTCATTTCCTTTGATTTTCCAAACGCCTAACTCTGTATTCTGTAATTTAATTCTGTAATTTAAACTGATTAAACTGCCATTGTCTGTTAAGAATTCAGAAGTGTCCTGCATATTGTTCCATATGAGTACTAATGTCTCACTTGACCCTGCTCAGTTATTTAACTGGGAATTTAAAATTGTCACTTGAGTTCATGTGTATTCTATAAACTGTAATAAGAATACTAATAGAGCATAGTATTAGTATATAGAGCTTTTTACATGGACCAACTAAAAAATGTGTTAAATGCAGAAGGGAAATGTCATAGATTTTTTTCTGATTGATTCTGTTAGGTTCATTGCAATTATTTCTGTGATTAATAGTTATGATCCAGTTTGAACACTCCCTTATGTGTTCTATTTCATTTGTGGAATTAGTATTATATTTTTGTTGTTTCAGATTATGTTATTCCTTTTCATGAATGTCATAGTGTTGTTGACAGCAATGGTGGTTAAACCTTGGCAGCCTGAAGCCCGATTGCCAGTGTGGCACATGCAACTTTATGTTTGATTTTTGAAAACACAATCAGGCAAAATTTACACTGCACCTCCTTTCCCACTTGAAGCACAAGGCTGTAGCCATTACCATTCAGACTATCATCAGTCTTGTTTCATTTGTCCTTAAGACACCTTTCTAACAGCCATGGTGCTTGATACAGCTTTAGATTTAGAGGGCTTTGCTCTAGTAAAAGTGATCTGGAGCCAACGTGTCTTTAGTAGTTTGCTTATTTATGATGAAGAATTACTGCAGCCCTTTTCATATTTCAATAAAATATCAAGCCTAGACAAAGGATGTTGAATTGTCAGTTCTTGTTTAATTTCTTAATAATGTTTGACACAACGGATGCATCAACTTAAAGCTTTTTTATTTACATTGTTCCATCTGTTGATGTTCAGGCAGCTACTACTTTTATTTATGAACTACTGGTAGAGTTTACATAGAGTGATTATGCTGTGACGCCAGTGTGAATGTGTGCCACACAGATGGTGATCATCCTCAAGGGCATTAAAACTGGAAACTGAGACCATAATAGGATTCAGCTGATACCAACCCATTAGTCAGGGTTGAGACACAGAGAAGATACAAAGATATTATTATAATGTACACACTGGTCTGTTGGACAGATTGCAGAACTTCAAAGACTCTTTTAACACCCTGGCAAGAATGTTGTCACCAATAGAGCAAAGAAAGTCTGTTTGTCATTTTTGTTCTATTTCTTAGCACAGTGTGTTTTTGTATTTATTCCAAAAAAAGAAAATGCTAATTTACCTAAATAATAAACAGAGAAAATCTCCAAATGTGGTTAAATGTAGAGCAAGGAAAGATGTGAAGTACATTCCACTAAACTAGAAAAAAAAATAGTTGAACATTTTGTAAATGATTGCAGGTTTGTTGCTCATAATCTAATTTTGGAGCAAACTAAGGCCATCAAGAAAGCAACGGACATTCAGATGTTAATAAAAGGCTAATACTGTCAGACCTTCAATATGTAAAGCCTGGTAAAACATTTGGCCCAAATGGCATTAGTTGTGATGCATTACGACTGCAGACCAATTGGCACCCACTTTTCAAGACCCATTGTAATACTCAGTAGATAATGGCGAGGGCCCTGATCTTTGGAATGAACCAGTGATTGTCCCAGTAGCTAAGAATGATGGATTCAATGTGTTAATGTCCTCATTGAGTTACTCAAACTTCCACATGAATAAAGCGTTTGGGCAGAGTATATTAAAACAGTTTCTCCCGGGTTTTAGTTTCTGCATCCCTTTTAAACTTTAACTAATGCTTACTGAGCAGCAATGGAAATTGACTATGACGTTTACTCCTGCAAATTCAAATCTTGAGCAAACAGAAAAGCCAGTCTAGATTTTACTTTCAGATATTTTAAGCAATATTTTCAATATTATTATTCTCCATGAATTACAGCCAACAACTTAAATTTAATATTGGGAATCCCTTCAGCTTTCTTTGATCTCCCCAATATTGCACTTTTTGTTTATTGATATGTTTTCATCGTCGTTCCCACCTTTTCATATGTGGTGAGACTACAGCACGGGTGGGGTTTTAAAATATGACACTTCATTCTAGGAAGAGTTTTAATAGTGCAACTTCAAATTATTGTATTAAACTAGCATTTCTCAACCTTTACGTATTTGCGACCTGAGTTTTCATAACAGTTTTAATCGCGTCCCACTAATGTATTTTTGAAAGGAGCCCACTAATACTAATTTGTTATTTTTTAATTAATGATATATCATAGATGCATATTTTATTATACCTACTTAGCTTTTATCGATATTTATCTAACTCTATATTTATTTTTCTTGTTTCAGAATGTAGTTTAAGTTAATTTGTTTTGGTTTCAATAGATGTATTTTTCATATTTTCGATTCTTGTTTTCTTTTTTTCACATCTTCGCACCCCCCTTTTTGTTACTTCGTGCCCCCCTAGGGGAGCCCGCCCCACAGTTTGAGAACCACTGTTTTAAACAGTGCTATGGCACATTTCTTAAAGCAGATGTGAAGAAAATAAGAAACCCGTTTGTAGACTTTAGAAACACTAGAAACTCAACTGCAATCTGTTCACTGTCAGGATTTAAGGATTGCCATTTTTTTTCTTTATTATTTTTTTCCTTCTTCTGAGTACCACCATTTTGCTCTTATGGTGCCTCATGTTGTTAGACAATTGAGTCTCATACTGTGAGAAATGTGATGTCATCATGGTTGGATCTTTAAGCCTGTGCCAATACATTGTGTAAATAAAGCAACGACCTCAGAAAAAATTCTATTCTTCAGCAAACTTAAAAGTAAAAGATACAAATCCAAAGAGAATGGAAGAAAAGCATCAGATGTTTTGTTTTTGGCCGGTGCTTGCTTTGTGACCAAGTGCTTTTTTGCCAGACCCTGATGTGGTGTTACAACCAGTGTCTCTGGACCCCCATACTACACTTTAATCCCTTCAGCTACTCTGCTTAATATCTATAAATTGGCTTAATAATTTACACTGAATCAGACTTGACAATAATGTTAATGGAGAATCACCTTCCACATTTATTTACAAATCCACAGTGGTGATCAACAGGCTTTTTTTTTGTTATTGTGGCCTAACTATGATGAAATATCAATTAACAGATGTTTTTCCTATGTAAAAGCAATGATTTTAGTGCTGCTTTAACTTAAAATATATATATATATGTATATACTGTAACTTTTGGTGGAGTGTTCTGCATTAGGGTTGCTCTGTTTTTGTTTCTTTTTGGGAACAGGCAAGCTCAAAATATACTTAAACTACAATATACTGTATAATTTAGGCCTGATTCAAGTCTAGAGAAATACGTGTTCACAAAAGTGCATTTTCATGTGAGTTTTTGTGAGTTTTATCACAGCTACCATACAGAATATATGCACTGGGAACACCCTGGTTAATTTGCTATATGCCAAGGTTATGCATAGCTTGGAAAAGAAACAAATAGTTAATGTCCATTTTCTGGATTATTCATGATGTCCTTCTTTCTCGAAGGCAGTCCATATATTGAATGTGCCCTTCTGAGTGAGGCTGATTGTTGCCTTGCAGTGATATCACTGGCTGTTGCTTGGTCTGCCATACTGCAAAGGGTAAAGAAGGCTTAGTTACTTACTGCATCTGTTTTCTCCCCAGAATCCTCTTTGACTTCACTGTGGTCCTGGAAAAGCACTCCCCAAGACTGTGTGTGTGACAACATAGAGTATACATAGGCATACAGGTCATTACTGTCATGTGCATGTGCTAATCGATGTGCAACACATCGCCACTCTCCTGTGCCATGACTATGCATTGTAACTCAAAAGAATAATCGCCCATTCATATAACACTAGCAAAATACCCCGCGATTCACAGCGGAGAAGTAGTGTGTTAAATAAGTTATGAACAAGAAAAGGAAACATTTTAAAAATGCGAGTATTTAGCGGCAGCGTCTCTATTAAGTCGTGGATTTGCCTGCGAGTATTTAGCGACAGCATGTCTATTAACTTGTAGATTTTTCTGTCGTCTACCTGCATCAGAAAATGTACCACAACGTCTGACACGCCTCCTTTTTACTGTTTTCTCACAGCTTGGATTGCTGCTGTCATAATTGGTTTGAGTTGCATGGTTTGTTTCAATTACGACAGTATTTGCAGGACTTGTTGTGTTGAAGTGACATTCTGCATCTGTCAAGCGTTGTAAGCATACAACCGGCTTCATCGATAACTTCGCATCCAGCTTTTGACAGTTGAAACATTCATAAACATCAAAGTGTCCACTACTCAAATCGTCACCTGTGAATCTAAGATGTCTAAGAGCCATTGGCGGTTCTCCAAAGGTGTAAAATATTTGGCCATTTCGGTAGACTTGAAAGCAACAACCGAACAATTCAGCGGCAGTCATCAACTCACATGCAGAAGCATAGGTGAAGGGCTTAAGCATTTCACTCTTATAGTGCCCCTGTGTAGTATAATTATCTCCTGTACCATCATCAGTCCACACCTTGAACCTGTCCCAGTCATTCAATACATAAGACACAATGTTCCTCCGGATATCAAGATTCAGCCTGATATGGCCGTGCAATATGTAACAGAGAGAATGGAAAAGGCAGGCGGCATCTCCGGGCATGGAAACCACTCGGTAAGTGACAGTTCTTTGATCGATGGTGATTATCTCGATAGACATCTCACTACCCAAATCACTACTCGTGAATCTAAGATGTTTAACAGGCATTCCCAGTATTAACTTGTGGATTTTTCTGCGAGTATTTGGCGGCAGCGTCACAAAGTTGTTTCCATCTAGCTACATCAGAAAATGTACCACGACGTCTGACATGCCTCCTTTTTTATTGTTTTCTCACAGCTTGGATTGCTGCTGTCATAATCGGTTTGAGTTTCATGGTTTGTTTCAATTACGTTAGTATTTGCAGGACTTGTGTTGAAGTGACATTCGGCATCTGTCAAGCGATGTAAACATACAACCGCCTTTATCGATAACTTCGCATCGCAATAAATGAACAATAAAACAGCGGAGAAGCCGTGGATTAAATAAAAAGGCTGCAGTTATCAGCAGGGAAAATACCGTGGCGAAGCAAAGAAGGGAATGAAGAGAATGGAGCGATGGACGGCCTTATATGGGCAGGCAGTCAATTACGTGGGAGACGTGGGGATGAGGGACGCAACGCCACCTCACACGGTGACCAAGCTGCAAGCTATGGACGTACAGTATATATGTACGTAAGTAGGATTCAATTATGACCGTTACGTGTAGAATTTTGAAATGAAACTGGCTTAACTTTTGTAAGTAACCTGTAAGGAATAAGCCTGCCAAATTTCAGCCTTCTACCTACACGGGAAGTTGGAGAATTAGTGAAGAGTGAGTGAGTGAGTCAGTCAGTAAGTGAGGGCTTTGCCTTTTATTAGTATAGATATAACCTGCAGGACAAATTAATAACAATAATAATAAAGGAACAGGTTATTGTTTCTCACAAAAGATCTATTTTAACCAAATAATAGTGACAATAACAGCTGTATTGATTAGCAGAGGAATATAATAACATATATATAAACACCAATGCCAGAACACACAAAGGCGTAAATCAAAATGTTATAAATAACAAATTCTCGGGTCTAAAGACCCAACAAACCATGTGTGTCAAGACTTAAATCAGAATCTCAGCAATGAAATGTGATGTCCTGTGTGGAAGGAGATCTCAGAGGAAGACACAAATAGTTCAATCAATCAATCAGTTTTTATTAAGTCACAGGTGAGTACATGGATTCTACGTTGCAAGGCAGAAGAGCAAAGTTCTCCTTTATCGATTGGCTTTTAATATCTTTCGTCCCTCCCCCTTCCCCTTACTTATCAATACGCATATGTTTATCTAAGCATTTCATCTTACATTGTGCAAATTGGCTAGCTGTTTCTATTTTGTGTACATTGCAGAAGGGGCCCTAAAGAAGGAAAAGTCATCTTTCCTGTGTCTAATGGACAAGTTCCCAAAAAACAAATTGTCCTTGGTCAGCTTACTGCACCCTGTCTTATGACAGATGTCTTTATAAATAACCTGCCATTATAGCAAAACAGCTTTGTCAGTTTTTAACCCTTAGTAACTTGCAAGCACTCTGCATCTGTCTGTCGTGGTGAAAAAGGAGCTGAGCGGTAAAGCAAAGCTCTCAGTTTACCAGTCGATCTACGTTCCTACCCTCACCTATGGTCATGAGTTGTGGGTAGTGACTGAAAGAATGAGATTGCGAATACAAGCGGCTGAAATGAGTTTCCTCCGCAGGGTGTCTGGGCTTTCCCTTAAAGACCTATCTTAGTTTGAGTTTGAGAAGCTCAGTTATCCAGGAGAGGCTCTGAGTAGAGCCGCTGCTCCTCTGCATCGAGAGGAGTCAGATGAGGTGGCTCGGGCATCTGATCAGAACGCCTCCTGGACGCCTCTCTGGTGAGGTGTTCCGGGCACGTCTAACCGGGAGGAGGCCCCGGGGAAGACCCAGGACACACTGGATGGACTATGTCTCTTGGCTGGCCTGGGAACACCTCGGGATTCCCCCGGAAGAGCTAGAAGAAGTGGCCGGATAGAGGGAAGTCTGGGCATCTCTGCTCAAGCTGCTGCCCCCGCGACCCGATCTCAGATAAGCGGAAGAGGATGGATGGATGGATGGATGGATGGATGGATGAACTTGCAAGCAGTTAATTTTTCTTTCACACCTGACAGTAGAAAAATGTCCATTTGGTTTAAGAACAACTATATACAAAAAGTATATAACAGTGAATATTCTTGTCTGTACTTCTATATACTGTATATACTTTTTGTATATTTCTTATTTTATTTACCAAAATATTTATTACTGATAAATGAATGAATGCAAATGTTGAAGACTGAATAATAAAGCACAAATCCAGCATGGGTGTATTAGTAAACAGTCAGCATGAGATTAAACAGAGGTGTTTATGTTTAACTAATATTTCAGAGTTTTATGAGAAACCAATTTAGATTCCTAGGCTGGGTCTCTACACTTTTTAATTTGTATAAATGATGCAGGAAAAAAATATGTAGTGGTGATAAAACGTTTGTGAAATCATAGATATCTTCATATTATTGTCAGTTGTACATCGCACAGTGAAAATCTTACTAGCATGTGTGATGCAAAAATAAACCAGAATATGGAACTCCTAAGCACACTCCTAAGTTTAAGTAATCAAGTAATGCGCTGAAAAATAAATACGAGCAAATTGCTTATGACTGCAAAGACTTCAATCCTTTAATATGGCTACAGTTTCTTTTTTTCTTCTTTAAGATCATCAGTCATCTACTATGAACAAGGAACTAAAGGAATACTCCTTTAAATTTAGTGAAGTTGAAATTCTGAATTTTTTTTCTTTGTTTTTGAAGTCAAAATTATTTGTAAGAAGATTAACCTGCAATAATGAAAAAGTAATAAAAAAAAATGTGAAAATATTTGATATACAAATAAGAGCTGTGTGGCAGTGAAATTTAACCAGATTTATATACTGTAAAACTTTGATTAATCTTGAGAACTGGAATGTAATGATAATAAATGAATAATGTTTTTGTTAGCTGCATGGCCCGGTCAAAGCTGCTTGAAGCTTTGTAGTTAATCACTGGTTTCAGATCTCTAGGATGAAAACTTTGGAGGAAAAAAAAAAACCAAAACGAAACACACACATTGATGGCATTTTGTTGGAGCTTAAAGGCAGGGTGACCTAATGGCTAGCCTACGTGAAATCCGAATACTCCCTACAAAGAATTTGTGAATTCACTCTTTCATCGGAGAGCTCATTAATTTCAACCCCCTTTAAGTAATAAATAATTAATTAATTAATTAATTAAATAAATAAATAAATAAATAAAAACATTAAGGTCCGAAGTAAAGTACAATAAGAAACACTCGCCCAGCCAACAACAGCACTGGCAGCCTGGATGACGATGCTCAGCACGATTATATAAAACACAAAATTTACAGTTAATTGTATTAAAGTATATAATTTGGATTTTATTAATGAACCTATTGCTTTATGAAAAGATAATTATATAAGTCTTAGTTTAAAATAATGAGCACACTTGGGAACAAGAAACAATGTTTATTTATTTATTTATTTATTTTACAAAATCTGTTTTTCCATTTTGTCCCACTTGTTGAGTCTATCCGTGTCTCTTTGCTAGTCCATCATTAGATGCCTTAAAGGTTACATTTGGTATTTTTCAAGATGAAGTTATTTCTTCACAAACATGATATAAATGCATTTGTCATGCAAAATTGTGTTGTAAAGTTTTCTATAAATTTCAAAAAATACGTACTGCAGGGCTATCAAACTCTATGGAGCATAAAGCATAAAAACCTACTGAATATGTCCATTTTTCAAGCCAAGACAGTTGTTGAGTTTTGATCCGCCTCCTGCAATTATAAGCATATTATAAAAAAGTTTATACATGTCATTTGTGAACAAAAAACACTTATACTATGAGATTAGGCTGTTTTAAGAGGAGTATGCTACCTTAGGGCTTGTCATCTTTCACAATAACCTTTCTCCCCATTGTGCGGAGCATGGTTTCCTCTCAAAATACAAAATTAGTGTAAACAGGCCATGCCATGTGGCTGGTTTGATTTTGATTTAATTTCGTATTTATATGAGAAGTCACACAAGTGAATAGATAATGTATCCTTACTTGGAGAAAAATAGTACCAGGAGTATGCAATTAAATATTGTTTTGAGATCCAATTTGTTGTCACAAACACGCATCAGAAACACGGAAGGCATGTTTTTGTATAAAAAAAACTCAAAAGAGGACATATTTGGTAAATTTTTTTTCTGTTTGAATTTAAAGCCCCATAAGGCTTATTGTAAAACACCAAGACTGGTGATGTATTTTTCTGAAGTTTATACAAAAGCACTTATCTTATATATTCACGTATAAGTCGGGTCTTGAAACCCAGACTTTAAAACCAGACCCTGACTTATACGCCCTTTCAAAAATGCAACACTCATATATTTTTTTTTTACATCTTCTTGGCCTCCTCCAATCTTGCATCAGTTTCTCAGATGCATCGAATTTTGTTGCAGCAGTGCAGTTACCAATTTCTTTCGTCATTTCAATGATATTTAATTTAAAACCAGCTTCATATTTTCTTCTGATCGAATGCTCCATTTTAGATAAGGGGTGCTCTTACGATAAAGGTGTATGAGGGTGTGAGATACAAAAAACACAAATCGGTGCAAATGTTGCTTTGGAATAGTTTGGGTATTACTGTGTGGTCACGTAGGCACAATACATAGAAAAAAAAGGCAGAGTGCTCCGTGGTTACTCTCTCAGATGGGCGTTAGCATATCATAATCTCTTAACATAATCTCCTCATTCAATTTATATGACCAACATTATAAAATACCAGAAATTATACGGTAAAATCAAGTCCCAACTTATCCACGGTGGAACTTATCTGCGAGTATATACAGTAACTTCAGAACACGATTTTACATGGCAAATACATATATACCACGTTTATGAAGAAATAACTTCAAATTTCAAAATATCAGGCTTATCCTTTACGGCAGTCCTGCACTGTACAGACCTTGCAAATAGTGATGTGACAAATGGTTAAGTTTCAGTTCGCAGATAATTTTGTCAAACTGTATCAATTTTATTTATGCCAGTATAATTTTAAAAAATGTGACATAAGAGATAGATAGATAGATAGATAGATAGATAGATAGATAGATAGATAGA
>JANRMT010062790.1:48224898-48239562 GCA_026402145.1 Polypterus bichir lapradei
ATAGATAGATAGATAGATAGATAGATAGATAGATAGATAGATAGATACTTTATTAATCCCAAGGGGAAATTTCCATACTCCAGCAGCAGCATACTGATAAAGTATAAACAATATTAAATTAAAGAGTGATAACAATGCAGGTAAAACAGACAATAACTTTGTATAATGTTAACGTTTACCCCCCGGGTGGAACTGAAGAGTCGCATAGTGTGGGGGAGGAACGATCTCCTCAGTCTGTCAGTGGAGCAGGACAGTGACAGCAATCTGTCGCTGAAGCTACTCCTCTGTCTGGAGATGATCCTGTTCAGTGGATGCAGTGAATTCTCCATGATTGACAGGAGTCTGCTCAGCGCCCGTCGCTCTGATACAGATGTTAAACTGTCCAGCTTCATTCCTACAATAGAGCCTGCCTTCCTAACAAGTTTGTCCAGGAGTGAGGCGTCCCTCTTCTTTATGCTGCCTCCCCAGTACACCACAGTGTAGAAGAGGGCGCTCGACACAACCGTCTGATAGAACATCTGTAGCATCTTATTGCAGATGTTGAAGGACGCCAGCCTTTTAAGGAAGTATAGTCGGCTCTGTCCTCTCTTGCACAGAGCATCAGCATTGGCAGTCCAGTTCAATTTATCATCCAGCTGCACTCCAAGGCATTTATAGGTCTGCACCCTCTGCATAGTAGTCATAGTAGTTGATCATACTACCTCTGATCATAGTAGTCCCTACTATAACAGCCACAAAAGTTTCAGTTAAGAACTAAACAACTTTCTACTTTTGTGAATGGCACAAATTTCGTTTGAAGTGAAAGACTATTTATTTTGCTATTTTGAGTTTCTCTGTGCAATATGTTTTGCAGATTGTTTTGCTCATCACTGCTCTCACACAGTGTGAGATTTCAGAGGTATGCCAGTGTGAAAACCTCTGCCAAAAAAATCTGCATCTGTTTGGCCCTTATCTGTAGCAAACATTTAAGAACAGAGTCTCGGTGAGACATAGTAGCATTTAGTTTGTCTGCAAGGAAATGTTTAGTTTTTAGCTTTCCCTTTGAAAAACCCCTGCAGTTTTGCTCAAGGAGTCATGGATGTTCAATATTGGTGGCACAAAGATGAGGAGGAAATAAAACTTCCTTATGAATGTCTAACCAATCTGACCTTGGAATGGATATTCTGGCAAGTGGAAGGCACCACTGAGTCCCAAACCCCAGACACAACTACACAAGGTACAACCAAAGGTTATTTTAGATGGCAAACAGTACCTCTGTCTGGCTTCCTCCCCACACTGCCATAAAGGGTTCCAACAGCCAACAGTACAGCACAGCAACTCTTCAGTCCTTTCATTTAGTCCTCGCTCCAGATGAGCATTGTCCCTCTCCTCTCCCGACTCCAACTCTCCGGGCCAAGTGAAGGACTGTCTTTTAACTCCAGACCCAGGAGTACTTCCAGTGCCTAATCCTATTGCCTCTAGGAAGCACTTCTGGGTCAGGCAAGACCCCAATGGGCCTTGTGCCATCAGTATCCGACAGCGCCCCCTGGTAACCCCAACATAACCCTTCTATGCAAGCCCATGGGACCACATCTCCGATGAAGACCTGCAGGCATCCATACTAGGGCTCACCAGAAGAGATGCTACCACCTAGTGTACGAGGGGACACTATGCCCATAACAGGCTGTCAGTCACACACAGTCCTGACCTTTCAGATGTCCTAGCCCACCAAGTGTGTCCCTCCATGGCTGCTGTGGTGCCAGCCCCAGTGTAGCTGCTGCCACCGTGTCTTTCTGTGTCCATGTCCTGGTACAAAAGGGGAATAGCAGTGTTCCCCCACTGAACTCCCTTTACTACGGCCTGCTAGCCAGGAGCAGGATCCGTTGTGGCAGGCTGGTCCCTCACGGTATGAATAGGGATTATGTCTGAATGTGTAAACCAAGAAGTGAGAAATGTTTTCATTTATTTCATATTTGTAGTAGAGATGATGCCCTTCAGACCACAAGAGCATAGGCTGTGAATTATATGTTTGTTTTTTCTAAAGTCTGACATGGCAAGCAGAGAAGATTTACCCTTGTAAGCATTTTAATTATTAAAAAGCCTCACACGATTTGGTTAATCTGCTCTTATGCTATGCCATCATATTACATATTTGAATGTTAATATTAACAGGATAAGCGTTGAGAATTATGCATGGAAATGTAAGCATTATTTTCACACTGGCTTTGGCATTGCATTAGTTAAGGCTCTGAACGTCTTTATAAAATAAAGAAACACTGTTTATCCAGAGTAGAAACTGTGGAAGCATCTCACACTTGAAAGAAGACAAAGACTGTGTACTTTTCCCTTAAGAATAACGGATACTCAAATGTTTGTTTTCTGGGCATATTCCCTGTGATTTACAGCACGTATCTGCCTTATACACATGAAAGCCCTCAAATCAAAGAGCTTCCTTCAGTAAATGAATCTGGAAAGCTTACCCAGGGATAATTCCAAATGGGGAAAATGTTTAATATACACCTAAGACAAGTGTGACTCTGATATTTAATCAGATTTTGTAAAATAAAATGTTGATTAATCTTGAGAGCTGTAAGTTAATGATAATAAATGAATTTATTTAATAAGTTCCAAAGCCTCGGTCAAAATGACTTTCCGCTAATTTGCCGCTAATTTCCTCAATCCATTTTCTAAGCCTTCTTAAATGAAACAGAGCTGAAAACTTTTTTTACAGTATTGATAATAGGGCAAAAAGGCAAAAGGTAAATGTCACAGGGTAGCACAATCTAGCCGTGTAGCACAGGGCAACACTCCATCAAAAAAGAGACTGATATACAAGTCTGATCTAGAGTCACAAATCAGACTAACAGACACAACTTGGTGGGTATTCAGAGAAGAAACCCAAGCAGACACAGCGAGAGGATATGTAATTACTTCACTGGCAGGGATTCAAACCTGTGAAGCAACAGTGCTACCCACAATGCCCTGAAGCTGCATAGTGTTACGCATGCGTGTCTGGGGCTCGTCTGAAGCAGGTACTACCACCTTGGGTTAAGAGGGGGGCACTCGCGCTAACCTTCTCTTTTCTTGCATTCGCAGCACTGAGAAGATGCCCAGTGAGGACAATTGACTCCACCCTTTCCAGTCTCCCGCCTTTAAAAGCGGCCACCTGCTTGAAGGAGGCAGTCAGTTTGTGGATAGACTCCACCATACAACAGAACTCCTTATCACTTGAAAGATAACATTATTATAGTCAGACGGTTTGCTTCATTTCTGCAATTTCTTTTTGTTGTGTGTAGTGACATGCATGACAGCCTGTTTTTTTCATTACTTGTGACTGAATTAAATGGGAATGATCAGTTTGGCACCCAAACATTTAACTGTGGGAACCTGCAGTGCTTTATTTGACCACAATAGACATCCAATAATATATTCTTATGGATAATAACTATGATTGTTAATGCTCTGAAATGCTTACTAACATGATACATGATGAAAAATCAGTAAATTATTGGGAGCAGCATTTCTTAATCAGAAGTATCGCGTAAGAACAAAAACATTAAACATTAAAACGCCCTACTTTGACGTGTAACAATTGCAGTAATGCTGCAACTATCCTCTGCGCAGCCTATCAGCCTCCAGCACACTTCTATTTAGAGATGTTTTTTATTCATACCTTTTTGTATTGTTATATATAAAAAATGTGTAATATTTCTGCAGTCACATTTATGAAGAAACAAAAAAAAAACCCAGCTTGGACTCAGTGATGGATGACGTTAAAGGGCACATGGAGCTTCACCTCCTCTTTGAGTGCTGATTAAAGAAAGTGAAGTTGGCTTTGCTCACTTCTCATGTGCCTCAGGCTGCTTGTTCATGCACAGAAGCTTTTGATCTTCATACAATCCACATGAAAGAATTCCATCTTGAGGAACAATTTGAATTGTAATCAAGACCATGTAAATATTCACTATGCCTTCAAACATTTCTTGTTGTTAAAGTTTAAATATTGCAGTAATCCTTTCAATAGTCTCACACCTACCAAGGATGACATCTAATCTAAATAGTGCCAAGAAGGACGATCATTAAATGCCCAAAACCCGCTGGAAAATTGTCTGTGAATGAAAAGAGAGACAATGTTCCCTTAATTCATTTACTTCTGTTTAGCAGATGTGGGCTCTGAGGAGCTATTAGAAAACACACAATAGTTCTCTTTATGAAACTGAACATTAAATGATTAAAAAACAAAATGAATGTTATTTAATCATTACAGAGCACTAGGGTTCAATGTTAATACAGTTGGGTTGCAACATTGAGCCATCCATTCATACAGAGGGGAGACAATATTATGAAGACACTTTCCAGTACAGGTAGTCATTGACTAACAACCTATGTGTCTTACAACCACTACTGTGTCTCTCGGGCAAATGATAAGTTTTCACCACACCAGCTCCATATGCCGTGACTCATTCATCTCGAACTCCGTTTATTCCATGCAGCAGCTTTGAATATGTACAGTTATATTTGCTTTACAAATACAGGAAAAAAGGCAATTGATCTCGACACAAAAATGAAGGTTATGAGGGAGGAAAGAAAGCGAATGTGGTCACATATGACTTTAACTTATCCCATTGTAACCGGTGTCCACCTCATGTGCTGCATTGCTGCACTCTGGCTTTGAATCCAGTTAACCTCCGAAGCTTCACGATTGCCTCTTCGTATGAACTGCCACAAAAGACCCCTTTACCTCCAACATGGATAAATCCCTCTGGAAATCCTGTCATACAAATATGGAATTGTGCATAGTTGTTCTTTGAGAATAAAAGCTTTTTTAAGGAATGAAAAAAGTAATCAACTTCACAGTCTGCGCTCCAGAACATCTCTTAAGGTTTGATGATATTTGGATCTAGTGAGTTGGGAAAAGGACATGAAGGCATTTAATGCTGTTATGTTGTTCATGAAACCACTGGACTAGTTAAGTAGTCCCATCCTGGGACAGGGAAACATCATGAAGGAACAATGTTTGTTCCATAGGATGTTCCTGGTCCTGTTAAAAGTTGTCCGGATAAATTAACCCACACATTTCGCCTGACAAATTTTGCCCCTCACATTTCGCCCCAGCACATTTCACCCCCAACACATTTCACCCCCGGTAATTTTCATCTTCCCACATTTCACCACCACTATATTTTGCCCCAGTATTTAGGTACATACAGTATCTATAATTGCAATTAAAAATTTAATAAACCTTACAAAACATTATAAATAAAAAAAGTTCGCTCAGGTAGTGTTCTTAATCGACTCACAGATCAACGTGTTCCACTGTAAAATCATTTTGATTCGTTTAATTAAAACAAAAATGTATATATGTTTACAGAGCGTTTCATTTAAGTGATGCACTATTGCTAACTTTTTTATCATTTTGCTACAAAAATGTTTAAATTAGGAAAGTCAGTTTTGAACGCTGAGAACGATTATTTACTTTATTTTTTCTAGAAACTTCCAATACTCAAAACGCCTGGGTGTGAGTATTAGAAGTTACTGGGGTGGGGGAGAAATATCATGGAGGCGAAATGTAGTAGGGGTGGAACATGCTGGGGGTGAAATGTGGGGGGCGAAATTTCCGTAAACCGGAAACGTGATGTCAGGAGCGGGGAACTGGGCGGGCCCTCCGTCACTCACGCGCCAGCCCACATTTTGGAGTGTATCTTGCGTCTGCTTAACTAGCAATACCTATTTGTTTATTGATTTTTAAAATGTATCCTGTTTCACTACTACGCGGACGAAGTTGTGGGTGACAGCTAGTAGGAAATAAAGTGAAAGATGACTCAGGAGTTGTGCTACTTACATCAGATTATCCATCTTGGTGTTTTGGCTTTGGACATAAGGTTAAAGACAGTAAAGGAAAAAATGTTTATAGCTATTTCCACACGGAAAAAAACGTAAGGTTATAGACACAACATTTTTACTATACAGTCAATTCCGCTTAATCGGGACACATCTGGATGGAGATGTTTTGCCCCAATTAAGCGGCTGGCCCAATTATGCGAAGTTTGCAAAAAAAGGTAAAATTTTGTAATAGAAAGACATTACGTACGTTTGAATATATGTTGCACACCATAAATTGCCATTTATTCTTTTAAAAACGACTTGACAAATTTGTCATCCAAACATTATAATACAGTATTCCCTTCTATCCAATTAACAAGAGAAAGGTAGTAAATCGATTCATACATGTGGATACAAAGTTTTCAAATTTTTTATGATTCCCATATCCATTGGTTGAAGGATGGATGTGGTGTTAGGAGGCAGAAATTCCAACTGAATGTTTTTCAAAGAATCTAAGTGAGGGTGAGCCGCGCAATTATCAAGAAGCAACAGAATTTTTTTCGACTTGCGCTGCAATTCCACATCCCATTCTGACAACCACTTCGAAAAAATTTCAGAAGTCATCCATGCATTTTTGTTTTCATGGTACAGAACTGGCAATCCGTCCATCCTAAGCCCCTTAAAGCATCGAGGCTTAGCGCTTTTACCTATAACTAACAATTTCCTTTTATCACTTCCTGACATGTTAGAACAGCATAACACAGTTACACAATCCATTGCTTTCTTGGAACCCACTAGCATTTCGTGTTTGTAGCACAGCAAACCATCAGGTGTTACATGATAATACAGGCCAGTTTCATCGGCATTGTAAATGTCATCTGCACAAAACTGCTGAAGCAACTCGGGTAATTTACTGGACTTCCACTTTTCAGTGCCATCAGCATCAGCACTGCCTTTTTTGCCATGTGCTTTCTTGAACTTAATTTCATGCCTAGATTCCCATCTAGACAACCATCCATCTGTTGCCTTAAATTCGTCATGACCCAACTTTTTAGCTAAATCCTCTGCCTTCGCTTTCAGAATAGGCCCACTGATACGCACACCTCGTGCAGCTATGTCACGTGTAGTCACTTTAGCGAACCACTGATTAAGAGCATCCTCAACTTCCAGGTCCTTGCCTTCTCGCTTCCGTTTACGGGATGTTCCCTGTGCATTTTCTCGCAATGCCCATTTACCTCTCAATTTCTGCTCGTTCTTTAGAACACGCGAAATTGTTGATTTCAGAACGCCCATTATCTTCTCCAGCATACGGGTGTTTGTGTTAGGCAGTTGGTTTTTGATTTTATCAAGCAAGTCAATTTTATCGGAGAGCGTTAGGTCTTTCCATGGCATCCTAACAGCGGCACCCTCTCATGAATGAAATTAAGAAAAGAATTCTATCAACCGTCATGGAATTCGTAATTTTTCAGGTGATTTGCACGACTCAGTTTAAAACAAGTGGTAAAAAAATTGCTGCTTATTATCACTTACCAAAAAGGCGGTGTCAAAGTTCAGCGTACAAAATGTCTTCAGCACCACTTCACGTTTCAAACACAACTTTCGGAGCTCCCGAAGCAAATGACCAAGAAGCTCCTAAAGATAACACTGGCTCAACCCTTCTCTTGCTCCTTGCGGGCATCCCCGAGTGGCTCGCTTAACAGGACCCCTTATCTTATCTTTCATTTGTGCGATTCTTGGAAAATTTACTTTGAACTGAGCTCTTTCATTTTCATCTTACCCATCTCGGCTTTAAAACAGCCAGTGACTCCTGTCCCGAATAAGCGGAATGGTGGGCCAAATAACCGAACAGAAAACATGTACAATTACACTGTCTGGATTTGTTCTTTACAATTTAGCTCAAATAAACGGCTACCCCAATTAACCGGTGTCCCGATTAAGCAGAATCGACTGTATAGCCTACGTTTTCCTTTGCCTAGGCTCACTTACGCAACCCTTCACTAACTCCATAAAGACAGTAAAAACTGAAAGTTAGCAAGACCAGGACAAGATATTCAAATAGTCAGTCATACCAAGATAACAAATTCAAAAAGGCAAAAACCACATAATTGATTTGATTGTATAAAAAATGTACAACCCATAAAAATCATCAAGAAACACTTTGTTTAACTATGCAGAATCTCTAGTGATTACTGTGAGAGCAACGTTGGCTTATGTCAACCGGTG
Source organism: Polypterus bichir lapradei (assembly GCA_026402145.1). Lineage (NCBI taxonomy): Eukaryota > Metazoa > Chordata > Cladistia > Polypteriformes > Polypteridae > Polypterus > Polypterus bichir. The sequence continues at coordinate 48,232,924 of JANRMT010062790.1, forward strand.
TGAGTTCTGCTACTCACTCCAAAGCAACATGTCACTGCAGTGCAATTGGACAGGATACAAAAAAATGATATCTAATGGATAGATAGATAGATAGATAGATAGATAGATAGATAGATAGATAGATAGATAGATAGATAGATACTTTATTAATCCCAAGGGGAAATTCACAAATGTAATGTAAGAAAAAATACTAAAGTAAAAAATATTAACACAAATCAGTATTTCTTTAATCATTGAATGATATCAAGTAGTTTCATATTGACATTTGTGCAATTAATTCTTATTTTGTGAAGTTCTCGATTTTTGAGATTGAGTAGTAAATTTTGAGACTGTACTTAGGTGGCTTTTGGCAGTATTTCTTTAAAATGTCCGTTTATCCTTGTTGATGTGACCACTTATTCTCATTGTCAATGTAGTTTGTTCACGTTTGGCATATGTTGTCATATTTTGGATTGTTCCCCTTGGCGCATGAAATGATTGTGCAGGTTTTGTGACTGATGCACCAATAATTTATTGTCTTTGGAACTTTGTTATCTGCCTCTTCTAAAATTCACATATCAAACTATTAATGGTCAGACATTTTTTTTTGTGTGCCAATTTTTTGTTTTATAAGGTTTAGTTCTGGAATTCTTGCTTTTGATTTGTGTCTGGGCTTTGGTGTTATGGTTGGTTGCTTCTCTGCTTTTGACCTTTGTCCATTTCAGGCTTCTCTTTCTTTTCATCTCCTGCTTCATTATAAATACTGTGCCTCAGATTGTGCTGTTCTGAGTCATAACAGCAGTTATATTAAATGTAAAACATTAAGTATAATTAAGCATGAGCAATGGCCGCCAGAGCCTTTCAAAAGCTGTTAACCCTGGAAGCTAGGATGCGAATGGTTTCATTTAAATCATTATACTGATACTGCTCTTTGGGTGAGCACCCTGATTTGCCCCCTGCATAATTCAACTGCAGGCTCTTTGACTCGTTAATTTTCACTGATTTCCTTTAGATGCTAATGCTACCATCCACCACCATTTCTTAGTGTGGGATTGTATCCTTCATAGTAAATTAAAGCAGAAGGCGTTAAATGAGTAAAAATTCATCCTGTAAAGAAATATAGATCAGGCAAAAGAATTTTACTCAGTCAGCTTCTGAGGTAAAGTGATGACAAATTATAATCGGCTAATGAAAGTCATAGTATCATAGGTCATTTTGTGTTTCATGTTAGCTATATTATATTTATAAATGTTTGCAGTGCTCTGAAGATGTAAATGGGAAATGTTGCATATGAAAATATTAATTGAATTAAGTGCAACAGGTTGAACACTGCTTTAGTAGGCAACACCACCATAAAAAATCTACATAAACTTGGTTTAGGCTTATCCACACATTTTATTTTTATTCTTTTCTTCTTTATGCTGGTTACCTCCCTCATTCCTGAGACAAGCAGCTTAGGTTGATTGCTAATTACAACTTGGCCTGCTACATGTGAGTGTAGATGCGTGCCTACAAGAGTGTCTCTTGCCATCCCATCCACAGTTGGTTTGCAACTTGCTCCCAATGTAGCCAAGGTACGCTAAAGGCTGTGATGACCCCATAACAGGATAAGCAGGTTCAGAAAAAGAAAAGTTTATTTAGAAAAAAAAAATAAAACCTAGAGAGAAAGAAGTGGGAGATAGCTCAGGTTTTAAAGAGGTAATGATATCAGATAAAGGAACAGCACTAAAGCAGTAAGGAAGAAGAATTAGGACAAAGTTTGATCTGAAAATAAAAGTGGAGCAGAAATAAAGTTGCCACAAATACTTCCACTTGACCAGAGTGTAAGCTGTGATGAGTGAAACAGGAAAGTTTCAAGTAGCGCACAGCTTCACAAAACAGGCACTAAAGTTCGCTTTGCAGATGGTTTTGCAATTTCGAAATGTGAAACTCACTAAAGTGTTTTTAGGTTTATTAGGGTAGAAAACAAGGAATCCTACTCCTGAAAGCCTCATTCACACTTCCGTGTTTACCTGTTTTGTTTTTCTGCATAAAGCAGGTATCCCTTCACGCACTCATAAATATCCATTTACTAGCCGTCCCCCGGCTAGTGAAACAGCACAAACTTTAAAAATCAATAAACAAAAAGTTATCACTAGCTAAATGGAGGCAACTTACGCTCTAAAACACAGAAGTAGACCGACTTCCCACTCCTGATGTCACACTTCCCCCTCCTCGCGGCCTGCAGCCTCTGTCTCTGATTATTGCGAATTTATCGCTCCTGCAAGCAAACTATGATTCTTAGTGTGATGAGAGAAGTCGCAAAATCAACCAGAATGTTCAAGCAAATTCTAGAAAAAAACATAAGCTAAATCCATTAAGTAGTCTTATTCGCCCCCCCTTCCCTCAGCCTGCTGTGTCTCTCTCAAATTCGTGCAAATAAATTGGTGCGGCAAGCGATCTATGATACTTAGTGCGATGAGAGAAGTCACAAAATCAACTGGAATGATCAAGCAAATTATAGAAATAAACCCGATCTAAATCCATTAAGTAGTTCTCTCATGAAAAGCGGACAGACTGACAGACAGATGTTGGAATCTATACTAATAAAAGGCAAAGCCCTCACTCACTGACTGACTGACTGACTGACTGACTCACTCACTCACTCACTGACTTATCACTAATTCTCCAACTTCCCGTGTAGGTAGAAGGCTGAAATTTGGCAGGCTTATGCCTTACAGCTCATTTACAAAAGTTAAGCAGGTTTCATTTCGAAATTCTACACGTAACGGTCATAACGGTCGACAACGTCCGACATGTTGAACTTTCTTATTCATGGCCCCATCTTCACGAAATTTGGTAGGCGGCTTCCCTGCGCTAACTGAAACCAATGTACATACTTATTTCGGTGGTATGACGCCACTGTCAGCCGCCATATTGAACTTTCCAACGTCACTAATTCTCCAACTTCCCGTGTAGGTAAAAGGCTGAAATTTGGCAGGCTCATTCCTTACAGCTTACTTACAAAAGTAAAGCAGGTTTCATTTCGAAATTCTAAGCGTAACGGTCATAACGGTTGACAATGTTCGCTATGTTCAACTTTCTTATTTATGGCCCCATCTTCACGAAATTTGGTAGGTGGCTTCCCTGCGCTAACCAAAACCGATGTATGTACTTATTTCAGTGGTATGATGCCACTGTCGGCTGCCATATTGAAGTTTCCAACATCACTAATTCTCCAACTTCCCGTGTAGGTAGAAGGCTGAAATTTGGCAGGCTCATTCCTTACAGCTTACTTACAAAAGTTAAGCAGGTTTCATTTCGAAATTCTACGCGTAACGGTTATAACGGTCAACAACGTCCGCCATGTTGAACTTTCTTATTCATGGCCCCATCTTCACGAAATTTGGTAGGCGGCTTCCCTGCGCTAACCGAAACCAATGTACGTACTTATTTCGGTTGTGTGACGCCACTGTCAGCCGCCATATTGAACTTTCCAACGTCACTAATTCTCCAACTTCCCGTGTAGGTAGAAGGCTGAAATTTGGTACTTATTTCGGTGATATGATGCCACTGTCGGCCGTCATATTGAACTTTTCAACGGTCTTTGTTACTTATGGGCCCATCTTCAAGAAATTTGGTACGCGGGTTCCCAGCGCTAACTGAATCGTACTTACGTACATATATACGTCCATAGCCTGCAGCTCGGTCACTGTGTGAGGCGGCATTGGGTCCCCCATCCCAACGCCTCCCACGTTGTTGGCTGCCTGCCTATATAAGGCCGTCTGTCGCTCCAGTCTCTACATTCCCTTCCTTGCTTTGCCACAGTATTCACGTCTCCCTGCTGATAACTACAGCCTTTTTATTTAATCCACGGCTTCTCCGCTGTTTTATTGTTCATTTATTACGATTATAGTTATTGTGTAGGTATTTTAGACTTACTTTACATTGTTCAGGTACCCATTTCCTTTATCATTCCAACCGTACCCCCATTAACATGTCTATCGAGGTGATCACCATCGATCAAAGAACTGTCACTTACCAAGTGGTTTCCATGCCCGGAGATGGCACCTGCCTTTTCCATTCTCTTTGTTACATATTGCTCGGCCATATCAGGCTCACTCTTGATATCTGGAGGAACATTGTGTCTTATGTATTGAATGACTGGGACAGGTTCAAGGTGTGGACTGATGACGGTACAGGAGATAATTATACTACACAGGAGCACTAGAAGAGTGAAATGCTTAAGTGTACCGAAATGGCCAAATATTTTACACCTTTGGACAACCGCCAATGCCTCTTAAACATCTTAGATTCACAGGTGACGATTTCAGTAGTGGACACTTTGATGTTTAGAAATGTTTAAACTTTCAAAAGCTGGATGTGAAGTTATCAATGAAACTGGTTGTATACTTACAACGCTTGACAGATGCCGAATGTCTCTTCAACACAAGTCCTACAAATACTGTCGTAATTGAAACAAACCATGAAACTCAAACCGATTATGACAGCAGCAATCCAAGCTGTGAGATTTGAAACAAGATTACTGTTCACATGGCCAACTGTACGTTGCATGCTCAAGAGTAAGCTCAGCACACAGCTACAGCTTGGTCATATTACAACTGGAGGGCCGAACTGACAACCTGGCATACAAAGAGATCCTTAACAAATAATTATTGGTATATTTTCCCTTAGTTTAAAAAGGTTTAATTTTCTTCTTAATAAAAATTTTAAGGCAGTACTTCGCTGCTGCAAAGCGCGGGTATTTTGCTAGTTTATATATATAGTGTTGACATCACTGTGGAGGAGTGCAGTGATGAAAGGAAATGAATTAGTGGTTTTATTTTAAGAGATCTTTATTTAAAGACTACTGTAAATGACTGGGAGTTGCATGTGGAACTAATGTACTAAAACACTTCTGACAGAAACTAAACACCTTTCTTCTTGTACCTTTGTGTCAATGCCATGAATCTGAGTGAAATGATTCAACTGGTTTATTTTGCAGATGATACTAAGCCAGGTGGATTGGCAGATCTGGAATCTGCCGAATCATTGCAGAGGAACTTGGACAGATTTGTGGCAGATTAAATTTAATGTCAGTAAATATAAATTATTAAATGTAGGAAGTAAAAATGTTAGGTTTGAACAACCAATGGGAGGCTTGAAAATCGAACGTACACCTTAAGAGAAGGATTTAGGAGTCATAGTGGACTCCACGTTACCATCTTCCCGACTGTGTTCAGAAGCCATTAAGAAGGCAAACAGAATGTCAGGTTATATAGCGCTTTGATGTGTGGAGTACAAGTCCAAGAGGTTTATGCTCAAGCTTTATAATGCACTGGTGAGGCCTCATCTAAAGTACTGTATGCAGTTTTGGACTCCAGGCTACAAAAAGGACATAACAACACTAGAAAAGATCCATAGAAGAGTGACCCAGCTGATTCCAGGGCTAAAGGGGATGAATTATAAAGAATGATTAAAAGCTGAGCCTTTTTAGTTTAAGCAAAATAAGATTAAGAAGGAGGGAGCAGACTGGCTGTAGGGTCGACTACTGGAAAAAGGGATGAAAAGTCATAAACAGTCAAGGAGGGTCAGGTTGGAGGCAGGGCAGGGTTAAGGAGGGCGCTGATGGAGGCTGGATGTTTTAAGCTGTAATAATGTACCCTGCGTGTGAGGGCACATGTATAAGAGGCCAACAGAGACAATCCTTCCTTGCACCCAGTAATGATAAGCTATCAACCTGAAAATGAATGGATTGAAATTTGATTGGACTAAAACTGCCAGGGAACTTTCTAGGACTGGAAATATAATCCATCAGTTACAACAAAATGGAAGTCCCAATAAAGGTCTGGTTCACTTCCCTTGAATTTGACTTGCCATATAATATTGACAGGGCTTCATCTTTTTTTGATTGATGTACTTTATTAATCCCCGAGGGGAAGTTGTCTTTTCACTTGACCTTTGTACATCAGAGAGCAGGGTCAGCCATTGTACAGCACCCCTGGAGCAATTTTCAGGTGAAGGGTCTTGCTCAAGGGCCCAACGGAGTAGGAACTCTTCTGGAAGTAACAAGACTTGAACTGGCAATCTTCCAGATATCAGTGCATGTCCTTAGCCTCAGAGCCACCACTTCAGCTACTTGGATTGTACAAGCAATAATAATCTAGAAGGTGTAAAGAAAGCTTAATTTTTCTAACACCCCCTATACAGTAGCCCTGAAGTGGACAGCATAACCTTAGTAAGAGATGAACATATCTTTCAAAGAAAGCAATGTAGTTGAATTGATCATATTTTGTAACATTTCCACAGGCCTTGGTAGGTAATTCTAAACATATGGAGGAGAGAAAATGGACCAAATAAGGTTCCCTGGCCTTAAGCAAATAGAAAGATGCAACTCTTTACTCTTCATATCCTTATTCTATAACTATCTCCTTAAAGCTGCAACTGGGATCCTTCCATCATGTCCTTATTCACCCTTATGGTTCACATATTGACAAAAGAATAATATTTTGTAGTATCAACATGCAGTAAATGTGAATTGGGTTTATTGTGGACATACTGTGGTTCTGGTCTTGCACTTGGGCAATATTTTGATAGAGCAAGTGAAATTCTGCTTGGAGAGCAATAAATTAATTATCTATCTATCTATCTATCTATCTATCTATCTATCTATCTATCTAT
>JANRMT010062790.1:48248677-48274773 GCA_026402145.1 Polypterus bichir lapradei
AGATAGATAGATAGATAGATAGATAGATAGATAGATAGATAGATAGAACTCTATACTGTATATCTCCAGTGGGAAATTTGGCTCTTTAAATAAATAAATATGCATATAGATAAATAAATATATACACCTACACTATGGTCTGAACACACACCACAGAATGACTAACCAGAAAGAACAATTCTGACTTGGCAGTCCCAGTTCCAGTGCGTCATTATGCAGACATATTTCTGTTGGTATAAAGGAGCCCCTGTAGCATTTCTTGAAGGACCTCAGTGTTAGTGGGCCAAAGAGAGGATGTGCAGCATTGTTCATAATGCCACTCAGTTTTGTTTTAATACTCTCCTTAGCTACTACTTTAAGGGGGTCCAGAGTGTGTCCTATAACTGAGCCTGCCCTTTAAATTAGCTTGTTGATTCAGCAGGCCTCTCTTGAAGTGATGTTACCAGCCCAGCACACCACAGCTGAGAAATCTCAACGGCCATCACTGAGTTATAGAAGATGTGAAGGATGTCACTTCACACATTAAACGAAGGCAGTCTCCTAAGAAAAAAGAGTTTGCTCTGCCATTTCTTATATAGCTGCTCTATGTTCTGAGACCAGTCCAACCTGTCATTGATGTTGTCCCCCAAGAACGTGTAGTAGTGTACCACCATTACATCCACTCCCTGACTAGTGACTGGACATAGAGGCTCTTTGGTGTGGTGAAAGTCAATAACCAGATCACTGATTGTGTTGATGTTAAGTTGCAGACAATTCTTTCTGCACCAAAAAGCAAACCTCTCCACCCGACTGCTTTACTCTGTCTCATCTCCTTTGTCAATACAGCCCCAAAGTGCAGAATCATCTGAGAATTTCTGCAAGTGACATGACCTGGTGTTATATTCATATTTGGAGATGTACAGAATGAAGAGAAAGGTAGACAGGACTTTTCCTTGTGGCGCTCCAGTGTTGCTCACATCCTTATAAGAGACACAGTCTTCGAGTCTCACAAACCGCAGTCTGTTAGACAGACAGTCCATTATCCAGAACACCACAGGCTCATCCACCTGCATATCTCTGAGCTTACTCCTTAATAGGATCTGTCTGTAACTGCTGTTAAAAATTCAAGTAGGATATAAAGAACAATATAAAATCACAAATAAATTCCAAATATAAAAACAAGAATTCAAATAATGTATTAGTGATATATACTACCAGGACAGAGTTTACTTCATCACAATGATGGCTGAGAAATTAAATCCAAGCTAAATACAGTGGAAAGTGTGAAAAAATTGTAGATTTAAGAAATGAATGGCAATTATTATTTTAAAGCCTAACATGCACACCCAATAATAAAACATACTTAGTTAGATGTCATTTATTGTCATCTGGCTTGATGACGATAACAGGAGTCAAATGACCACTTCTGTTGGTGTAGACAAAACTCCATTCACATGACTTGAAGAAACAAGCCTGTGTGTTTGGGTCAACTGGGAACCAAGTACCCCATAGTTATTAACAAGCCTTTTGTACTAAAATACAACACCAGTTTTCTAGAAAGAAGTTCAGCTCAATTTTTTAAATGCACAAATCTTCACAGGAGGTCGGCAGGAAATGTCACTCAGATTGCCAAAAACAAAGCAGCCCAGCGATTGTTGGTAAGCAAACCAAAGCCAGTTTCCTCAGCTTTTAGAGTACATTGTGCTCATATATATATATATATATATATATATATATATATATATATATATATATATATATATATATATATATGTATATATAAATTGTAGGCACTATGTCACTCTTCAGAAAGTTAAAAAACAAAGCTTGTAACTGAGGTTGAGTGGCACCATGCTGTTTAAGATAATGTAAGGCACTAAGCAGGACTCTTTTTCCCAGGACACACACCATCAAAAAGTGTCCTGACTGTGTAACAATCTCCTGATATGGGGCATGATCACTACACTTCACCACCCGGAGGGAGGGAGGAAGTGGACAATGTTTGAAGGATATAATAGAATTAAAAATATTTGGTCTTCGGTCCCTCTTCTCCCTTTTATACGTCCACCAATACCTTTGGGGTGGCCACCCACAAATAGCAGACCTCCCTGGGTGAAGTCTGATCGCGATATATTCTTAAGCATGGAAACTGAGCTCCTTGCCTTCTGCTTCTCTTCCCTCTTTTCCTTGGTTTGCCATTCACCTTAAAAAGAAAAATTTCCCGTAAAAACATCCATTTCCTGCTTAGATGTCATAGCAATGTGACACCTGCACTAGGCTGCTGTAATCCTTTCCGGGCGAGGTCCTACCAGAACTTGGTCGTCCATAATCACACCTGAAGGGATCTTTCTTAGACAACCTCCAGGCTGTATAATACAGTGAAGAGAGTCCAGAAAGCCAACCCACTTGTAGTGTTATGTAGGCTTGCTAAAACTGTTTTCCTTAAAAAAAGAAGGCCTATAACATCTCCCCTACGTTGGGTTGGACTAATAATGGACTTTGACAGCATGCTATATGAATCTTTCACTTTAATAGAACAAAACATTTTATTATTTCTATTTTGAAACAGGGGAAGCCCATCGCACTCAGAGCAACAATACAATACAATACAATACAATTTATTTTTGTATAGCCCAAAATCACACAAGAAGTGCCACAATGGGCTTTAACAGACCCTGCCTCTTGACAGCCCCCCAGCCTTGACTCTCTAAGAAGACAAGAAAAAACTCCCAAAAAAACCCTTGTAGGGAAAAAAAATGGAAGAAACCTTGGGAAAGACAGTTCAAAGAGAGACCCCTTTCCAGGTAGGTTGGGCATGCAGTGGGTGTCAAAAAGAAGGAGGTCAATACAATACAATGCAATACACAGAGCAGAACAAATCCTCAATACAGTATACAAATAAAAATTTTAGAAGTACGGAGCAGAATTTAACAGTAGATGATATCACATAATCTGCGGTGGGTTGGCACCCTGCCCAGGATTGGTTCCTGCCTTGTGCCCTGTGTTGGCTGGGATTGGCTCCAGCAGACCCCCGTGACCCTGTTCGGATTCAGCGGGTTGGATAATGGATGGATGGATGGATATCACATAATATGACACACAGAAGCTAAAAGGTACAAAAAATGTTCACTTTATTGAACAAAGGATACATGTGCAAATGTTAAAATATGAGCATAAAACAAAATAACAACAAATCTGCTATCCTCCTGGACCATCAGGCATTGCACTATGTCTGTGTAGTAGGTCGATTTACTCCCGTGCTCACCACATTACTCACACTATGCACTCTGTTTATGTTCCGTCTCTATCTCTGTCAAGAGAAAAACCGAGCAACATGGAATACTGCTACTACCTAATTGTCCCTCCATGTAGACAAAGATAAAAACCAGCATCCTAAACTCTACGTTAGTAGAACAGCAGCTACCGTGTAGAAGACAAACTGAGCAGTTCCAAAATATTTAATGAAAAGGTGCATTTATAAAAGATGCCTAAACCCGAGTACATTCGGTGCAGTTCCAACAGACAAAAGGAGATCATTCCACAACTTTGGTGCAAGAATGTAGAAGCCTTGTCCAGTCCTCGCACCACTGGCAAGAAGAAGGACAGTCAGCAGTTGGCCAGAAGCAGAACAGAAAGTTCTTAAAGGGACATATGGAGAGTCTAAACACCAGAGATACTGAGAAGCTGGGCTATTCAGAAAATTGTAGGTCAAGACAAAAGTTTTGAACTGGAAACTTTCAGCTACAGAAAGCCAGTGGAGAGACCAAACCAGAGGAGTAGTACGAGTGAAACTCAGAAAAGAGAAAACCATTCGAGCAGATGCATTCTAGACGAGATCTGAATGCTTAGAGGACAAACTCAAGAAGGAGAGTCCTCACAAGGCAAATACAAGACATCTGACTTTGAAAGGTTGAGTTTAACATGATGTGCATTCATCCATGATGACATAGCAGAGAGACAGCTTGGCTGAAACCTGTGGATTATAAGAGGAAACTCTGTGTATCATCAGCGCAGGGGTACTAGGAGAACTCATGAGAAGAAATATCATTAACTAAGGAATAACTGTAGCAAGATACAGAAAAGTGGGCTCAACACTGATCCTTGAGGCCCACCTGTGGAAAGTTACTGTGGAGAAAACCTGACCTGTTTTTCTCATGCCTGATAAGAGTTAGTCACACTTTCTTTTTAAAATATTGTCCTTGTGTTAAGTACATACCATAATAATCTGATAACACACTTAACCCAATTTGAGATTACGTGCAGCCAGAGCTCATCACACAATACTGGACAAAGGACAAAGATTAGTCCATTACTGGGCCAGCTCATACACACACACCAACACGGGGCCAAGTTAGAATTACCAATCGTATCTTTAACATAAGGTGGGAAACTAAAGTACACCAAGAGAACAACTCAGGCAGACATGAGAGGAAAACCAGATGTTGGAGTTTGTTACCACATGGGGTCGCCACTGTGCCCCAAACTGCAGACACAGTAATACCCAACATAAATCCAGGTTCATATAAATGGTATTTATTTGCTACTCTCTTCTGTATATCGATGGCTCAAGCTTGGAGATCATCAAGAGCACTAAATTCCTTGGTGTTCACCTGGCGGAGAACCCTACTTGGTCCCTCAACACTAGCTCTATAGCCAAGAAAGCCCAGCAGCGTCTTTATTTCCTGTGAAGGCTGAGTAAGGTTCATCACCCACCACCCACAGTATACTTAATTAGTACTGAAGATGTCTAGTCAAACATAGTGACCCATTCTCATCACCTTCTACAGAGGGACTATGAAGAGTATCCTGAACAGTCAGTGTTGCTGTCTTGTTTAGGAATTGCACTGTCATGGATCGCAAGACCCTGCTGTGGATAGTGAGGACAGCTGAGAAGAACTTTGGAGTTTCTCTTCCCTCCATCATGGACATGTACACCACATGCTGCCAGCATTGTGGAGGATCTGAAGCATCCCACACATAAACTGCTTACCATCTTGAAAAAGGTAACGAAGCATTCACTACCAGAATGTATAATAGTTTCTTCCCCTAAGACATAAGACTCCTAAATGTTCAGGGACTAGACCAGTGGTCCCCAACTCTGGTCCTAGAAGGCCCCAGTGGCTGCAGGTTTTCATTGTAATCCTTTTCTTATTTTGTGACCTGTTTTTGCTCCTAATTAATTTCTTTTGAATTACATTTATTTGACTTGCTCTTGAAGACCCAGACCCCTTAATTGTTTCTTTTTCCTTAATTAGCAGTCAAACAATAATGAAATACAAAATGAACCAACACATGACCAGCAAAATGTCTGCTATTGCACCATGAGAGCAGCAACAAGCCATGGAATTAAAGAACAGCATGTGCTGATACAGCACGTTGCTCCACCCACCACATGACAAACCAACTCAGGATCCCAGATTAGGACCCAAATGCAGCCATGTGACGGGTGACACCTTAGCACCACACTAGTTCAGATGGAATTGAAAATAGTGAGTTTTTTTATGGTGGCTGGAGTGCCAATTCTGCCTCCAGCCCCACAGGTTTTCCCTGCAGGTTGGAGAGCCTACATGCAGGGTTGGATGCAGATTAATGTCATACCCAGGATGGAGCAATTGCAGGTTAAGGGCCTTGCTCAAGGGCCCAACAAAGTACAGTCACTTTTGGCATTTACGGGATTCGAACAAATCCCAAGCCTCAGAGTCACGCTCTTATTAATTAACAACAAGAAGCAGAGCCTAATTAAGCAACTGGTTGGAGTTTGAGGCCCTGACTTAGTCGGTCTCTTGTTGGCTCACTCACTTCACATTTCATTTCTGTTTGAGTGCCATTTAAGGAAAGAAATGAAACAATTCAGAGGATCGATGAAGAAATTCAGGGGAACACATCTTAAAAAACAAGTCAATTAAAATTAATTCAAAAGAAGTTAATTAGCAGCAAAAACAGTGCATCAATAAAGGAATGAAAACCTACAGCCCTCCAGAACTGGAGTTGGGGACTCCTGGACTAGACCAATAACACCTATACACCTTCTCACACAACTAGGTCACATCTTTATACTTATCATTTTATTTATGTATTAGTATCCTGTTACCTTCTTTTTACTTTCAAGTGTCATGTTTACATCTGTTGTTTCTATTAGGATACTCTAATATATGGCACAACCTGCTACTTTTTTGCACCTTTAGATATCCTAAATGTGTTTTGGTCAGCACTGCACTTTGTCTTGTTTGTATCCCTGTTTGTCTTTGTACTGTCTTGTAATGTTTACACATGTTTGCACACATGCATTTTACATTATTATATGTAGTTTTATTGTAGTTTTGTGTTCTAAGTACCTTTGTGCTCCATGAGGAACGTTCTTTTGTTTCACTATGTAGTGTATTAACTATATATGGTTCAAATGACAATAAAAGCTTTTTGACTTGGCTTGACTAGACATGGGGAGGGGTGGAGACAGGAAAGGCATCTGGCTGTAAAAATCATGTTGAAATACACAGTATACTTAATTAGTACTGAAGAAATCTAGTCAAACATAGTGACCTCATATAGAAATGGTAATAGCAGAAGAAGAAGAAGAAGAAAATGTCCTTCATTTAGACCAACTGGTAGAGTCCCACATGCTCCGGTTATTGGAACATGGGTCTTGAGTTTGGAGCTCGGTGGAGCCATCTACTGGTTACACTGGCTAAAGAAATAAGACTTCTTATATGTAAACTGTTATCAGAGATCAAACTATAAAGTTAATGTTATGGACAATCTCATTTTCTAATATAAAGTGTGCTGGTACAAATAATGAAGTCAGGATGTTATCATTTAACAGACAAGCAGTTTCAATCACTTTTCTTTTCTCTTACATTAACACAAACAAAGCCTTGGTCAATTTTGTGTTATGTGGAAGTAAATGGCTAATTTTTAAGCCTTATTAAAAACAGACAAAGCCACTGTTTAAGGTCTTGTTGCATATCAGTAAGTGACAGCAGCTGTTCCTAGGTAGTCACTTTTCTACGTACTTCCACACGACACACTGCTCCATCTTCTCAACCAAGCAAAGCCCTTGCGCGGCAAGTCCACAGACTGTCCAAATGCTTATGCCATATGGATGAGTTTTGATACTTAATATTAAAAAAGGAATTTATTTAATGTTTCTCACTGATTGAAAGATTTACTTAATGGACACTGGTCGTTATATATGCTACACTTGAACGGTGAGGCGCTGCAAACTTTAGACTGAACTTGATTACCTTGTTAGCTGTCACATGGTTAGGAAACATTGAGCTAATTAGGGTCAAAGTATACTGAGCTGGGAAATCTGTTATTTAGAATGTCGCAGGTGGCTGGGTGTGGTTGGCAATCAGCCACCTATTTAAGGAGCCGCTGCCCTGCAATCAAGGCCGGGGGCTGGGGCTGGGGCAGGTGCAGGTGCAGGTGCAGGTGCAGGTGCAGGTGCAGGTGCAGGTGCACTTAACATTTGTGACTTTGTGTAAATAAACGTGTGGTGATGGAGCAAATGGTGTCCGCCTGTGTGTGTCTGGGCCGCTGAATTTCACAGTGGCGTAGCCAGCAGGATACTCCACCTGGGTCGAGGTGGGGACCTGCAGTGATGAAAATTTCTGTGAAAGGCCCGGCACAACAGGGGAACCCACCCATGTGCCGCAGGGGCGGCGTGCACCCAAACCCACAGCAACGAAGTGCTGCATGGACCAATGGGGGTCCATTGATGGACTTTGTTTTTGAGGGGCGGGTCACCCTGACGTGGAGCCCATTAAAGGGGCTGCTGAGAAGGAGAGGCTGTGGCTGCGGAAGCTGCCTGGAGAGATGCTCTCCAGTGAGAGAGGAGAGTGAGAAGCCCGAACAAAAGTCCCTCCTCAATACAGGCACGAATTAGACAGCGTGTCCTGTTCTCTCGCCAGCGGTTGGCCGAAGGTGAGAGCAGGGAATGTCCGTCCTGTGCACCCAGGAAACCCAAGTGGGCCGCAGGGAAAGGCCCATAGAGAGCAGTCGGTCGGTGGAACCCCGCACAAGGTAAGCCCACCACTGGCTGCTTCTCTCTCCTTGGCGGCTGTGTTACAGGAGCTGCGAGAAGAACTGCGCCTTGTGCTATCGCCGCCGAGCGATGTGCCCTCCGGGACGCTGGACTCGGGAGGGATGGCAGTGGCGTCTGGTCGAGAGCCGTAGGCAAGAAAGGATCGGCGCACTGCAGGAGCTCCTGGACGGAGAGGTACAGCGGGGAAGGTAGGTGAGACCGACCCCGTGAAGCTCCGGACGCCAGCGGGGCCGGGTCTGCCCTCTTACGATGAGCAGATCCAAACCGCCGTGCCGTCAAAGTAAGCGGAGGAAGCGGCTTAGGGAAGCCAGTTCCTCCGACATGGGAGGACGTGGCGCTGGGTGCGCACGTCCCGTGAAGGGCCAGCCTCTGCGGAGGCAGAGGAGAACCCCGCAGTGTGGGAGGTGGACACAACGCCTGAGCCCACTAGTGGTTCCGTGGCAGGGACTGTGGACTTACCGTATGGGGAAGCCGAAAGAGGGAGCATCAGAGGGCCGATCGGAGCGGAGAACATTGGCCCAGCTGAGAGGACGAGCCGAGGGGCTGCGTCAGGGCAACGTCCCCGCCCCTTGTTTTTCTGTTTTATTTATAGGCGCGGGCCCTACCCTGCAATGTGTCGGCTTGGCGCCGAGGCGTCTTCGTCTTCACGGAATGGTCCGCTGGTCCCGGGAGGTCCCAGCTAGCGGGGGAGTACTGTCGCAGGTGGTTGGGTGTCGTCGGCAATCAGCCACCTATTTAAGGAGCCGCCGCCCTGCAATCAAGGCTGGAGTCGGGTGAGGAGGAGGAGAACAAGGTTGAGGCAGAGGAGGCAAGGAGAGGCCCGAGTGTTGTGTGAAGAGGACTGTGTTTGTAGACTTTGGGGAACTGGGGGTTTGGTTGCGGTGCACTTAACATTTGTGACTTTGTGTAAATAAATGTGTGGTAATGGAGCAAATGGTGTCTGCCTGTGTGTCCGGGCCGCTATATTTCACAAGAGGTAAATGCTGTTCTCTGCTGGGGAACAAGAAATGGGTAATGAAAGGATAGAACTTGTAATTACTCTGCATCCAGACTCTGGCTAGAGAGTTTAAGCCCAGCGGGTAGGTGATGTCTTTAACTCTCCTCCACTCTGGAGGAGACACCTTAACATGAGTCTGAAGGTGAGGATACACAGAATGCATCTAAGTGGCAACAAGGAGAAACGCTGCAGTCTCCACACTTTTCATAAGGATAAGCAAATGAGGTAATAATATTTGATATTAATTTAGTAAAGGAAATCAGACAATATTGTTAATATGGTTATGCTTGGGATGTGTGAATATGGCTGCTGTCTAAGATCAGCTAATGGTTCAGTGTAGATTTAATACAAGTGTTGAGGACCTGCAACAAGAAAGAAAGTTAAAAATAAAAAAAAAACAACAACAAAGGAATGCATGAGAATAGAATAAAAGTGAGTTTTCAGTCTTCTTGAACACCAACAGAACCTTCAATATGGTCTTTCAAAATCAGGGATATCTTTAAGAATGTTAAGCTTTAAGCTCTGAAATCAAGGAGGCTGGGGTTAAGAGGTATGGATCTAACTTCCTAACTTAACTGAGGAGCATCGTACTGCAAAAAAATCCCAGGAGGACTGCAGAACAGGAAACATCACTGATCTGGTCAATATAGGAATGTCTGAGTGTGTTTGTGCTGAATGGTATTTTCTGGCACTTGAGAGACGCTGAACGTTAACAGTATGTGTAAACTCAAAGGTTATTTCCAAAGTGACATCATTATTACTTATTCCTTGAGTGTAGCCACCTTCGTTTGTGATAAACTAAATATGTTTGATATAGATGACTGAGAATGTTCATAATCGTTATGAGGCAATCAAGAAAATATGGAATGAATTTTGCACATGCTAAATAAAAACAGCTGCATCGGTCTCCCCTCTTAATAGAGTATTTTGATATACCTCATAAAGGCAGATGTGAACCATTTGTTCTTGCATTCTTGAGTCGTGTGATGTGTAAACCTGAACTTTTGTTTCTTTGCTTATTGTTATGCCTTTGCCTCATGTTTGTGAAGAAGCTTTTCTGGGATGAAGTGGCTGTGAAACAGTCCACCTTACATTTAGGCGATATCCAGATTCTATTAGCATTCTATTACCATTTTTTCAATCAAAATGTTTGTGACAGCTTAGATTCATTTACCATATGATTTCTTAAACATTCCATATTTCAGAAACGGCCTAAGCCCCTCAATTATGGGTAAGTGTTTAAAGTGTTTCTTTGCCCCGGTCCCAAGCCAGGATAAATGGGGAGGGTTTACGCCAGGAAAGGCATCCGGTGTAAAATTTTGCCAAATCAATATGCGGACAACAATACAAATTTCCATACTGGATCGGTCGAGCCCCGGGTTAACGACCGCCACCAGTACTGTTAGCCAACAGGGTGCTGGTGGAAATTGGGCTACTGTTGGCCGAAGAAGAGGGGGGAGAAGTGTCCGGAGGCAGGAGGAGAAGAGGAAAGTAAAGAGAGTGGAACTGAGGGTAGGAACTTTGAATGTTGGCAGTATCCCTGGTAAGGGGAAAGACTAAGCAGATATGATGGAGAGAAGGAAGTTTGATATATTGTGCGTGCAAGAGACTAAATGGAAGGGAAGTAAGGCCAGGTCGATTGGAGGATTGGTGGATTCAAATTGTTCTATCATTGTGTGGATGGGAGGAGAAATGGAGTAGGGGTTATTCTGAAGGAACAGTATGTCAAGAGTGTTTTGGAGGTGAAAAGGGTGTCAGGCAGAGTAATGATTATGAAGCTGGAAATTGAAGGTGTGATGTTGAATGTTGTAAGTGCATATGCACCGTAAGTTGTGTGTGCAATGGGTGAGAGAAGATTTTTGGAGTGAGTTGGATGAAGTGATGAACAGTGCACCCAAGGGACAGAAAGTGGTGATTGGAGTGGATTTCAATGGGCATATTGGTGAAGGGAACAGTGGAGACAAGGGGGTGATGGGTAGGTATGGTGTCAAGGAGAGGAATGAAGAAGGTCAGAGGATAGTGGATTTTGCCCAAAGAATGGACATGGCTGTGGTGAATACGTATTTTAAGAAGAGGGATACGTCCCAGAGTGAAGGAAGATGCACACAGGTAGATTACATCCTATTCAGAAGAGTCAATCTGAAGGAGATTGAAGACTGCAAAGTGGTGGCAGGGGAAAGTGTAGTTAAGCAGCATAGGATGGTGGTCTGTAGGATGACGTTGGAGATCAAGAAGAGGAAGAGAGTGAGGGCAGAACCAAGGATCAAATGGTGGAAGTTGAAAAAGAAAGACTGCAAGGTTGAGTTTAGGGAGGAGGTGAGACAGGCACTGGGTGGCAGTGAAGATTTACCAGACAGTTGCGAATCTACAGCAGATGTAGTAAGGGTGACAGCAAGAAGGGTGCTTGGTGTGACATCTGGAAAGAGGAAGGAGGAAAAGGAAACCTGGTGGTGGAAAGAGGAAATTCAGGAGAGTATGTAGAGGAAGAGGATGGCAAAGAAGTGGGATAGTCAGAGAGATGCAGAAAGTAGACAAGATACAAGGAGATAAGGCACAAGGTGAAGAGAGAGGTGGCGAAAGCTAAAGAAAAGGTGTATGATGAGTTGTATGACAGGTTGAGCACTAAGGAGGGAGAAAAGGACCTGTACCGATTGGCTAGACGGAGGGACCGAGCTGGGAAAGATGTGCAGCAGGTTAAGGTGATAAAGGATAAAGATGGAAACATACTCAAAAGTGAGGAGAGTGTGTTGAGCAGATGGAAAGTGTACTTTGAGAGGCTGATGAATGAAGAGAACGAGAGAGAGAGAAGAGGTTGGATGATGTGGAGATAGTGAATCAGGAAGTGCAAGGGATTAGCAAAGAGGAAGTAAGGACAGCTATGAAGAGGTTGAAAAATGGAAAGGCCATTGGTCCAGATGACATACCTATGGAAGCATGGAGGTTTCTAGGAGAGATGGCTGTGGCGTTTTTAACCAGATTGTTTAATGGAATCTTGGAAAGTGAGAGGAGTGGAGAAGTGTACTGGTGCCAATATTTAAGAATAAGGGGGATGTGAAGGACTGCAGTAACTACAGGGGAATAAAATTGATGAGCCACAGCATGAAGTTATCGGAAAGAGTAGTGGAAGCTAGGTTAAGAAGTGAGGTGATGATTAGTGAGCAGCAGTATGGTTTCATGCCAAGAAAGAGCACCACAGATGCAATGTTTGCTCTGAGGATGTTGATGGAGAAGTTCAGAGAAGGCCAGAAGGAGTTGCATTGCATCTTTGTGGACCTGGAGAAAGCATATGACAGGGTGCCTCGAGAGGAGTTGTGGTATTGTATGAGGAAGTCGGGAGTGGCAGAGAAGTACATAAGAGTTGTACAGGATACAGTATGTACGAGGGAAGTGTGACAGTGGGGAGGTCTGTGGTAGGAGTGAGGGATGCATTCAACGTGGAGGTGGAGTTACATCAGGGATCAGCTCTGAGCCCTTTCTTATTTGCAATGGTGATGGACAGGTTGACAGACGTGATTAGACAGGAGTCCCCGTGGACTATGATGTTTGCTGATGACATTCTGATCTGTAGTGATAGTAGGGAGCAGGTTGAGGAGACCCTGGAGAGGTGGAGATATGCTCTAGAGAGGAGCGGAATGAAGGTCAGTAGGAACAAGACAGAATACATGTGTGTAAATGAGAGGGAGGTCAGTGGAATGGTGAGGATGCAGGGAGTACAGTTGGCGAAGGTGGATGTGTTTAAAAACTTGGGATCAACAGCACAGAGTAATGGGGATTGTGGAAGAGAGGTGAAGAAGAGAGTGGTGGCTGGGTGGAATGGGTGGAGAAGAGTGTCAAGAGTAATTTGTGACAGATGGGTATCAGCAGAGTGAAAGGGAAGGTCTACAGGACACTAATGAGACCAGCTATGTTATATGGGTTGGAGACGGTGGCACTGACCAGAAAGCAGGAGACAGAGCTGGAGGTGGCAGAGTTACAGATGCTAAGATTTGCATTGGGTGTGACGAGGATGAACAGGATTAGAAATGAGTACATTAGAGGGTCAGCTCAAGTTGGATGGTTGGGAGACAGTCAGAGAGGTGAGATTGCATAGGTTTGGACATGTGCAGAGGAGAGATGCTGAGTATATTGGGAGAAGGATGCTAAGGATAGAGCTGCCAGGGAAGAGGAAAAGAGCAAGGCCTAAGCAAAGGTTTATGGATGTGGTGAGAGAGGACATGCAGGTGATGGGTGTAACAGAACAAGATGCAGAAGACAGAAAGATATGGAAGAAGATGATCCGCTGAGGCAACCCCTAATGGGAGCAGCCGAAAGAAGAAGTTTAAAGGAGGAGACCTGCTTTCATAACATAACAGGGGACTGTAATTTCCGTCATCCGTATAATATTCTGCTTGCTCTTAGAACATTGTAGTATTATTTTGTGATATTTTAATTATTATTTAATTAATTAAAAAAATATTTTCAATTTTTCACTTGTTTTCTTTTTCTTGTCACATTGCATGCACTTGTCAGGCTTGTTTCTAGGCACACTTTGTGCTGCTTATTTATGCCTCAGTTCAATGACACACTTATATAAGAAAATGGCTTAGTCATTTCTCTTACCAGAACTTTTAATTATGGGTGGAAAGACTCTTCACTATTTCTCAGAAGAATTTCAGATGAAAAAAATCAGGTGTTTGGACATAGCCAGTCTGTTTTGACCATTATTATTATTGAAGTCCAATCGATCGACTTTTATCAATTAAAACGAAGTTTCTCATATACTGCCCAAATACATCTGTATCATTTCTGTTTTCACCAAATTATATATTTGAACAGACTGACATATTAAAGGAATACTCCCACTAGTTATTTTTTGGGTGTTGACTTGGCCAATTTGGTTTGGCCTTTATTGAAGACCAATTGATCTACTTCTGTCAATTAAAACCACAAAGTTTCTCATCTGCTGCTCGAACACTTTTCATCAAATATATTCATAAAAAAATCTCACATTATTTGTGTCATAATCCACATATTGGGACATCCTGTCATATGCTCACAACATACCAAAACATATGCATTTTTTTTGCTAAAATATTGATAAATTGGTACCCCTGAAAAAAGGGAGGATCCCACTTCCAGGAAGCCTGTTCATGTTGGGTTGTGCTTTTGAACGTAAGACAGGACTTTTGACCAATGAGTCTGGGGAGAGAGTTCAAAAGTGTGCATTCATCATGTAAAATTGGTGTGTTTTGGAAAGTCATGGCATGCGTCTGTAGCTGACAGGATGATGTTTCATGTGGTTCAGACATAGCACTCTGCTAGTAGCCACTACAAATTTAAGCCGAAAAATTAAAGGGAAAAATTAAAAGCAGGGAATACCTGATTTTTTAGATTGAGTAGAAAAGGTATGAGGTCTCATCTTGAGTTAGAAAATCATCATATCGCACAAAAGCCTTCAGTTGAGGTTTGCGGTAGGCACTCCTCTTCTTCCTCAGTTTTTAAAACCTTTCAAACTCCTTTTATCTGGATTAGACAGGCCAGATCAGGTTGGGGAGCACGCACAACAGTATGTTGCCGCACCCTCCACGTGACAAAACAGCACCCATTTGGCAACTCCCCAGGTAGACATGCAGTCCAATCTCACACTCCAAAAATGACCATCTATCTGATGCAGCCATGTGTTACGTGGGTGTTCCTTTGGCCTGGTCCAGCCTCATCAATGAGGGTCCTTTGAGCCGGATGACTCTTGAGGAATCGCACCACATGGCCATAGTGCTGTAAATTACACTCCCTCACAATGCAGGTAATGTGCCTCATTTGGGACTCAGTGAGCAATTGCTCATTTAACATGAAGTCAAACCAGTGGTACCCAAGGATTCTCTGAAGAGACACAGTACCAAAGGAATCCAGTCTTCATCTCAGGTCATTGGATAGTGTCCATGTCTCACAACCATATAGCAAAACAGGAAGCACTAGGAACAAAAGACTTGGATCTTTGTCCTTTTGCAAATTTATCGGGAGCAGCACACACCCCTTTACTGCGACCTCATGACTCCCAATGCTTTCCCAACCCATTTACTGACTTCATAGGAAGAGTACCCAGAGACATGAATGTCACTGCTGAGGTACAGTAAGTAAACCTGTCGTTGAGGTTGACATTCTCTCTGCAGACAGACACACTGCTGATGGCATGTGCCCAAGAGGTCTTTATGCAAGACACTCACAAGCCCAGACACTCAGACTCCTCACTAAGTCTCTCTCTGAGCACTGATCAGAGCCTTGATCGACTCTGTGATGATCACAGTATCATCGGCAAAGTCAAGATCAGTGAAGCTTTCTTCACCAACAGATGCCCCTCAGCCGCTGGACCCCACAACCCCGCCCAACATCTACTCCATGCAAGCGTTGAAAAGAGTAGAAGCAAGAACTCACCCCTAACGTACCCCAGAATCAACTGGGAAAAATGCAGTTGTTCTACCTCGACTCTGCACAGCACTCACAGTACCAGTGTACAGGTTGGCCATGATATCCAGCTACCTTGAGGGGATCCCGCTAAGTCTCAGGATGTTCCATAGGGCAACTCCATCAACTGAGTGCAAAATCAACAAGGCCTGCAAAGAAACTTCCGATATTCGCGTTTGTGCTCCATGAGAACCCTTAGTGCCAGGATGCGGTCGATGGTAGACTTCTTAGGTGTAAAATCAGACTGCTCTGGTCACTGGTAGGTGAGCAAGTAATCACAGATCCTATTGAGGATGACCCTAGCAAGGATTACCCAACACCGAGAGCAGTGTTATCCCCCTATGGTTGCCACAATCCAGGTGATCACCCTTTCCTTTCCTGATAGGGAAGACACATCCTCTTTTCCAGTCAGTTGGGATGACGCCATTTTCCCAAATGAAAGCAAAGATTGTTTGCAATACCAGGAAGACAGCCTTACCACTAGCCGGGAGAAGTTCACCCAAGATACCACAGATCCCTCAGTGAGATTGGGTGGTTCACAGCTAATTGGAGGATCAATTTCAAGAACTGTGGATCCAAAGATGTCCAATGTCCTAGCCTGAGGATCAGCTTTAAACAGCTACTCAAAGTAGCCAGCCCAATGGGTCACAATTGTAGCATCAGACATTGGATCAGACATTGTGACGAAATCTGTTTTTATCAGCAAAAAGAAAGTACAGAATTAAAACTACAGCATTAATTCTGGTGTTGAACTCTGCCATCTGCAAAATTTCTGAGAAACAACTGTAATGAGAAAGAATGAGTTTAAATGATATGTAACCATTAAAATAAAGATGGCTTTGATGGCTGTGTAATTTGATTATTTTCTAATAATTTAGGTGATATCTATTATCCTCAGTAATTGAAAGTAAGTGCTTAAAAGTGTATCTACAATACATTTTGTACTGACATTAAATATTCTTCCTCTGTGATCAAAGATCATGTCTGCTTTCATAAATCAAGTGTATTTTAAACTCACAGTGGTGTAGAAGTCAATCATACTCTGGTTAGGGTCACCCAGTGCTACTCCAGATGAACTGAACCCCTGTGTTTTCCTTCATTGTGGAAATTGTTGAGCTGCATGCCCTACACTGCATTTACATTCTGAACATTCCAAGCTCCAGACAGAGGGAAAAATGACAGGCCTGGCTTTTGTGCTGGTGAGCCACCCATAGCTATGCCAGCCCCTTTCTTCTTAGCTGTGTATGATGAGAGAGGCTTGTGGTATTGTATGGTTTTAATAAAGACGGTATGGCTGTGGTTCTGTGCAGGTGTTGGTGTATGCAGAAGCATGCATGAGCAGCCCAGGGTTTAATGGACTGGCCATGTATTCACACGCAGATATGTGAAGTTCAGTCAATTTCCTTGTTGGTACTTTGGGTTTTGAGATTGCAACACCTGCAACCGATTAACACAAAAAACGGAGCCTGGACAGGAATTGAGAGAGAAGAGAAAAGAAAGAAAGAAAAAAAAAGGAGAGAAGATGTGGAGGTTAAAAAAATAAAACAGTAGAGAGTAGGGAGGGAAAGTGGGCCCTGTGGAGGAGCGTGTGGACCCGGCACTCGAGAGGGCTGAAGAGGGTCACTCTGGCTGAATATATCTGAAGTAGCAGGAGTGACCCAGTACTCAAGGGATCCAACATAAGGTTGAGCAGGAGTCAAAGGAGTGACCTACTGGGAGCCTGGGGTGACAGCAAGGACCCAAGCCTGTGTTTAAAGGTTGGCTGTGACTGCTGGTGGATGTCTCCTCTGGCTGCAGGATCCCACCCAGGGTAAGCAGAGGAGATGTCAGCTTTTAGATGGAAGTGCTGTGGCTTGTTTTTTAGAAGATTTCTGCTTTTGGGACTTATAATCTCATTTTAATGGAATACTTATTGTTTATTGGATTTCAGTATCCACTGATCACTTAATTGTATGGATTATTTATTCATTTATTGAAGAAGCATTGCACTATTAGCACTTTGCTGTGGATTTTGTTTGTAAAAAAACACAAAGCACTCGCGCCTATCTTCTGCTATGTGTGGGTGTGTGTGTCCTCATTTGTACAGCTCGTCCTCAGTCTATGACTATCGATAGTTCCAGTGATATTGTTTATCTAGGTGCATATGATATTACATATCTTGATTTTCAGAAAGCACTAGGGGGCTTTGCCCCCTGCTCGCTTTGCTTACCAACCCCCCCGGCCCGCGCTGCATGCTAGCCTTTTTATGCTTCTGCATACATTATTTTCATGGGAATTGTTACATATGCATAAAAGAACTAACTATTTTACATTATAGTGAGCAATTAGCCATATTAAAAATAGTAAAATGTAATAATTTGAAAGTAAATTATATTTCATGTTGCGTTAGAGTTATTCGTTGCGTAATACAATTTGTAAAACTTCAGTAAAAACTATTTTTTTAATTAAATTTTCATCAATATTGCATTGAATTTTGATTCTGCGTTTGGACTCAAATATTTTTCAAATATTTGGCCCTGAGATTTGTTAATTGACTTTGCAAAAGCTACTCTAATGGGAAGCTGTTAACATGTTAATACGAATGACATATCAAGATCTCTTTTGTTGTCTAATGTTATCCGCAGAAAATGTACTACATTACCTTTCTTGGATACATCCTTCTTTCTACAGTAATTCATGCGGTGGAAGATTGGACGGTGTTAACAGTTGTAGTTATTCTTCGGGATATTGTAAGTTGATGTTTTCATCTTCCACACGATCACCACCAACTTCTTCAGCACAGTCTATTGATATGCATTTAACCAATTTGCTGTGTAACTGATCAATATTTTTGGCATTAATTTGTTTGACTTCATCGTTTCTCAGTGCTAGGATTGCCCGTGTACTCATTTTTTCTGTTGATAACCCTTCGTGATGAAATTCTTCAAAAATATTTGGACATAATACATATTTTTTAATTAGGAATTAAAAAAAGGAAAATGTTAACATTTATAAGAGCTGAGAAAGCAGGAACTGTGACTGTCAAAAGCATTCACATGAATGAGAGTAGAAAGGACCATGGGCGTGATTGAATATGGTTGAGAAGAAGGGCATGAATTGAAAAAAATCTAATGGCCAAAGTCTTGGCTCGCGGGACTTGAAAAAATCTCTTGATAAAAATCTCGTCTCGTCCCAGGATTTTTTTTATATAATAGAGAGATTTGACAAGTTGCCACATGGGTGGCTGGGCAATAAATTAACAGAAGTGGGAGTTCAGGGTGATGTTTATAGATGGCTTTGACACAGGAAACAAAGGGTTATGGTGTAAGAACCCCAATCAGACATTAAGAGTGGTGTTTCAAAGAGGTCAGTATTAGGGCCTCTGCTATTTTTAATATATATAAATGATTTAGATAAGGATACAAGTAACACGCTGGTTGACTGTGCAGATGATACCAATCTTAGGTGGATTGGCAGATAATCTAGAATCGGTTGAATCATTACAGAGGGACTTGGACAGCATACAGGCTTGGGGAGATTTTTGACAGATGAAGTTTAATGCAAATAAATGTGAAGAATTACACATAGGAAGTAAAAATGTTAGGTTTGAATACACAATGAGAGGTCTGAAAAGGAAATGTACACCTTAAGAGAAGGATTTAGTAGTCGTAGTGAACTCAACACTTTCTACTTCCAGACAGTGTTCAGAAGCCATTAAGAAGGCTAACAGAATGTCAGGTTACATAGCGTGGTGTGTAGAGTAGAAGTCCAAGGAGGATATGCTCAAGATTTATAACACACTGGTGAGGCCTCATATGGAGTACTGTATGCAGTTTTGGTCTCTAGAAAACAAAAAAGACACAGCAGTTCTAAAAAAGGTCCAGAGAAGGGCGACTAGGCTGATTCCAGGGCTACAAGGCAAGAGTTATGAAGAAAAGTTAAAAGAGTTGAGCCTTTTCAGTTTAAGCAAAATAAGATTAGGTGACATGATTGAAGTGTTTAAATTCTGAAAGGAGTTAGTGCAGTGGAACAAGGCTGTTACTTTAAAATGAGTTCATGAAGAACACAGGGACTCAGTTGGAAACTTGTTAAGGGTTAAGTTTCACACAAACATTAGGACATTCTGTACATAGAGAAACAAAGACACTTGGAATAAGCTACCAAGTAGCGTGGTAGACAGCAGGAATTTAGGGTCCCCCAAAACTTGACTTGATGTTATTTTGGAAGAATTAAGTGGATTGTATTGACAAGCTTCTTGCTCTTGTCCAGATTGTTCTAATGTTCTAAGTTACCTAAATCTCCCCATTCCCTGTACTGGATAAGTAACCCTGATAACAGTAATTACAATGTTTTAATACGAATGGCATGTCAAGATCTCTTTTGTTGTCTAATGTTATCCACAGAAAATGTACTATATTACAACCTGTTTGTTTGATTTAGAATGTTAATGTATGATTGCAACACTGATAATACATCCATCCATTATCCAACCTGCTATATCCTAACTACAGGGTCACGGGGGTCTGCTGGAGCCAGTTCCAGCCAACACAGGGCGCAAGGCAGGAAATAAACCCTGGGCAGAGTGCCAGCCCAACGCAGGGTGTGCGCACACACACACACCAGGGACAATTTAAGATCACCTAACCTGCATGTCTTTGGTCTGTGTGAGGAAACCACAGTACCCGGAGGAAACCCACGCAGACACAGGGAGAACATGCAAACCCCACGCAGGGAGGACCCAGGAAGCGAACCTGGGTCTCCTAACTGTGAGGCAGCAGCGCTATCCACTGTGCCATCCCTGATAATACATGCAGTGTGATATATTAACTTCTTCTATGATTTTAAAAATTCATATTTGTATAATAGGTGCATAATATTTTCTTTTAAACAATTTGATGTCTTTACTTTTTGGGGTAATGTATGCTGAATACATATAGAAAGTTTTTTTTTTACTGTTTAAAATAACTTTTTTTCACCCTGGCCACACTTGGCCACCTTTAAGCTCTTTTGGTTGAAGGAAGGAACACTTCCTGCTCTGTGTTTAGAATTTGAGTGTATCTGAGGCAGAAGAATTTCAAAACATCCAATTTCATTTCAGCTGTTCACAGAGTCTTTCTGGTGTGCTGACGCCGAGTTGTGTTACACGGTAGGATGACCTCACTTTGGCCTGCCATGAGACCCCCTCCCTGCATCTGTCGGTGAAGTCAGCCGGTCTGAGACCCTCTTTTTTTTTTTTGGACTCCCAAGCGTGTGTCTCTGGCTGTGCACGCTGCTCAGCGGCTTTTGAGACAGGATGCAGTGAGACCCACAAAGCAGGCATTGATTACGGACTTCTGCAAGTGAGAGAAAGAAGGAGAGAGCAGCAGGAAGCCAAAACTGCTTCTCCACGCCAGCCGGTTTTTATCTTTTGGCTGGGGGAGATGTGTGCCACATGGCAGGATGTTAATGAGAGAGACAGTTCATCTGACAGAAAGCCACGAGTTGGTAAGTCAGCTGTCATTGGTTTGTTTTTGATCCATATGGCCTGTGCTTTGGTACTTCATCTTTACTTTAGTATTGCTGGAATAATGCTTTACTGTTTTTGATAGATTTCTGCAAGCTGTCATTAACCATACCTCAGGACAATAACAGAGTAAATTGTTTAAATGCAACACTTACACAGTAGGAGCTAAGACAAGACTAAAATAACAAATAGTTATCATGGAGTCACAGAAAATGTAAGCATTTCTTACTGAATACAAGTCTTTATGTTTAGCTGTTTTCACTGTTTGAAATGTACTTATAGAGGTGAAACAGTGTTCCCCTAGAAAAAAGAATGTCTACTAGATATTGATGGTGTAAAGAGATAAGCTGTGCTCCATATGTGTAGCTCCATCATATCAAACAGCACCTTGACTGATTCATTTTGCCTGTTTAAGTCATTCTATTTGAGAACAGTGTGCTATTTTGTGAGATGCTCATCAAAGATTCATTTCTAGTAAATCATGTGTTTTGAAGTAGAAAATTCCTGGCATGGCCAAGTCATCTCTTTTATTTGTCTTTTGTGTAGCATCATGCGCGCCATGTGGATTACAGTCTCTATGTGTGGAAAAAGGTCTCAGAATAAATGCAGTAAAAGCAGGACACATATGCTTAATGTGAGTTCAGAAAAGGGAATTTTCTGCTGGAAACACTTCTAAAAAGGAAGGTTGAAAGGCAAGACATCATAAAGCTGTAAAAGTGGAGTGCACCATTAAATTGTATAAAATACAGAATGTCAAATATGTTCTTGTTATATACCATACAGAACATCCCACTGCCTAAAACTCTAATTCGCTACAGAGTCAGCCACCGTCAGCCAGTAGCACCATACTAATGTTAAATATTTTTACACTGCTAAAAAGAAGTGCACCACCCTTATAGTCCTCCCTGACTTCCCTTCCATGGCCTGATAGCCATCTTTCTCTCAACCTCCCTCTGCAGGCTGTGATGCTGAATTGTAGAACCAGAATATTATTGATGTAAACATGTAGTTGGCATTGATAATAATAAATTTGTATAACATCACCAAACTCACTTAATCCAGCTCAGGGTTGCGGGAATCCAGACTCAATGATTCAGTTCTAGTCTATCACTGGGCCCACTGACATACAAACTCCATATTACCACTGAAGTAGGACAATGAAGAATAACCAACTAACCTAACAAACACATCTTTGGGTTGTGCGAGAAAACAGGATTGCCTAAACTAAAACTCATATAGACACGGATAGGATTTATGCATTTCACACAGATAGTAATTGGGCATGGCAATCAAAAACCATGGTGCTAAATCCATGAGAGAGCAAAACTAACCACTGTGTCAGTATCCATATTAATGGTGAAAGTGACCTGATAGTAACCCTGATAACAGTAATTACAACCTGTTTGTTTGATTTAGAATGCTAACGTATGATTGCAACATTGATAATACATCCATCCATCTATCCATTACATACAAACATTAGGACGTTCTGTACATAGAGAAACATAGACACTTGGAATAAGCTACCAAGTACCTTGGTAGACAGCAGGACTGCAGGGTCCCCCAAAACTTGACTTGATGTCATTTTGGAAGAATTAAGTGGATTGTATCGACAAGCTTCTTGTTCTTGTCCAGATTGTTGTAATGTTCTAAGTTAACTAAATCTCCCCATTCCCTATACTGGATAGTAACCCTGATAACAGTAATTACAACCTGTTTGATTTAGAATGTTAATGTATAATTGCAACACTGATAATACATCAATCCATCCATTATCCAACCCGCTATATCCTAACTACAGGGTCATGAGGTCTGCTGGAGTTTAACATTATGGGTGTGGTGTTGGATTCTTTGTGAGCTTATTGGGGCAAGCTGCCTCATCAATCAGCCCCAAAATGTGACAGCATTTTTTGCAAGGTGTAGTCATGCTTCATAGTGGGCAGGTTTGGAGTCATTATTATTGTAACTTTCACTTGTACTGTAGCATCACAAGGATGCTAAGATTCACACTGTCCAAAGATTATATTATTATGGGTACCTTAAAAACACACACAGATTCACGCACAGAGACACAAGTTTTGTCCTACCAGGTTCCCATTGCAGTGTAAAGATTTGGTGTGATTGGGGGCATTCTCCAAGCAAAAACATATCCAACCACGATGAAACCACAGAAACAAGCAGGCACAGGACAGTACATACATCCAGATAAAAACTTGTAACCACAATAGTTGAAGTTGTAATCCAATGGTGTGTGTGATGAGTAGAAACAAAAGCAGAAAAATGATTGCGATCCTCTCACAGTTTTTTTGGCTCCTTTTTAAAGAGCCTGCTTGATGAATCTTCTTCCCAGCAACCCCTGCACCCTCCCAAATTTGCCCAATAGTATAATACCTCCGGATCTGCTGAGAGTTATTTGCATGATTCCAGTTTACTATATCCTTGTCAGCATATGCAAATAATGCAATGGAACTATCCAATCAATCCATAATGCTATGCTTTTAAATTTAAGATCTGCCTCTCGCCCCTAATTCATTGGTCAACAGTCCCATCTTCAATTTTAAAGCACAGTATTATTGGAATGCCTCTAGTGTTTATGATGTCCGCTGATTTTTTTGGAAGTGACTATTAGTAATATTTTAGCAACAAATGCATGTGTTCTATGCATTTTGAGCATACAACTGGATAACTGATATGTGGATTATGTGACATAAGTAACATGACAGTTTTTCCCAGCCTAGTAATCTACAAGATCAGTCTCTAAAGCATCAGTTATGAGAATCACTCAGATTGTGACTGCGCATCGCCAATATTGTGGACACAGTGGCACAAAATAGTGAAAGGGTATTGAAGCTTCAAAACATACAGACAAAATCAGACTGCCTCCCTAAATCAGCATCACCCCAGGTAGCCAGAATCCAAACTCTACTGGCAGGCTTTGGCCTGTTGAAGCCTCAGAAATGTGCAAAAGACTTTCAAAGTCCACAATATCCTAAATATTCAAACTGTTTAAAAAATGCACTTTAAGATACAGGAAAACACTAAACCATTTGACTTAAATGACAAGGTCAATGCAGAATATTTATAAATAAAGGATTTATTTATATTAAAGAAAAGAAGAACAAAAATAACAAAGCCAAGGGAAAATTAAGGCACAAATATTAAAAAATAAGGAAAAATCCATATGCCTAAAAAGGCAACACAAGCCCCTGCACCAATAGCATAATTCAATAACCAGTAGAAAAAATCACAAATAACAGAAAATCCAATAATACTACTTATAAGAGCCCAGTCCTTTAAGTTAATGTTAGTGGTAAATGTACCATACTTTGCTTAGTTTTTAACTTGAATATAACATAGATAATATATTTGACTTAAAATAGATAATGGAGGATTCAGTAAGTTAAAGTTAATGGAATGTTCTTAATGTTAGCTCTGTGTGACAACAGAATAGCCCTTATATTGAAGCCAGACAGCTAGAAAGAAGTGTTAATGGCATAGAGTTTTATGACTGTCATGTTCACTATATGCATTGATGGGGTGAATGAGATAATATATATAAACCTAAAAGATATGCAACATAAATACTTAATACTCATGTAGAATACTACAAGTTTCCCTTTACCCCCTTTTTCTGTGTTATTAAATTTTTTCTCTTATTTTCTCTGTGATCTGTTTGCTTTAAATTTCACTAAAATCTTTAAAAAGAAGACACTTGTACTGTGGAGTTTTATTTTTTATGTGTGGCGAGTCTTACTAGTTTTGGAATGCTTTCTGGTAACTGCATTTGAAATATTTTGAACAACTCTCAACAAATGCAGACACACTTTCAATAACTTCATCAACTTCAATGCCTGCCTGGAGGGCCTGACCCTTTGCCTTGAATAAATAGGTAGTGGGTGGTCCCCCAACTGATTGTCATGGTAGCCCCACCCCCTGATATTCTATTTTAAAGGCGGAAAGACACAAAACTAAACAGAGATGCATCTCTCTATTATCAAAAAAAAAACTTGGAACGAGACGTGGTCTTTTGGAAGAGAGACAGAGAGACACTTTCATGTCCCGTGACACAGGCAAGTCACGTTATACTTACAACCTTTGGAAGCAAGTCCCGTGATACACATGCAGAGCAGGTTAGAAATAATGGAAGTAGGAAAATTTGAAAGTCTCAAAAAAATGAGAGTAAAGCTCACATTAGCGCAAACAAACGGAAAATATTACTCGGTGAAATAACGGAACAGCGAAAAGAGATTGAATACTGTTTGAGGATGTCTGGGAGAGAAGAGAGAGACAAGGCAGTAACTTTAAAACATTCGAAGCGCCGCACGAAATGCAGATCACACGGCATGGGAGCAGCAGCAAGCCAGCAGCTGATCGAGCAAAGAAGAGGTAAAAAAAAAGGAACTGGGGGGGGGGAGAGGTTGGCGAGCGAAGCGAGCAGGGGGCGAATAAACATAATACACACATAGCAAACAATTAATAAACAAAATAATTGCATAACACACAAGAGAACCAAACACATCACCAATAACAAAACATACAAAATTATATTTAAAAATTAACAAAAATAGTGAAGTCCGAATCCTGCTCCTGGATGCTGTCTGAGGGATGTCGGCACGTTTTCACTCTGTCTGCCTCCAGGAGCTTTAATCATTTCCACAGAAATGCGTTGTAGGCTAATTCTAAATTGGCTCTGTGTAAGTGTGGATGTGTACATGAGTGGTCTCTGCAATGGACTGGTGTCACATACTCCAAGGCTGAGTCCTGCCTTGTGCTTGCTGCTGGTAGATTGGGATCCAATTCCCTGACACCTTCATTTGGAAAATACAGGTTAGAGAATATTATTTAATCAAAGATGGGCATAATCTATAATAATAAAAGGCAAAGCCCTCACTCACTCACTCACTGACTGACTAACTGACTGACTGACTGACTGACTGACTCATCAGTAATTCTCCAACTTCCCATGTAGGTAGAAAGCTGAAATTTGGCAGGCTCATTCCTTACAGCTTACTTACAAAAGTTAAGCAGGTTTCATTTCGAAATTCTACACGTAACGGTCATAACGGTCGATAACGGTCGACAACGTCCGCCATGTTGAACTTTCTCATTTATGGCCCCATCTTCACCAAATTTGGTAGGTGGCTTCCCTGAGC
>JANRMT010062790.1:48274873-48289875 GCA_026402145.1 Polypterus bichir lapradei
GCTTGGTCATGTTACAACCGGATGGCCGAACTCACAATGTGGTATACAAAGAGATCCTTAACAAATAATTATTGGCATATTTTCCCTCAGTTTAAAAAGGTTAAATTTTCTTCTTAATAAAAATTTTAATGCAGTACTTCGCCGCTGCGAAGCGCGGGTATTTTGCTAGTATTCTATGTAAAATTTTGCAGAAGTGGATTGTTACTCACTACTCTGGAAAAAGCCGACACTTTAAAAAGTTATCATTTTATACCAAAAATGGAGTTAAGCAGGCACAAAAATGTTTTTCTCTGTAAATTCACACAGGCAAAGAGAAATCAAATAACCTTCCACACCGAACTGAGCGATGGACTAACTGCAGAGAGGCCCAAGGACAGGAACAGATTTGTTTTTAATCTACTCCAGAAGTTTGATTGCTATGAAATGACAATTTCATGTCGGAATGTTGCCTAGACAAGTGTGATTGAAATTAAACACTCTGCTCTGACACATCCCACTCTAAGTGTGAGCTTCATGATGCTTTGACAGGGTGCTCGATAGGCTTTGGAAATGTGTGTAGATCATATGACTTAAAAGGGACACCCAGTGGGAAGAAAATTTACATGAGCAGGTTTTCATATTCAGAACTGAAATTAGGATGTTTGATTAGATATGTCATGTTCTGTTAAATTAAAACAACTGAAAATTTCAACAAAAAAATAAACCAACTTCTATTTTCTGAAATTCTTCCTACAAGAAGGCAGGGCTATTTTTCAACAAAAAGCTCACAATATTATGCACAGATCACTGCTGTATTTCATTATGAGTAGATAAGAGCTCAAGACAATAGGTGGTGCCCTAAAAGTAGACAGAGTCTACGAGAGAACGAGTGGAGAGAAAGACCAGAGAAGACTGGCAGAAGCTGTGCCAGATTAAACAAATGGGCAACTGGGTGAGTGCCCAGGAACAAAAGAACCCATGAGGTGACTGGCATAAAAAACACTGACTCACAAATTCACAAGCATCTCAGTTTTGCATTTGCCAGTGGAATCACAAAAACAATTAACAAAAGCTTTCACAAAGTTAAATAAAGCAAGTTTAAAATAATAAAGTTAAGATTCCAGGCGAGTACTTTCTCTACAGTGGTGGCCCCCATTAAGACAAGAAAATGTATTAAGGGGCTGTACTAAAAGGAAAAAAGAAAACAAAAAAAAGTAAAGAAATGTGGCTACAGAGCAAAATTAAATTGAAATCATTAGTTGAAAGATAAAATTTCATGACCATGACTATTAGCAGAGAAAAGGCTAATACCAGCTCTTTTGTGGCAGCTAACACCATCTTTGAAGAGGAGACTAAAATTATGGTAATCTTACGCACCTACCCAGAAGCAGGACTAATGTCAGTGAATCTGATGATGATGGAGTCCAGGTCTCACCAAATAACTGGCAGCAGAAACCTTACAGCAGGTCTGTAGACTCTGAATAATGAGGACCACTTACAGAGTGTAGTGTCGAAAGTTGAATGAAGTTGCAGGACAAAAGGCCCATTTAACATAAAAACAAGAAATGAAATTAAAATTATGCACCTTCTTAAGGAATGTACTTGTCCTCTCTGAATCTACTAATGATCATATCAGGCTTGGGTCAGCACAAAAGCAAGGTCAGCATTGGAATAAGCGGTCTCCTTTCCCAGAAAAGGTGAGGCTTACTTTGCTTTAGTGTCCTTAAGGAGCAGTTTCTCAAGGCTGTGAGAGAAAAAAAGGAGGCAAGACTGTTAGCAATGGTGCCCCCTCTCATGCTGGGGTGGTACTATCTTACTTCAAGCGAACTTAGAAAGATACCCTCTGGCGGGCATGCATGATGAGAGTAAGTAAGGATCTTCATATGAGAAAGAAACCATTTTGGCCTATTTTTTGTCCTGCTCTTTTTTCATATTTATGTATTATCCTGTTTTAGTACTGATATAGATCATTTGCCTAATTCTTTTGCTTTGGTGTAAAGATCTGGATTCTGCAGAAATTATAGATCTTTAATTTTAATGTTGATATTTTTGTTGTGCATTTTGTTAAGCTTTTTCAATATTGCACCCTCTTCTAGTACATATACTAGTACATAGGACATTTGTTAGTCTCAGCAACAGCAGATCCAGCTCAGCACCAGTCACACAAGGAGTTCCTCAGTGCTCTGTTCTCGGCCCTCTGCTCTTCTGTGTCAATATGCTTCCCCTTGGTCATATCATTCATAGCTTTGGACTGGGTTATAATTTTTATGCAAATGATACTCAACTCTATTTCATTGTTAAAAGTGAAACTTCACCACAGCTTTCTCAGCTCACAACTTGCCTCAGTGAAATTAAAACCTGGATGGAGCAGAACTCTATAAAACTAAACTGCAACAAAACCGAACTCCTGAAAACTGGCACTAAAGTGCCACTTAAGAAAATGAACTCCTTTTCAGTCACTCTTGGTGATTTCATTAGACCTTCTTCTAATGCAAGGAATCTTGGTGTCATCTTTGATTCCCCCCTTTCTTATTCCACCCACATAAACTACATTAACAAACTTTCTTACTTTCACTTCCATAACATACCTTGCGTTCGCTCATTCCTCTCCGTTTCTAATGCTGAGAAACTTGTCCATGCTTTTATCACATCCCGCATCAATTATTGTTACTCCCTACTGGCTGGTGCACCTTCTAATCTTATATCACAGCTCCAGCTGCTTCAAAACTCTACTGCAAGAGTCCTATCATGATCCAGCAACAGTGAGCACATCACACCAGTCCTGTTTCACCTTCACGGGTTCCTGTATCTGCACTGTACCTGCACTGTTCTAAAAGAATTGAATATGAAATTCTATTAATAACCTACAGAGCTTTAAATGGCCTCCCTGCACCAGACTACATCAGTAACCTTCTCCATCACTATGCTCCTGTTTGCTTACTAAGGTCTTCTGATTCTGGCAATCTTGTTTTGCCCCACACTAACCTGCACTCTATGGATGACAGGGCGTTCAGCTCTGCAGTGCCCAGATTTTGGAATGGCCTCCCTAAATTAATTAGATCAGCTGACTCAATTCATTCTTTTAAAAGACAACATAAAACTCATCTCTTCAGGAAGGCTTTTAATTTAACCTAACATTCATTCTGCCCCTTCTTTCAGTTTACCTCTCTGTCCAGATGTTCAGGGTAATTTGTGTGTGTGTTATATTACAAATTATGTTATTTGTTCAGGCTTTTCTTTTAGTGTTGAATTAAAACAAAATTCAGGAAACCATTTCCTTTGGCAATGTGCACTGTACTTTGGTTTATCTATCCCTTGCGTTTCTTGAATAAAAGCCTCATGTTTCATCTGTATATATAAAAATTGCTAAGGGGTGCCTGTATGTCACACAAAAATGCATACACTCCTGGCCATTAGTGCTTCATTTTGGCCTCAATTAACAGCTTATGCTATGAGACACGCAATATGACTCTGAAATTGGGCTACGACTCTTTCTTACAACCAGCAAAGATGTGGTAGCAGACCTCAGTTCACTTCACACAGCAATAACCGAGTGATAACACCACATATCTGGCATGAAAACAGAACAGAAGAGGCATGGGCATGTGGTGTGTATGCAATATTTGTGACAGGAAACATGACTAACTCTATGAAGTGCTATAACTAACACATTACACACGCCAATGACATGTAGAACACAGAATGCAGGAGTGATAAACACTATCAGCTTCCTGCACTACCTTACACTCCAATCCCAAAACCCAGTCTTATGACTGATGATTAATGACAAATGAAGAGATGACAGGTCACTTCAGCAGATACCAAAATGAGACATCAGCCTCAGCTTCTACAGGAAGAATAAGAATATATGATTAAGAACAAGTACACAGTACCAACAGCTCCTTATCCTTTGCATCCATAAGAGCTTCAATTAAAAATCCCCCAGAACATGATGCGTATGTGTCCATGTGAGTTGAGGACGGAAAAAAAGCAAACACCACATACAGATGTCTGTCAGGTTCAATAAGTCATGTGCATACGTGTTCAAATGAAATGCTTAAACACTTTCATGGTCTAAAAATACACACATCTCTCCTCATTTACTTCGAAATGTGTATGATTTCATTCATGTCAACAGCCCTTATGCCAAGCCTTTAGAAATACAAGACAAGTTGAACAAGAAGAAGAACTGCAAGCACAGACAGACAAGAAATTCAAGGGTACTTCCTCACCCATGCGTTTACAACAAACAGTACATGGCACATGTGATGAGCACTGCTTAACCTCTAAAAGACATTAAAACTTTTACAAGAAGTACAACACACCTCTGTTTATAACACATCATGCAATATCAACTGATCCTTATGCTTTCCGTCCATGAGAGCCTCTGTTGATAATCACCCAGAACCTGGTGCCTGTGTGTTCAGAATTCATTATCAAGTTTATCATGGATCCTAGACAGGTTCAAGAAGTAAAAATGTACTACCAGACCTGACGATGTTATAATGTTCCAACATTACATGCTACAAACAAGCAGACACCACCCAAACAGACAACCCCTAAGCCCTCATGTCTATACAATTGTTTTCCCAGCTCCTTTATATATGACTAGTATTGAAGGAATTTTATTGCCATTTATTCCAGTTTAGACTGATGACTAATTTCAAGTAGACCCAAATATCCTGTAGATATCCCTAATATAAGTCCTTTTAGGGCCCGCAGATAATGTATCTTTATTCCTCTGTCTTTGAAATACTATCAAATTAAAATTAAATGTGAACTAACTGTGCATTGTGACAATGCAGGTTCAACTCCATGCTCCCATCGCTGTTCGGGAGCCCTTGAACCAAACACCGTCGATAGATATAACCGAGGTGAACTAGACAGTGGATGCAATTACAATTGAGCAAGGGGATGGTTCAAAAAGTGTAGAAGTGCTTTTATTTAAAACAGTCAAAAAAAACAGTGTTCAAATAAAGTGCAGTACGTCAAAAAGAGTCATCAAATAAATAATCCATTAAAAGAAAAATGTGGAGGTTTAAAAAAAAAATAGAAAAACAATCCTTTAAAATCGAGGTTAAAACGTTCATACAGAAGCAGTCTTTAAAAATCAACAACAAGCTCAGTGCTTCTCCTATGCTGGCGTCTCACCTGCTTCTTCCGACTAGGCTTTGGAGCAGGCTAGACGCTCTCTGCAGCTGCACTTTTCCATAACGCATCCACACGAGACTGGAGACCTCCCGATCCCTGGCTTCGGTCTGGCACTCATCCCAGCCTCGAGACTTGGTCGCTCAGCGGGAGCAACATCAACTCCAACCCCTGGGTGTAGGCCCAACACCCAGGCTCTCGCAGCTGCCCGCGAGCGCTCATTCGCTCGCTCACCCACACGCTCTTCGTGGCTCTCTCTTTTGCACCGACATGCTTCCCTAAAACCTCCATCTCCTTCTCTTCTCTTTTCTTTCGTTCTTTTTCTCCTCCTCTTCCAACCGACTCGCGCTTCTTTTATATTGCGAGGGGCCATAGCAGCTGCAGCACATTAGCCACGGGAACAATCACGGATGTGGGCAGTCCCTCACCTGTGCACTGTGAGAAACGCCCACACCGCAGATCTCCCCGTGGCTTGCTATGGCCACCACGCCTCCTCACTAAGCTGCCGCGAGTACGGTGATTATTTATTTAAATAATGGCCTTTGCTGAGCGAGCTGTGGACCCATAACACCACATGCATACAATATTTCAAACACACTAAAAAATGTCCAAAGGACAAACTTCCAGACTGGTCAACGGGTTTCGTTTTATTGCAGAGCCATATTTGCTTAGGGGATGGTTGGTACTGATGTCTCACAGATCCCAGATACTCAGTTCAATTCTTAGCTTGGCTGATGTCTCTCTCTGTGTAATTTGTTTGCTCTCCCTATATCCTCATGGGGTTTTTCCACTACTCCAGGTTTCCACTTCCCTCCTAAAAATGTACCAGCTAGACTGACTGGCAATTCCAAACTGGCCCTGTTTGAGAAAATGTGCCCTGACAGAACTGCTCACCACCTTCTGTTTAACCATCTGGGGGTGGACGCCATCCCCAACTGACTTCAAATTGAATTAAGCAGATTTAAAAATGATTGGATGGATGGATGGATGAGCTTTTTCACCTTTGCCTCTTTGGCTTTTTAGTACTCAAAGATGATCTAAGGATTACAAGTTCATCCATCTTCTATAAGAAACCTTGTTTTTTTTTGCAAATAAAACATTTTTTAAATTTGTACATTCATTTCCAATTATATCACACAAACGTTAAAAAATGAATTTGAGTTTCTGTTGGCAATGCACCCTTGGTGTTAGATGGACAGATTAGCCACTAGAGCGTTTTGCACATTTTAAATCATAGGAAGTGGCACATTTTATAAATGGGTCACGAGTGCTTTGAACCTTCTTTTTCTTCTGCTTTGGCTGTGCTCTTGATTTACTGTTAACAATCTGTTTAATTAAGCTCACTGTGAGAGACCCTTGGTTAATTAAGGCTGGTCAATGAATTGCTTTGCCTGATTTCCGAAGCTGTGCTCCCTCATTGGTGTCCACTGGTTGAACTGATCAGGCAGCCTCGGGTTGTGGCTCCTTGTCCATTACAGACAGTCTGCACAAAAGTGCAAATGCATAATATTAACACCCTTATGGCTAACTGCCAAAACAGTCAACATCTGGCCAAATAAAAAATCTTACTTTTTATTTAAATATTGCATTGCTTATATGGGAAGTCCAGCAAGGGTAGTGCAATTGTACTATTTTAGTGTTAAGAGTAGACTTCACATAAATTAATCACAGCCAAATTAATTAAATTGCCAAGCGCTGTGGTAGATAGTAGAAGTTAGGAGATATAACTCCTACTATCAACCTCCCCAACACGGCTCAATGTCATTCTGGAGAATTGAAGTGCATAGGACTAACAAGCTTGTTGGGTTGAATGTTCTTCCCAAAATCATTTAAATGTTCTAATCTGAATTTTTTAGTATTTTATGTGAACAATAAATGTATACATTAGAACAATCTAGATGAGAACAGAACATTCAGCCCAACAAAGCTTGCCAGTCCTGTCCATTTAATTTTTCTAAAAAAAAAAACATCAGGTCAAGTTTTGAAAGTCCCTAAAATCTTACAGTCTGCCACTCTACTTGGTCACTTACTCCATACGTCTATGGCTCTCTGTTAAAAGAAAAACTTCCCAATTTTTTTTTAATTGCCCTTAACAAGTTTCCACCTATGTCCCCTTGTTCTTGATGAACTCATTTTAAAATAAGGGTCTCAATTCACTGTACTAATTCCCTTCATAATTTTAAACACTTCAATCATGTCTCCTCTTAATCTCCTTTTGTGTAAACTGAAAAGGCTCAGCTCTTTTAATCTTTCCTCTTAATTCATCCCCTGTTGCCCTGAAATCAGCCTAGTTACTCTTCTCTGGACCTTTTCTAGCACTGCTATGTCCTTTTTGTAGCCTGAAGACCAAAACTGCACACAGTACTCCAGGTGAGGTCTCACCAGTACATTATAAAGCTTGAGCATAACCTCCTTGGACTTGTCCTCTACACATTGTGTTATATAACCTAATATTCTATTAGCCTTCTTAATGGCTTCTGAACACTGCCTGAAAGCTGATAGTGTCAAGTTTACTATGACTACTAAATCCTTTTGATGTTCAGACCTTTCATTGTGTATGCAAACCTAACATTTATACTTCCTACATATAATACTTTACATTTACTTACATTAGATTTCATCTACCACAAATCTGCCCAAGCCTGTATGCTGTCCAAGTCTCTCTGTAATGATTCTAGAATATCTGCCAATCCACCCAGCTGGTATCATCTGCAAACTTAACCAGCTTGTTAGTTATATTCCTATCCAAATCATTTATATATATTAAAAACAGCAGCGGCCCTAGCACTGACCCCTGTGGAACACCACTCGTAACATCAGCCAGTTCTGATAGGGCTCCACGCACCATAACCGTCTGCTTCCTGTGTCCTTCAATAGCTTAAACATCCATCCATCCATCCATTTTCCAACCCGCTGAATCCGAACATAGGGTCACGGGGGCCTGCTGGAGCCAATCCCAGCCAACACAGGGCACAAGGCAGGAATCCAATCCCAGGCAGGGTGCCAACCCACCGCAGGACACACACAAACACACCAAGCACACACTAGGGCCAATTTAGAATCGCCAATCCACCTAACCTGCATGTCTTTGGACTGTGGGAGGAAACCGGAGCGCCCGGAGGAAACCCACGCAGACACGGGGAGAACATGCAAACTCCACGCAGGGAGGACCCGGGAAGCAAACCCAGGTCTCCTTACTGCGAGGCAGCAGCGCTACCACTGCGCCACCGTGCCGCCCCTAGCTTAAATATCCCATGTAAAAATATATAATGTATATTGGATTTCTCTGACATTATTCTATGCAAGGAAAAACACTAGAATGACATTCTTTTTAAAAGTATAATATGAAGTGGGTATTGGTTGAGAAAATGATGACCCTGGTTGTTATGCTTGTCTCATGTACTTCAAAACTGTGGAGTTTACGTATTTTACCCTTATTTATATGGCTTATATGGCTTAGCTAATAAAAAAGTCTTACTAGTATTGAGTGCGACCATGAATGTGAGTGTGTCTTCTGAAATTGGCCTTGTCTTCCTTAAGCCTTGTTGTGTTAAAAAACAGAAGGATGGATGGCTGGATAAAGAGCACTACAAGGAACTCATGTTTAGAATATCTCTCGTTAAGTTCTCAAGCCCTCCAACTCATCTTTCTGTGTGTTTGTTTTGAAAAAGTGAGTTGTAACACAGCTTTGGTGGATGGTTAACTGAAGGGTAGTACAGTGACATGATGGTTATTGCTGCAGCTTCTCAGCTCTAGGCAGTCTGGTAGGACTTACACCTGTTCACTCACTGGGCAGAATGTGTACATTATTTCAACACCCTCAAGAGTTTTCTCTAAGTGTTCAAGTTCCCCTAATATCCCAAAAGTGAATTCCAGACTTCACTTTGGCTTTGTGTATGCATGAGAGTGCCATGCATGGTGGGGCTCCTGCCAAGCACACAATGGGGTTAATACGGGCTTTGAATCCCCTTGACAATGAAATGTAAGAAGCAAGATCAGAAAAGATGAATAACAATGTAGATTTTCCAAAGCTTCTTGAAAACCTCATTGGTGATATTATAGTAGTTTAATAGATACATTCAATTTAGTTATACTCACAGTATTGTGTTACTGGAGGAAATGAAAGTGAAATACCTCTTCTAAACACAACACAACCCTTTAAAGAAGGTGGACAGAAATATTATATCCTGCTTGCATCCACTGATCTCTTAAACGGCAGTCAATCCTTATGTGTATTCTGTCATTACCCTCATTTAGGTTATAAATAAAATTAAAACTGACAAGAGTTACGAGGAGCTCCCATGGGACATGCAGAATGGCTGCCACAACATTCCATAGCTGTGCCCTTTCTCCCCACATAAAAGCACAATTTCTAAAAAATGACCAGATGAACATGCCACTCTTAAGAACTAGAAAAGTTCTCAAAAGTCAAATTTTTGGCTTTAGATAGTTTTTTTTTACTATGTATGTGATTTTAGGATTGAATATGCTAGCTAAAGATAAAGGTAAACTCGCATTGCTCCCCTGCCTAAGGCACTTGTTTTATAATTCCAAGGCCCTGTTTTCAAGTCCTGTTTGGTGAAAACAAGTCGGGAAGCAGCAGAGAGGGCAGTGTCACTGTGAGTAGTGACTCCTTACCCAGTGTGAACACTAGGAGGTGCCCAAATCCCAGACACGGCTTGACAGACACAAGCCCCCAGGTTCAAAACAAATGTTTAGTGAACAGTGTACCTTTAATGGTCTTCTTTACATACAGCACGATCCTTTGTTCTCTTTTTCTCTTCCTATCCTTCCAAGAAAATGTTGTCCATCTCCTCTCCGACTCCCCAGGCAAAGTGGAGGGTTTCCTCTTAAGTCCCAACCCAAAAGTACTTTCTGGGTCAGGCGGAACCTGAGCCTTCGCTTCCCAACAGGACAGTCTTTTCGAACCACAGCTCCCATGTTTCCCTGCTGGTGTCCATATCAGGGTTCAGCATAAGGGATGCTGCCACCCAGTGTATGGGGGAACAACCTGTATGTAATCACCAGGACCAGATAATATTTATCCTCGTGTTCTTAAGGAGGCTAGCGAGTACATATATAAACCCTTAACACATATATTTTTAAGAAGTCACTGTGCACTGGAGAAATTCCGAAGGACTGGAAAATGGCAAATATCATCCAATTATATAAAAAGGGTGACAGGTCAGATCCAAACAAGTATAGGACAGTAAGCTTAACATGCATCACAAGAAAATTAATGGAAGGAATTATTAAGGATAAGAGCAACACATGGCAAGGACAAGAGTTATTCTGAACAGTCAGCATGGGTTCAGAAGAGGGAGGTTGTGTTTTACTAACATGATGGAATTCTATGAGGAG
This sequence comes from Polypterus bichir lapradei, assembly GCA_026402145.1. Taxonomy (NCBI): domain Eukaryota; kingdom Metazoa; phylum Chordata; class Cladistia; order Polypteriformes; family Polypteridae; genus Polypterus; species Polypterus bichir. Next base: position 48,285,362 of record JANRMT010062790.1, read on the forward strand.
GCAACAAAAGGAATGGAGCTGATGATATTATTTATATGGGCTTTCAGAAAGCATTTGATAAGGTGCCACATGAGAGGTTGGGCATCAAATTAAAAGAAGTGGGAGTTCAGGGTGATGTTTTTAGATGGGTGTAGAATTGGCTCAGACACAGGAAGCAGAGGGTGATGGTGCGAGGAACCTCATCAGAACTGGCCAATGTTAAGAGTGGTGTTCCACAGGGGTCAGTGCTGGGGCCGCTGCTATTTTTAATATATATAAATGATTTAGATACGAGTATAAGTAACAAGCTGGTTAAGTTTGCAGATGATGCCAAGATAGGTGGATTAGCATATAATTTGGAATCCGTTATATCATCACAGAAGGACTTGGATAGCATGCAGGCTTGGGCAGATTTGTGGCAGATGGAATTTAATGTCAGTTAATGTAAAGTATTACACATAGGAAGTAAAAATGCTAGGTTTGAATACACAATGGGCGGTCGGAAAACCGAGAGTACACCTTATGAGAAGGATTTAGGAGTCATAGTGGACTCTAAGCTATCGACTTCCCGAAAATGTTCAGTAGCCATTAAGAAGGCTAATAGAATATTAGGTTATATAACACAATGTGCAGAGGACAAGTCCAAGGAGGTTATGCTCAACCTTTATAATGCACTGGTTAGGCCTCATCTTGAGTACTGTGTGCAGTTTTGGTCTCCAGGCTACAAAAAGGACATAGCAGCACTAGAAAAGGTCCAGAGAAGAGTGACTAGGCTGATTCCAGGGCTGCAGGTGTTGAATTATGAGGAAAGATTAAAAGAGCTGAGCCTATACAGTTTAAGCAAAAGAAGATTAAGAAATGACATGATTGAAGTGTTTAAAATTATAAAGGGAATTAGTACAGTGGATCGAGACTGTTATTTTAAAATGAGTTCATCAAGAACAAGGGGACACAGTTGGAAACTTATTAAGGGTAAATTTCGCACAAACTTTAGGAACTTTTTCTTTACACAAAGAACGATAGACACTTGGAATAAGTTACCAAGTAGTGTGGTAGACAGTAAGACGTTAGGGACTTTCAAAACTCGACTTGATGTTTTTTGGACGAAATAAGTGACTAGGGGTGGTGAGCTTTGTTGGGCTGAGTGGCCTGTTCTCATCTAGAGTGTTCTAATGTTTTAATGTTCTAATGTAAGATTACAGTCTCCAATTGTCCCATATATGTGATCTCCTGGTTGGGAAAGAATCCAGGATGCTCATCCATTTTGTTGCTGGGATGCCTGTAGTGCTATTGCACTTCCTTTCCGTACAATTCATTATGTTGGCCTCCTGGCTGGGGAGGTAGTGAGTCCATCCTGGCTGTGACACCAGTCCATCTGTTACAGTGGCAAAATTGCATCAAAACATAGCCAACAGCATTCAAGCTGTCTTCTTAGCTAAGCCTTCTTATAAATCACTTCTTGATTGTAATATTTATGATATGCACCATGGGATAGAATGCTTTGGTGAAATTAAATGACTCACCACTGAATCTTATAGGGATGGAGTGGAAACGTTTAGCTATTGAAATAGATCTTTGTGCCCCCTACCAAGAGTAACATCCTACTGTATTGTGAATGCCATGAGCTGATCTCACAATAGAGCATGGTGTGTACGTGGCATTCAATCTCTGGCTTTTTTTGTGAAACTCATGGACACTGGTAGCTGGAAAATCATCAGGATCCTTGACAGAACTCTGTTTCTCTGTATTCTCCATTGTTAAAAACAGAACAGAATGTTTAGTTCTTATATTCAATTCCAATTTGTTTATTGTTCTGCTTAGAAAGAACTTACAGTACACTTAAGGATGCTCCTGATTCTTTTCAGAAGGACAACCAGTCCAGTTTGCCTCCAGTTCTAGTAGGTCTACATGTCTCACTTTCCTCTATACCCTTATCCTACTTGCAGTGCTTCTTTCAGATGTAGGCCTTAAATTTTCTGGATCAAATGCCATCAATGTATAACCCCAACCTGGTCACTTAATGCCAGAGCTTTAAGCCACTGAACTTTTAATTTGTGTTGTTTACCCAAAATGTAATAAAGTATAGAGCAAAATAAATAAAAAAGTTGAATTGTGAAGGAATATGGAACAAACTTCTCAAGATGTAGATCCTTGGTTCCCCATATACTGGCATCTGACTAGTATGAGCATTTTGGCAGTAGATCTTGAACAGGTTGAGAAACACACCCACTGGTGCCTACTTTAAAGCCAGGCTTTCACTGCTGTGCCATGAATCGTATTTGAATGGCGGTCCATATCATGTGATATTAAATAACACACCCTTTGTTCCTTTCAAATGTAGTTTTGGAATTCCTTCTGCTGCAAACATTTAGTTTCTGTCTGCCATCACAGAGATGAAAAGAGCCTAGATTCTTTAGATGCGATAATCCATAGCAGTGCTGTCTTTATAACTTTGTGTGATCTTATCTGTTACCAAAAAGTACAGACTCCTCAACCTTAATGAACTTTGTACATTATTATGTGAGTTTCAATGCCAGACCTGGTTTCCAGTGGCCTCAACGGCCCTTATAGGCTACTTTTCTGACTGCACATTCTCTGAATCACAAGACCGTCGACATATGGTATGGTATGCCTTCATTCTCACAGGGTAATATTTCTGCATTACCTTATTGTAGGTTATGGTATTGAGTTTAATGCAAATTCACGACTCTGATCGTCAGTAATAGAGCAGACGCATTGGTCACCACCAGAGGGCACAAGGATTTTTTTTTTTTGTTCTTTATTTCGCCTTATACAATTTCTTGTATTAGGAATTTATTAGTTTTCGCATACCCCTTGGGGTCAGAGTGCAGGGTCAGTCATTGTACAGCACCCCTGGAGCAATTGCAGGTGAAGGGCCTTGCTCAAGGCCCCAGCAGAGTAGGATCTCTTTTGGCAGTGATGGGGATTCAAACCATCAACCTTCAGGATACCACTGCAGATCCTTAGCCTCAGAGCTACCACTCTGCCCTTAAATTCTAATGTATTAAAACAGTACTCACTTCAGTTTATAAATTATTGCCTCTCTGATTACACTGTCAGGTAAATGTGTGCACTTGCAAGCACCATGTTGATTACCAGCCAGGAAAGAAGAGAACTCTAAGAGGTGGCCACCTTTCTGTTTGGGAGGTTGCTTCTTCTGATGATATCACAGCAGGCATTTAGAAAGTTGTCCGTGTAGACACAGAGGACCCATTTCAGTGTGCAATGATGGCACTACAAAAATTAAATATGCGTGGACTATCTACTCCTCTCACTCAGTGGGCTGTCCACTGAAACAGCAATCACAAGCACTGAAACACCAAAAGCTCTCCGTTCATAAAGTCCACCTAAAAGTTTGGAGCTGCATAAATGAAATAAAAGCACATGGGAGCGACTGAGTCACAGACAGAATGGTCTACCATGTTAAAAATATTTTATCCCTGATTGCGTTCAACATTTCCAAACAATTTCATTTTATGTTTTATATTTTGGTCACTTTAATATTTAAAAATATATCAATGGATTCTTTTTTTATCTCTGGATGATTATATTTGTGTACATGTCTTTATTTATTCCTACCAGAGTTGTATATTTACACGCTGTCTTGACGTGTTGTAATTTATCAATCATATAATGAGTTCTACACATGGACTGTAAACGTTAGGGCCTTGTGGGTTTCAGGGTCTTAAAAAAGCTCAAGTATCCTTACCTCATTCACTTGTACGTTTGACACTAGGAAATCACTGAAATGCAGCTGACAGTGATCTCTGCATTCAAGACAATTAATGGAATCTACCTGTCCATCCATTCATCCATTATCCAACCAGATAACAAAAAATAAATAAATACAATAAATTAACAGGCAAAAAGAAGAGCGGCAACCTGGAATACTTGTGTCCATTGTTTTATCAAAGCAGTCTGTTTTATTTCAAATTCTGTAAAATACACGCATCTTGAGAGGTGATCGCTTATATAAAAAAGCATAATTTGAAAATAGATCAGCATGACAAATTATTTTGAATTTATACTTTCTTAATTCAACCAGAAGTTGCTTCAGAGAAAATGGGAAATTTGCCATGCAATTAAAATGAAGCTGCAAAGCTGCACCATTGCAAAAACAGCAAATGGCTTTCCTGTAGAGTATTATTTAAAACACACCTCAGCTGTGTGCATCTGCATTTAATGAAAGATTTGGGCAAGGATGACACTGCACACACTGTGTGGAAACCTGGCAATTTGGATTTTTGTGATGCCAGAGTATCCTTAATTTTTAATTAAGATATAATTCTGGAGAAAGTATAAAACAGATCAAACCAATATAGATTTCACAGAAATGAAGTCCTTATATGTGCAGAACTATTACCAGAGTTTATCTAGCAACCCTTGTTTTAAAAATCAGGACTTTAACTATTTTAACAACAACTCAAAATCCACTTCTGACAATCTGTAATTAGGATCTATCTATCTATCTATCTATCTATCTATCTATCTATCTATCTATCTATCTATCTATC
>JANRMT010062790.1:48297025-48339259 GCA_026402145.1 Polypterus bichir lapradei
TCTATCTATCTATCTATCTATCTATCTATCTATCTATCTATCTATCTGTCTATCTATACTACAAAGGGTTGTCTGTCTGTCACACAAAAACTCACAAACTCCTGGCCCTTAGGACTCAATTGACAGTTCATGCCATGCCACACATAACATGACCCATGAAATGGATGTACGAGCTAACTCATCCACAAACATGGGGCTTCGGGTCCTTCTCACAGCAAGCAATGACACGGCTACATGATTAATGATGGAAAGAATACGAAGCAAAAACAAAACAGTAAAGTGAAAAGTGCTCAGATCTGGCCTGTGTCCATAAATGAGGAATATCTGACCACTTTTAAATTGGTTGGGTAAACTTTTACATGTCACGGTGAGTCCTGTGGCATTTGTTCAGCCTAAACTTCTAATTTCAGATAATGTTTTAATGTTGGGCTGCTTTCATTAGATACATCCGGATGGAGTAAAAAGGACAGGAGAGGGAATGGAGCTGAGAGATTGGTAAAAGAGTGAGCACATTCCAATTAAAACTCAAATGTCTTATCCTGTCATTGAAATACTGACTGAGTGTATCCATGTCACTGCTTAAGGAGATAAGTTACATCACTCTAAATAATGTTTTTTAAAACTCAGGAACAATAATGATTCACTCTGTGCTAATATTCCAATGAATGAATCATTCTGACACTAGAGTACTGTTGACTTAACGCGGGGGCCATCGGAATGAACAAACTTCAATTAGCATGTGGGCTTTGTAGACACAACAAGCTGTACTTGCTCTATTTGAATGTCAAAGCCTACAAATGTAAACCTGCAGTACAACTAGGCAGATCTGACCACGTCTGACTGCCATATACAAGTCTGGGATTATAAGCAGTAATCTTATTCAAGCCAGAAGTTCATATGTGTGTTTGGGGGGGTTGTTGTTTGTTTGTTATACATATTCTGTAAAGTATGCATTTCATCACAAACATTGTACTGTATGTATAATAAGAATGTGACAATTCAAATATGATACATACAGTATATGCCTGAAAGGAAAAGAAACATGTTGAGCTCTCATGACAAGGAAGCACATTGCACAGGCTGACTGATCATTTCCATCACAAGCACCAGTTCTACACACCAAATGCAGCAGAAAGTCACACACAAACAAACAATTGGAGGTGGGGGGCATCCTCTGCCACGTTATTGGGCTTCAGGTCTGTCACATAGCACATCTGTCAAAAGAGCAGTGGTGACATCTGATGGTAGTGCAGGACTTTGCGGCAACCTCAGCAGAATGACCTGGGGTGTTGCATTTCGTGAGAGGTACATGCACCACCTTTCTCTGAGGACCAGAGGGTCGAGTGTTTATTAGAATTATAACAGACAGGCTCAGGAAATGGCTTGATAGACGAATATTGGAAAACAGTGGTATACAGGCAAAGAGAAGTACACTGGGAGCCTGCTATCCTTCCTTTTTTAAACTCAAAAGAGGGACAATGGGGTCCTGTCTTTTAAAGGACAAGGATGACAACACAGGAGGATTATAGTTTCCCATTTTTGTAAATAATCTTGTTAGCTTTGGGTGCAAATTAGGTTATTTCCACCTAATTCCTCAGACATTGAAGAGTGACCCTCATGTTCTTCGACATAATATTTTAGTATGAAAACTGTTAAACAAAATGTTTGGAAAAAAATTGGTTGCAAAATTTCATGGAACACAGTTTTTAAATACAGGGAGTCTTCTGAATTATAATAGTAATAGTATGATAGAGTGGGAGTGAACTCATGTGTGTAAATGAGAGTTTTGCAGGTAAACTACCCACTCCAATAGGAAAAGGACAATAAAACTTCTGTCATTTAGCTCTGTGAGGCACCATTTGTGTACATTAAGCAATGCTCTGTTTTCGCAACATTATATGACATTTTCAAAGCAAGTTAATTCAATTCAGGGCCCACTCGGATATAAACCCACACTCGCAAAACGACCATTTTGGAATCACACATCTGAGAAGAAAACAAAGGCAGCCAACAGGGAGGACATGCAGACTTCCCACAGACAAAACCCAGGATTCTAATCTAGGATACTGGATCTATGAAGCATACCATGCAGCCCATTAGAACACATGATACAGTGATGTATACATGGGAAGCCACTAAGTTAAATAGGTAGCCATGGCACGTATTAAGAGATTCTGGGATGTCCCACTGTCTTTAAGAAGCAAACAGTGTTGATTTTTAGATATTTCACAGCACAGCTTGAAAGATTTTCCTGAAATGACCAGTTAGTGACAGTCGCAGTGACACGAATAAGTCATTTGTGTATATAAATTGCACTTACCTGTCATGTTGAGTACTTCACAGAATGGCACATAATGCCTCTGGCAGCTTGTGTAGTGGATTGCACTACGCTCTTAGACATCATGGTTGATTTCTTTGTCTTCCACACACCATAACAATACTTTCCCCAATAGATTGATAAATGAATGCATCACAACTTAACACCTGCCAAAATATGTACATTTTTCATAAAAGAAAATATTCTTGTTATATCGCACAGCAGACAAAATGGTTAAAGACCACTCTGAAAACATTTTTTCATTTAAGAAGTGAGTTGCCCCTGCAAGAGCTTTAACCCTGGACCTTACTCAACGTGCCACTGATCTGCTAACAGATGCCTCCATTGCTTAAGAAACAGATTAGGTCAAAAGCATAAAAGGAAGCGTGAAATGAAACATGCCGTCTGTTTCCTTGAAAGCCCGCTGCCCCGTTGCCAATTAAAAATTTACTTTTTTATTTGCTCAATAATGCATATCTTGAGATTCTTTAATGTTTGTGAATGAGTATAAAGCAAGCTTCTTAAAATGAACTTCAGTTAAAATTCTGGAACCCTCTTGAACTCTTAGAAGAGAGAAAGAATTTAGCTGACTGCTTTAGCACCACCACAATTGTCTCTCCCAAGTCTCTGTTGTCATTATCAGAGTGGAAACATCAGCCTTGTTTGTCAGTTTAAGATGACCTTTTGCTTACTTATGATGCACTTCCTGTGTTTGGTGTGAACCCTTGTCTGCTCTGTTCCTTTGCTCCTTGGTTACACACGTCTCTATGACCTTGCTGTGTCTTTAGCTCATTATGGTGCTGCTACAGAGAATAACAAAGTCCACATCTGAAAGGGTTACATGTCACTCAATAATTCATTAACAAAGACATTATTTAAAACCTCTTAAATATACTGCATATTTGCAGCGAAAAACTTTCAGGAAATCTTTTAATTGTACAGAGGGAAAAGCTTTTGTAGTGCTATTGATCAGGCCGTGATGCTAAATTGTGGCCACATAATGTAGTGACTTGTCATTGTTGTTTCCTAAATTCCACTGCTTTACTTTCTAGTTACAATTTCAGCCTTTAACTAAGCAAATTCAAGCTATTGGTTGTGGACGATGGCCACTGGGCTTTGATTGGGAGAGCTACTGTGTCTGCGTGCTCTTAGAATGCTCAGGAAGGAGTTGTGAGGTCTGTCTGTCCTTCATTTTATGCCAGGTGTTCTATTGGTATCCTACATTATTATTCCTTAGGAGTGTGTGCCACTCACATGTGCACTTCTTAGTTTCTTCCCTTCTATAAGTATAGTATTATGTAAAGTTGCATTTATGTTTATGTTTTTTTTATGCCTAACTGATTTAGTGTGTTAGATCTGTGGTTTGTGGTTTTTTTATGGTGCATACGCCCTGGAAGAAGGGCAGCATATGCAATAAAAAGATTGCATTACTGTTGATCTGTGTTACTTGAAAGTATATACTCTGTCTCTACCATGTCCCAGAATTAATTTCCTGTTGTTCAAGGTTTGAAGCTGTCAAATATAACTGAAAATATTTCCTTAACAGAAGTCTATCTGTTTGCCTGTCCACATTTTAGTTAACATTACCATACTTAAATACTTCTATTATACCTACAGGAAGCAAGACACAAGAGCAATGTTTGCTTTTTCAATGAATCCCTGTTTGATGGCTCTAAGCTATGATGGAATTGCTATTGAGTTAATATTTTAGGTGGGCTATAACTTCTAGAAAATGTTTATGCAACCATTTGGCATTACCTGGAGTTCTGCCTTAAGTGCTCCTACAGTCTGATCTTCTATTACGTCACAAAATTATAGACAAGCACAATCTGCTTAAGCTAATAACACAAAAACAACTGCACCACATTTTGTCAGTACCGAATAAATTATTAAATCATTATATGTTACTTACCTCATGTAGTTTGTAGTGATGACTGAAAAAAATGTGTAATCTCCATTCAAGCAGAACAAAAATAACAAGTGTCTGATTGAATAGTTTGTCTAAGGTGGCCAATGCTGGACAATAACGTACAATATCAAAATGTCCATGAAATTTCCAACTCGTGTTGCATAACAGACATGTCAAATCATCTAGTTGTATGCTCCCAACATTCGAAACACATGTATTTTCACTAAAATATAGTTAAATATTGTGAACTAATGCTGTCTGATGTGACCATGCATTTCAACTGAAGGTCTGCTTCTCCCTCATTCATTTGTCACATGTCTAGCCTAGTAACAGCTGTATTCATTGGCTAACATTGTGTGTCACATGATATGAACAGTGCAAATTTCACAAGTGAAGATTAAGAGTTAAAGAAAACTGGGAGAAAAGAGGAAGGGAATATCTCTCATACTTGTGCATGTCCGAGATGCTTCAACAAGCAGAAGATCAGATCACCCATACAGGTTCACAGCTTGCCACCAAGTAATTCTGAGGTACTGTAGTTGTGGATATCTTTCTATTATAAAAGAAAATCTTGAGACAAGACTATTGCCAAGAGATTTTTTCAAGTTCCGCGAGACAAGACTATTGACAAGATTTTTTTTCAAGTCCTGTCCTTCTCTCAACCATTTCAGGTTCATGGTACTCTCACCTCTCATTCATGTGAATGCTTTTGTCAGACACAGTTCCTGGGCTCTCAGCTCTTATACATTTTTTATGATTAAATTGGCAAATTGGTTTAATGCGTATCAATAGACTATGCTGAAACAGTTGTTAGTGATGTTGCAGAAGATGAAAACATCAACTTACGATATCCCGTAGAATATCTACTATAGCCATTAACACCGTCTGGTCTTCCACCACCCGAATTACTGTTGAAAGAAGGATCTATCATAATGTTATTGCGTAATATATGTATGAGTGATGGGCTATGCAATAGGACAAGATTAGTAGTATTGAAAATTGGTCGAACAATTCTGACATGTAAAATTTTAACAGGCGACAAGAAAGGTAATGCAGTACATCTTCCGCGGATAACATTAGACACCAAAGGAGATCTTGAAATGCCATTCGTATTAAAACGTTTACAGTTTCCCATTAGAATAGCTATTGCTATGACAATTAACAAATCACAGGGACAAACATTCAAAAAAGTCGGTTTATTTATTAAAGAGAAAGACTCACGGGTAGTTATACGTTGAGTTTTCACGATGTAACTCCAAACACAGAATCAAAATTCAATGCGATATTGATGAAAAGTTCATTCCAAATATTGTTTTTACTGATGTTTTAAAGGAAAAGTGTCATTTTAAAAAGTATTTGCGTGTTAATTTCAAAGCCAAACAGAACAAAAACGTATAATGCAATGAATACCTCTACATACATATACATAATTTTCTTTCAATTTATTTCAATTTACTATTTTTTACTATGGTTAATTACTCACTGTAATGTAAAATAGTTAGGTCTATTATACATATGTAACAATTCCCATAGAAATAACAATCTGTTTAAATTGTAGATCCGCTTCCCCATACGTGAGCGGCAGAGCTGCGAAGTGGCTAGCGGATTGGCAGGTTGACGAGCAAAGCGAGAAGCGGGCAGAGCCCACTAGTGAATATAAATGTAAAGATGTGAGTTGGGCCTACAATTCAAATGCTCATTCGCATCTGAGTGTATCATGTCTTTGTTTATGACAGAGTTTTCTGGAAGTGGTTTATTTACCTTTTTTGGTTCAAATGTATGCATTTGGGACATTGTGAGCATATGACAGGATGACTTGACGTGTAGATTATTTGACAAGAGTAGTATGAGGTGTTTTCATGGAGGCGTTTGATATTGTTTGCTGTTGTTGAAACCCTGACTATTGTATTAGAAACTTTTTTGTCCCTTTTCTGCATGGAAACATGTGATTACATTTTTTTCTTAGCCATCACTGCAAACTACATGGGTTAGGTAGCATACTGTATAAAAAATACCATTTTGTGGTGGAGTATTCCTTTAAACTAGTGTCTTTTGTTTGTATGGTAGAGGACCTCTAAGCCATGCAAAGTGGGAGTGCAAAAGGGCATTATATTTTTAAATGTGTTATTATTATTCATCCATTCATCAGTATAGCTGTCAGTTTATCTAGTCATCTAACCCATAATCCATCCGTTTTCATGTGTCAATAAGGCTTTACAGTCATTAAAACATTCATCCACATGTCCATCTGCCTGTCCATCCATCCATCTCTTATGGCCAGTAGGGTTCACCACTGAGCCTCAAACCCCAGACACAACTACACAAGGACAGTTCCTGGTTCAATCAGAGGTTATTTTTATTGGCAAAGAGTGCTTTAGTAGTACACATTTTGTTCCTTTCTAATTCTTTCCAATCCTATCATTTTCTTTTTTTCTTTTCTTTTTCATTCTCCTCAGGTGAGTGTTGTCCAGCATCTCTCCCAACTCCAACTCCCTGAGCCAAGTGGAGGCCTTTCTTTTAACTCCAGGCCTGGAAGAACATAATCAATTGCCTCTAGGAAGCACTTCCAGGTCAGGCAGGAACACAGCAGTCCTTGTCCCATCATTATTATCCAGAGAAAATCCCCCAGTTGGCTCCCACAAAACCTGAGTGAGCAGGCCCATGAGACCACAATTCCCATGCTGCCCTCCAGGCATCTATAATGGGGCTTGCCAGACAGGAGGCTGCCACCCAGTGTATAAGGGGACACTCTGCGCATAGCCCACTATGCTGTCCCAAGTCCATCCCATGTGTCACTCAGTGGTTGTTAGGATGTCAGCCCCACTATAGCCACTGTAATGTCATTCCACATCCAGGTCAGAAAGGAGATATTATCATTCCCTCCCTGATCTTCTGTTACCAAGGACTCCTGGCCAGGTAAGGGAGTGGGTGTCCATACCATCTGAGACACTGACTCGTCCCTTACACCATCCATCAGTTTATGTGTTTGCCCACCCATAAAATCATCCATTCATTTTCAAACACATTCATTCCACTGTCCATATTCTTATCTACATAATGCAATCTGGGGTAACATATCTATATATATAATTCACTAAGCAGCCGACCATGACATGCAAGACAGAGACCATGGGATATGCACAACAGACCCACGCCCGCCAACTCACAGAGCCTCGCCCACCAACTCTAAGACCATGGGATATGCACGACAGAGCCCCTCCCGCCAACTCTAACCCTCCTCCTGCGTCATGGGATATGTACGACAGAGCCCCGCCCACCAAGTCTAACCCTTCTCCTGCGTCCACCCTCGCTCTCGAGGCATGCTGACTGCCTGTTGATGTGCCCGCATGCAACACCTCACCAAACACAGCCTCAGTCGCTTTCGTCTCTGCTACAGTCCACATGCACCTCTGAGCCACGTTGACTTTTCATTGTTCTTTTCGGTTCCAGCTGCTTTTCTATATACTAAGTCAACCATGGCATGCAAGACAGAGACCATGGGATAGGGATACGCACAACAGAGCCCCGCCGGCCAACTCTAACCCTCCTCCCGCGTCATGGGATACGCATTACAGAGCCCCGCCTGCCAAGTCTAACCCTCCTTCCACGTCCAGCCTCGCAAACTGTTTTACACGCTGCATACAGCGATTCCCATCCGCGACAAACATGCTTCTTCTTAGATGGTCCTGCAGGAACAGGGAAAACCTTTGTCTACAAAAACCTGATTCATACCATACTGAGAGCACAGTGTTTTTGTTGGCTTGCCCGCCTGCCCGCCCGCCTGACTGTTACCAGCATTCACCGCAATGTACTGGAGTGTAAAACTATCGCAGCTGCTACCTCACAAACTGTCCTTATTCCCTGGATTTCCCTGACCCCATCAGATTCAAATTTGCATTTTACTTTTACACACAGAAAATTTCCTGTTAGATTGGCCTTTGCAATGACAATTAATAAGGCACAGGGCCAAACTTTCAAAAAGATATGCCTGTATCTGCCAAAACCAGTTTTCAGTCACGGACAATTGCTCTCTCCAGCGTTCCATCTTTTCATTCACTCACAGTCGTATCCTCAAACCCACCCCATTTGAACAACTGTGTCTTTCAGGAAGTGTTCACCCATCAATAAATAATTATGTGGCGTATGCTATGCTGCGGGTTGGCTAGTTCTGTTTAATTCATCAACAGATATCTTGTCCAATGCTGGCTATGTGCAAGATGATTTTTTTAGCATGAGATTTCAAAGCACTGTGTGTATAAGGGCACCCATTGGAGAAATGATATGTGAACCCTGAGAAGCAAAGAAAGAAAGAGATATGGAACATACTGTATGCTCGGATTCTTATTAAAATTCTTAACATGGGGTTCTTGCTTAAAAGTCATTACTTAGTATAACATTGAAAACATATAACTTTTTGTGAGTAAAATATGATAAAACCTATTGTGAATCTAGATATTCCAATCCCAATCTGTTCTCAAAGGAAATTTTTCTTAAACATTTAGGTTTACTGCTTATTTAGAGAACTCTTACACAGTTCTCTCAGACTCTGTGCAGATAAGATAGCCCTTGTGTTATGGCTACTGGACTGATATAATAAAGCTGTGGAGGTCTTTTCTTGCCTGCTGCATTACACCACATTATGGGACAAGATGCTTTTTATATGTATTCAAGCAGAGCCTTGACCCACCATTACTGACGTCAAAATGTTGCCTGCCCCCAGTCAAATATTAGGGTCATTCTGCTATGCCGGCTTTGTTCTTTCCATAATGTTTGACTGTTTTACAGTAAATGGAAAACTCATAAAAACTTGCACAAGGTCAAAACTGGGTAACTTGACTGGAGAAAGAGTACCACATGATCAATGGTGTTATCTGATATGTACTATAAAGAAGGGCCAAATATCCTCTTTACAATAAATTCAAAGTGTTTTAATGTTAAAAGGCACTGTGGGAACAAAAAGGTCCAAACAAAGATCTGTGTCTTTTGAAAACAAAAAGTCTTCTGAAATTCGCATTGCCTTCTGCCTAGTCAGGTTTATTATTGAAAGAAATATGAAAATATGCGAGAAGTAACTGGCATTTACAGCATTGTCTATGAGAGCCAAGCATAACACAAAATGGTGGCAGAAGTTCGAACGACACAGTTATTGCACTTTTCCATTCACAACAGCAACAAAGCCAGTCCTGGTTAGTGTTTTATTGCCACTACCTTTTATTTCAACAACTACCCACGAAAACACACTTGCACCTGATTTAAGTGTATGACCTAATCTGATGGGAAAGCCATTATCAAAGAAGCGGTGGCTTTTGGGTCAACAATTTGTTTCATTCTGAGTCAAGATTGGGCATCAGTTGGACACTCGTTTTGGAATTCTGAATTAATTTTCATTTGTGAATCTAGATGTTAGCGGGTTGGATAATGGATGGATGGGTGGATAGATATCCCAACAACAACAACGTATGTGGAGTCATACGTGGACTGGACCCTAAACAATCTACAGCTAATTGCGTTTTAAATGGATGATATTCTTAGACATTTTTGAAAAATGTAACTTACTGAATATATGTGAAAGAAATTGATAGAATGAACAATGCAAAAAAGCACAGGAGGGAAAGAAATAACAGCTAAAACAAAAATTTAAAGAGTAAAAAAACTAGCACCACAGAAATTTGACCACACTATACGACGTACCTTAGATATCCATTATAAATCATCCGTGCCGATTTTTAGTACATAACATCAGTTCAGATACAGAGCGTTGCTGCACCCACAATGCGACAAAACAGCTCAGGGTCTTGGTTAACAACCCCCCCGGGGTCCTGTCCCACCCTCCAGAAATGACCATTTATTGGGCGCAGCCAGGTGTTACATGAGTGTCCCCTTGGCCTGGTCCAGCTGCTCAGGTCCTCAACAATGAGGACTGCGTGAGTCGAATCACCCTTGGGGAATTATGCCACATGGCCGTAGTGCCATAACTGATGCTCCCTCACAATGCAGGTAATGACCTCATTTGGGATTCCGTGAGCAACCACTTATTCAACACCAAGTCAAACCAGCGGTACCCAAGGATTCTCTGAAGAGACACAGTACCAATGGAGGCCAGTCTTCGTCTCAGGTCACTGGATAGCATCCATGTCTCACAACCATACAGCAAGACAGGAAGCACTAGGACTCTAAAGACATGGACCTTCGCCACACACCCCTTTCCAGAGACCACATGCCCCAACCAGCACTCCCAATCCATCAACTGACTTCATAGGAAGAGTCACTAGAGACATGAATGTCACTGCCGAGGAAAGTAAACCTCTTGAGTGGTTTACAAACAGTGCCCTCCATAATGTTTGGGAGAAAGACACATTTTACCTTGCTTTAGTCCTCCGCTCTACAGCTTAAAGTAACAAATCTAACAATTCAGATTAAAGTGATTAAAGTGCACATTGCAGACTTTCATTTAAGGGTATTTGCATACATTCGGTCACAGCATGTAGAAATGACAACACTTTTTATACATGGGCCCTCCATTCCAGGGTGCCATAATGTTTGGCACACAGCAATGGCAGGTCTAGTAAAGCAGCCATATTTAGTTCTTTGTTGCATATCTCCTACATGCAATGACTGCTTAAAGTCTGTCATTCATAGACATCTCCAGGTGCTGAGGATCTTCTCTGGTGATTCTTTATAATAAAGAAACACATAAAATGGTCTGAACCCACACCAGAATGCCTAAAGAGAAAGAAGACTTCTGACTTCACTGCCCCAATCCCAGTCTGTCATTATACAGAGGTATTGCCGTTGGTATAAAGATGCCCCAGTAGCGTTTCTTGATACACTTTTCCTGATTGATTTGTTAGCAGAAATTCCTCCATGTGAGTGTGTAGCAGTGTTCACAATGGCACTTAGTTTTATTTTCATTCTCTCTTTTGCAGCAACTTCCAGGGGGTCCACAGTACATCTCATAACAGAGCTTGCTCTTTTAATTAGGTTGTTGATTCGGTGGGCCTCTCTTGAAGTGATGCTACTAGCCCAGCACACTATTGCCGAGTAAATCACACTGGCCATCACAGAGCTATAGAAGATGTACAGTAAAGGATGTCACTTCACACAATACAGTCTCATAAGGAAAAAGATCCTGCTCTGCCCTTTCTTACATAGTTCCTCTGTGTTCCAATACCAGTCCAACATGTCATTGATGTGGACCCCCAAGTACATGTAGTAATGCACTACCCATCCTCTCCTTGAACAGTGACAAACATGCAGGTTCTATGGTGTGGTGAAAGTCAATAACCACTTCCTTTGGTTTGCTGATGTTAAGATTCAGACATTTCTATTTGCAACAAGAAACAAACTTCTCCACCTGAATCCTGTATTCTGTCTCATCCCCCATAAGTGCAGAATCATCTGAGAATTTCTGCAAGCGACATGACCTTGAGTTATATTTTTAATCAGAGGTGACCCTGTGTTCGGATTCAGCGGGTTGGAAAATGGATGGATAGATGTACAGAGTGTAGAGAAAAGGAGACAGGACTGTCCCTTGTGGTGCTCCAGTGTTTCTCACATCCGTATCAGAAACACAGTCCTTGATTCTCACAAACTTCAGTCTGTCAGACAGATAGTCCATTATCATGGACACCATAGGTTCATCTACCTGCATATCTCTGAGTGTACCACTGGAGAAATCAAAAAATATAATCCTAACAGTGCTACCAGCTTTGTCCAGCTGTAAGCCTTAAAAAGCCTTAAAAAGCCTTAAAAAGCAGATAGACACTGTAATTATAATCTTTGTCTGATAGGCAAACTGCAGTGGGTCAGTGTGATCTATCATGAAAGGACTCGTATACAGTATTCCAGGAACAGCCTCTCAAAGGTCTTTAATTTTGTAAGATGTACAGTAAGTGCCACTGGTCTTTGTTCATTACGTTAGGAGGCTCCTGCTTTCTTTGGAAAACGAACAATGCAGGATGTTTTCCACAGCAGTGGCACTTTCTGAGGCCTTAGGGACAGACTGAACAGGTGACAGAGGACACCACAAAGTTGGTCAGCACAGGCCTTAACAACTCGAGAACTGACTCCATCTGGTCCTGCAGCTTTTCCTGTGTGTAGCTTCCACAGTTATATCCTTACTTGGTCTTCAGTTATGGCCAGTCCACACTGACAGAAAGATGTAGACGTATCACTGGCCATTCCAGTTAACATGATATGTATTTTTGATGTAGTAGGGATGGTGTGGGGTGACAGGTCATTGGAAGAATGTGGCAGATTTGAATTTTACTCATTCAGGAGACCTTTTAGCTCCTTAGTAAACCAGGGCTTGATGTTTGGAAAGCAACACACTGCCTTTGAGGGTACCACTGTGTCGACACAGAAGTTAATATACTCTGTGATTCAGTGACAGGGTCCCTCTATATTGTCCCCTTGTGAATCTCACATCATTTCCCAGTCTATCATTTGGAAGCAGTCATTTCAGCTTCCTGTCTCCATATTCTCACTATCCTGGTGGTTAACAGGCTTGTAGCTAGCAATAGATGAATCTGGTTGTGGTCAGATCTGCCCAAAGGAGCCAGTAGTTTACATTTAAAGGCATCTTTATCATTTGAATAGAGCAGGTCTAAGTAGTTATTTCCTTTAAGTGGAACATTACACAAACTGATAGAAATTTAGTTCCTTATAGATCCTTCCAAAGTCACACAGGTGAAGTCAGCACATATTAGAACTGCAGGGTCAGAATGAGTCATTGTTAAAGTGTTAATGACAGAATGAATCATTTTTGTTGCTGAGTCCCCATTTCCAAAGGGAGAGGATTGGCTCCAGCAGACCCCCGTGACCCTGTAGTTAGGATATGCGCTGATAGTGTGTTGCCTCACCCACCACACAACGAACCATCTGGAATGTGCAGTCAAATAATGGTGTTAGCCAAAATACCCCTAGTACAGGTACACAATGAGACATTTCAAGGTAAAGTTGTTATGCTCATATGTTGCAGGGTGATTAGTGCTTGCAAGTAAGAACCTCACTTTACTCTATAAACACGACAATAACGTCCCTATAGAAAAATGGTTGGAAGTAGGTCATAAGTCTGGTTCTGCCCCGTTGTTTACTTGTGTGTTTGGATAAATGATGTGACCCTATAGTTAGGATATAGCGGGTTGGATAATGGATGGTGTCACAAAAATGAGACATAAACAGATAAAGGCTTGGGGCAGCCACCCGTATAATATGGCATCCTGGCTGCAAAAGTCGTTTTTCCAATAATCAGCACTGAAGTGCATACAACTGAGTCTAGAACAAGACTGAGGTAAAAGGGAAAAAGGGCAGGCTTTTAAAGGGGAAGACAGGAAGGGAGGTCATAAGGATCGGGCCTATGTTCGTCAATCATTGGTTCAGGCCCGGATGTGACATCACAGGGGCCAGAGCCGGTAAGGTCTACTTCCATTGGCTCGGTCCCGGAAGTGACGTCAAGAGAGCCAGGTGGAATCTCCCAGGAATGGCCTACAGGAAAGGGAGAAAAAGAGTCAGTGCACTCTGCCACATCCCGGCATGCCTCAGAACCGCCTTCACTCAAGCCCTTTAGCTGCCTCCCATGCGCACGTGTGTGACAATGGATATTATAATATGCACTCACTGATTACATTACTGGTGAATCCCTTTATAACAAAACTCACAGAATCATAAAAATATTTTGTTATAATGGAAATTTCATTATAACGAATATGGGGAAATATGTACAGTATTGTGACCGTGGCCACCACTGATTCGCCATGTCTAACAGGAGCTGTGCAAGGACAACTCCGTAGCTGCTCTGCTGTGTCTGATAAACAGTAAACTGAGGGCAAAACAATTGGTTGTCTTCTACAGGATCCCGCGTACTGTGCATGTTGCACAATATTTAACATTAAACACCGGGCTATGATCTGCTCTTCCTCACACTCTCCTGATCTGTCTTCTCCAGACCACATCTGCCAAAGCGGTGATTCTGAGCCACTGGTGCTCTTCTAATCTGAAGATAGGAGCTAAAGCGGAACTATCGGCCTTGTCACGGCTGCTAACAGCTGCTATTCTGAATGAAGTCTTGAGACTGCTTTCTCTGTATAGCAATAGAGTACCTGTATTTTCCTTGAAAACCCGGACTTATCTTCCTGTCTCTCGTGCAACTCTGTGACCCAAGGTTGACAATACCAGTATAAAAAAATTTGCCATGATAATTTTATTTTGGTGAACAATTCAGGTAAAATTATCACTTTCAGTAAGCAGAACTGGGTCAAAAATTGTAAGAGACTTTAGTAATGTGTGCAATGTAATAACTGCATACAAAATTTTGTTACATAAAGCAAAAATGTCCTCAAATAAATATGCATTACCATTTGAATGTGAAACGGAAAATTGCAATTATTTCGAAAACTGGTCATTTTTCAAAAAAATGCAAAGGGACAAAAAATGCTTAGAAGGTGGTGCTTTACTACAATCCATCCATCCATTATCCAACCCACTATATCCTAACTACAGGGTCACGGGGGTCTGCTGGAGCCAATCCCAGCCAACAAACCCTGGACAGGGCGCCAGTCCACCGCAGGACACACACACGGGACAATTTAGGATCGCCAATTCACCTAACCTGCATGCCTTTGGACTGTGGGAGGAAACTGGAGCACCCGGAGGAAACCCACGCAGACATGGGGAGAACATGCAAACTCAACGCTGGGAGGACCCGGGAAGCGAACCCGGGTCTCCTAACTGTGAGGCAGCAGAGCTACCACTGCACCAACGTGCCGCCCCTTTCTTATAATATGATGTGAAATTATCAAATTTGTAATATTTTTGGGGAAATGTTTCAGGTAAAGTACCACTTCCGGCTAGCGGAAATAGCTCAAAACTTGATAGAAATCTACGTTTTGTACCTAATACTTGTATGTAAAATTTGGTTGTCATTGTCGTGTTTACATACACACACACACACACACACACACACACACACACAAAGACATAATTCTAAAAATGGTGTTTTTTAAGACTCAGAGAGTTTTAAAATGTCAAGATTCATCAAAACCTCAAAATTGAATTTTTGGACGATTCCAATACTTTCCCTACAGTATACTTCATATATGAGAAACTAAAAACAACGCTTCTTAAATTGCAAAAATATTTTATTTGAAAATTAAATATTATATGTAACATTTTTAAAGAAATACAGGTATGAAAATACAGAATGAAAATGAGATGTTAGATGTAATTTTTTTTTAAATTTGAAATGCAGGTATGAACACAGAATGAAAACGAGATGTCAGGTGTATTTTTTTTAAATAGAAAGACAGGTATGAACACAGAATGAAAATGAGAAGTTAGTTGCATTTTTTATAGAAATATAAGTATGAACACAGAATAAAACTGGAATGTTAGATGTAACTTTTTTTAATAGAGATCTTGGTAAGAAAATACATAGTGCAAATGTGTCGTTAGATGAAAATGAAGGCGTGATTCCAAAATGCTTTTGCTGCATCATTTTTCTTCATTCTGGAATCAACTTTTTCTAGTGTTGTTAATTTTTCTTTCAGTGTGAACTGACACCGTTTCTCACACTTTTTGCTCATCTCAAAGAAACTTCTGAGAAGCGCTATGAAACTGGAACAGTACAGTATCCGCACACAACACAACTACCCATGCAGACGCTCAGTGGAGCACTGACTCAGAATTTGGCTATGTGTATGAGGGGTTGTGCCTACACACTTGCAGAGACTGCCCAAGAGAGGAAATTTTGAAACAGACTGCCTCTCTCTTTGAGACAACCTGGTGCAGGGTTCCTGAGACTTGGCGCAGAAAGTGTAGGAGCGGCATCAAGTATTTTTTGCACTGCATTATTATATTACGTAGCCATTTTTTGGTAGGAAAAAAAAAGTTTGTTATACTGAAATTTACATTTTGTTAAAGCAAGATTCGTTTAAAAAATTATGTTCTATGAACATTTGTCTGGGCTCACAAAAAGTATTCATTATTCTGAAAATTTCATTGCTTCAGTATTGACTATAATGGGATTTAACTATACTAATACTGGGCTGGACCTCCTTTTGCTCTCACAACAGCCTCAATTCTTCCTGACATGGATTCCACAAGATGTTGGAAACATTCCTTTGATATTCTGGTCCATGTTGACTTGATTACATCATGTAGTTTCAGCAGATTTGTCAGCTGCACATTCATGCTATGAGTCTGCTGTTCTACCACATTCCAAATGTGTTCTATGGGATTCAGATCTGGTGACTGGGAAGTCAAATGAAGAACACTGGACTCATTGTCATGTTCATGAAACCAGCTTGAGTCAACATTTGCTTTGTGACCTGATGCATTACCATCAGTGATTTAGACTTGGTGAGGCCCTAAGCTATGTCAAGCTTGGAGGCCCCTTGTAAAAAGGTTACAGCTGAAGGTCTCACAAAGGTGTGTACCAAAACAGGACCTTGGGTCTCCATAAAAAAAACTGAAAACATATATATGCCTTTTAGTTATTTAATAGCAAGGTATTTAAAGTGTACACATTATTTTTAAATGCATGCATTTGTTTGATTACATATTTAAAACTATGTTACACATAAATAGACACATACAATTTCAAGAAAACAAAAAAAAATCTATAGTTATGTTATGTGAGGCCTTGAGCTGCAGCTTGTTTATCTTATTCCTAAATCCGGCACTGATTATCATTATGGAAGTAGCCATTAGAAAGGGTGAAGGAGTGTACAATACTTATGTAGTCTGTGGCTTTCCAGCAAGGATTAATGGATATTAAAAGGCCCAAAAGATTGTTAAGAGAACATTCTCAATACCATTACACCGGCGCTGCCAGCCTATACTGTCGACACAAAGCAAATTCCAAGCCTGTTTTTTGTGTCCCTCAGAATAAATTGAGTTTTATCAAACCAGGTTATGATTTTTCCAGTCTTCAGCTGGTTCAGACTTTGGGGAGGCTGTGCCCACTGCAGACTCAGCTTTCCATTCTTGTCTGATATAAGTGGAATTCGACATGGTCTTCTGCTCATCTCAAGGTTCAAAGTGTTGTGCATTCTGAGATTAATTTCTGCTCTCCACAGTTGTTTAGAGTGGCATTTTTGTCAGCAGGAACCAGTGTAGCCATTCTCCTCTGACCTCTTTCATCCACAAAGCTGTCACTCACTGGTTGTGTTTTGTTATTCACTCCATTCTGAATAAACTCTTGAACTGTTGTATGTGTGATTAGCAGTTGCAGAAATACTCATACCACCTTGTATGGTATCAACTATCATGCAATGGTTGAAATCATTGAGATGACATTTTTTCCCCATTTTGCTGTTGGATGTGAACATTAAGTGAAGCTCCTGACCAATATCTGCATGATTTTATGCATTGTGCTGCTGCAATGTGATTGGCTGATTAGATAATTGCGCAAATAAGCAGGTGCACAGGTGTTCTTAATCATCAGTGAGTGTAGTTTAACATATAAAGATAATTGATTAGAAGCATTTGCCGTCAATATTAATGTGAAATAATGCATCTGCATAAAGAAAATGTTAAACTGATATTTACATCTGCAATTTATTTTTGTTACATAAAATAAAACTAAAAAATCAGATTCAATCAGTTAAAAGAAAAACAATTTCTCCACAGGGAAACATAAATGTCGAAATATATAAGGTAGCATTCTACTAAATTTGCATTGGTTTGATCCATAATTTTACCTTGAGTGATTCTTTCCACAAATACTATATAATGTTATGGTGTTTCATCACACAGTTGCAGTTCAAAAGGCTCCACTGGACAGTGGTACACCCCAAGGTTATTATAGTTTTGCCTTTTTATATTAATTTTTATTTCTATTTTTTTCTGACCTTACTTGGAAATTCAGTTTAGTTTTAGTTTTCCTTCATCCTGTATTTTTAGTTTTAGTTTAGTTTTTATTTCACAAAGAAATTTCTATTTTATTTTTATATCTATTAGTTTCAGATTTAGTTTTAGTAATTAAGGCATGGAGCTCCTACGGAGTTTAGTTTTGTGTCACAATCAGACAGAACTTTACACTTAACAGATTTGGATATGAGTTTAATGTTAGTGGAAGCTTACTACACTACATGGTTTACTATCTGGTTTTGTTTTTATCTGATAAAAACAAGCATAATCAAAACTAGATACTGAATATGAACAATTTTACACAATTTTATAATTTTTAAAATATTTTCTCATGAAAATCACAGGGGCTTAGGAAGACTCGCAGGGCTCTTAGACTTGAATCAGTCTGCAGACCCCATCTAGCTGTATTGAGGGAAGCAAAGAAAAACAAGCATGTAGTGTCAAGGTTAGGGGCAGTGAGAATTGAATAGCCCATGTATAAGAATGGTAAACCCATAATGAGCAGAGCAAGAGCAGGTAATAGGAGTACGGACAGGCATAAAACAACAGAGACAGCATCTGAGATTAAGAACAAGATATACATTATCTAAACCTGTTTATCCAGAGCAGGATCACAGGAAACCTGGAGCCTACCTCAGCAAGTTTGGATGTAAGGCAGGAAAAATCCCTGGTATGCAATATGTATGATAAGGCTGATGTTAAGAACAAAAAGAATATGATATTTCAACTATCTATTTTAAGAGACAGAGAAAAACATTGAAAAAAGGGAGACACATTTTAAAATACAATTCTGCTAATGGATTACTTTCACAATATCAGGTATTTTGAGTTGTCAATATAAACTAAAAAAGATAAATTAATAAATACAGAATAAATACAAAAACCCATTAGTATGTTTAGTTTTTCATCACTTGGCAGACTCTCTTCGCCTACCTATCTTTGCTTGTATCTCTTCGTTGTTAAAGGATGTTTTTAAAGCAAAAGTGATTGGTCAGCAACAATATGCTGATGTTGTATGATGACCTAGTCACACTCTTGATCAGTGCCGTTTTATTTTCAAAAACCGGGAGTGGTCTCCCCAAGACTTTCTTGTATACTTCGATATGGGGATGGATATTTGAGGAGTAAACCGCAAGACAATGACTATATTTTTATATTATGTACGTTAAGGAACCATCAACAAGAAATCAAATCAAATGAATAATATATTGAACAATTATTATAAAAGTAAAGTTGAATAAATTAAAAATTCGAGTATGTGTTCAGGTAAAGTACCACTTCCGGGTGATGGATTTGGCCCAAAAGTTAATACAGATCTACAATTGTGGTATAATAACCACATGTCAAATTTCATCCACATATCTAGTTGCGTTTTTGAGTTATCGTGTTTACACACACACACACACAATTCCAAAAAATTGTATTTTTGGACTCTGGGAGGTCTATAATGTCAAGATTTATCAAAATATCGAGGTTGAATGTTTTCATGATTACTATACTTTCTCTATACTTCGTATATGAGAAAGTAAAAACGATTTCTCCTGTGCGAAGTGCCAGGTGAATTGCTGTCAACAAAAAGCAGTCACCTGAGAAATAAACTGAAACGTTACTTACTCGTGATTTTTCTGTCCATATGGTAAACATTTTGTTGACCAGCACATTCTGATTTTAACCGTTTGAATTACAACTTGATATACAACAAGCGCAAAGAAAGGCGGCACGTAAATCGCTTTCTATTCCACATGCTTTACACACCCGCATTCAGCTTACTCTGTCACCGCAAATGCTGTGTGAACACCCGCCCTCCGTCAGCAGCCGCTGTTCACTGGATAAATATGTGCGGGCGGCTTGTGGTGTATGACTTTCTGTTTTAGAGTTAAAACTTACAAGGGTTAAAGACTAATTCCAAGAATATTCATTCAAAAATGAAAACTAAAAATATTTTAGTAAATTATTATTTTATTTCAGTTAGTCTTTCCAGCTACTTTAATAATTTTGTTTAGTTTTAGTTTTTCATTTCGGTTTTGTTAATTATTTTATTTCAGCTTACGAAAATGTTTTTTTAATAATAGTTTCAGTTTTGATTTTAGTTTTCATTAACTATAATAATCTTGGTACACCCTACATGTAAATGAAATTGGATGCCCCAAATGAGCAATGGATAGGGGCAGCTGGAAGGGAAGGAAAGAACTGTGATCTAGAAACAAGTAGGCAGCTTTCCTCCAGGTCTCTGCGTAGAGGGCAGACGTCACAGCAAAGATGATTGATTCCTGTCCTTCTAAAAAGAGAAAGAATAAGTTCAGGGCAGGTTGGTTTAAGCTCAAGATGCTTTGTGGCTGGATCTATGAGCCCTTCGAGCATTGCAGTGTAGGTGCCACCTAGGAGTCCTTCCTCTTTAAGGACTGTGGTGAGGTCAGAGAAGGAGAGCCTTGGGGGCTACCACAGAGAATTAATGGCTTGATGACGGCAAGACTAGATAGGCAAGCCCATTGTATTATCTGGTTTAAACTGAAAGAATCATTTGAGTCTAGAATTTGAAGTAAATTGGGATTAAGAGTTTACTAGTGGGATAAAGAGAGGCCAGGCTAGGAAGGAATCGTGACAGAAACTGCAATGGCAAAAGAAGGGTGCAAAAATTAATAAGCCACACCAATTAGTAAGCAGGGATCAGTAAACATACTGAGGGGCTGAGGAATGCAAAAACATTTGTTGTTTAGTTAGTACTTTTATATTTTTCATTTGTTTGTGCTTTATATATAATAAAGGCAGCACTTATGATAATGATGGCCTCTGTGCCAGTATTATGGATTTGGATGGTGTGACCATTAGGGGGCATTACACAACCACCAGACACAAATACAGGGTCATCACAAGTACCTTACAGAGGCTTCAAAAAAAGGGACACAAACACAAATATTCTTCTCCTTTCCCTGTTCCCTTTCCTTCCACTCCAGAAAAGCTTTGTCCTCCTTCCACCCAACTCCAACTCATCCGAATGAAGTCGAGTGGCTTCTTTTTTGCCAGACCCTGAAGTATTTCCAGTACTGGGTCATAGCCTGCTGGAAGCACTTCTGAGTCAAACTGAAGTCCCAGAAAGTAGGGATGGCGAATCCTGGCAGCTCCTCCAGCAGCCCACAAGGAGGAACCCAACAGGGCTGCCCCATGGGATTACAGGGCCCAGAATCCCTGCCAGTGTCTTGTCAGGGATGCTGCCATCTAGCCTCTCAAGGGAGACCGTAGCCCTGTCCCATTGTCTCACCCTGTTCATGCAGTTGGGTAAATGTCCCTGCTCTGTGCCAACCAGGGTGCCAACACACTTTTCATATTAATGGCATCATCTGACAATCTCTTGGAGAGAACCTGAAATGCTCTGTTTTCTCTTAATCCTGACTTCCCAGCCAGGTAATGGACCAGCGCCTATCCTGCACGGGGTGCCAATCTATGGGTGCTCTCCATCACAATAGTAACTACAACAGCATCTCCTGTAACAATGTTAACATGATTTGTTTTCTTATTGCTTGGCACATATCAAAGATTTATAATAACATAGGCATAGCGTACTTTGAGCATCCCTGGGCTATACATTTATTATTTATAGTACTGTATAGTAAAAATATGTTTTATTCAAAAACAAATCTTCTTCTTCTTCTAAATCTTTTCCCACGTTCAGGTGGGGTCGCTATATTGGACCAGCCTTCTCCAATCTCATTCTCAAATGATACCCCTTTCTCCCTTACATCCCCTATCATATAGTCGATCCACTTTCACTTTTCTTCCATCCCAACACCTCCATATCCAGGCTTCTTCTCCCCACATTTTCAAAAACAACTATTTTACTAAATAAAAGGTGAAGTGTTAGAGGAAAATCAGAGTAAACCCATTAGAAAGGTATGATAATGAAAAAGGATTAAGTGCAGAAAACACTACAAAAAAAGACATATAGGATGTCACTTTGAGCCTAGAACTAGCAGACTTGTTGTTCTTCTATAAAGACAATTATCAACTAAAATGCAGCAGATTTAAAGTCATTATTTAAATCGAAAGACTCTTCTAATTTCTTTTTCTATCAATCTGGCTAGAGCATCTCACTGCCCTTCTCACCTCCTAATAAAAACTCCCAAGCTGAACATTGATTGGCGTCTTTCATTTTCCATCTGGATTCGCACTATTATCCCCACTCTTTAGACATGACGCAGGTCAGAGTTCATCCTAAAAGGCTGGAGATGCCATATGCTGCTGACGCTGTTAGCCCAGGCACTTCAAGGAACTGAACTCATTTATAGGGCCTGACGCCTCAGAAACTCCTCCTCATGCTCATTCGTTTTAATGAAAAAATGACCCCGGGACATCCACCCAAAAGCATCCACACTCTGGTCACATGTGAAAAGGAACTCTATGAAAGCACTTCCTCATACTGTACTTGGCCCCTTTACCCCCTTTCAGTCTGTCACGATACACAAAACAAAATCAGTCCTCACAAATTGGGGGAAACATCGTTCCATTTGGTATTAAACCTGCATAGCCTGTTTCATGGCTGTGGTAGACTGAGTTCTATCCCAGCAGGTACAAGGCATAGACCAGCTCTGGATATCCACGGAGCTCACACTTGCTTATGTGGGTCATTTTAAACCTATTAGCACATGTCACTTTCTTTAGTTTATTCTTCACAAATGCATAGATAAGCAACAGCATTCCCTTATCAGCCTGCATATTCCTCAAAGAACAGCAAATTCACAATTGCAAACAAGCCACTCATCATCAAGGACTCCAATTACTACTACCTACTCTCGCACACTACTTGTCTGGACATGAGGTCTCGTTGACCCTTGGTCTCTTTGACTGTACCTTTGCGCATTATCCATGTGTTATTCTGCATGTTTCTCTCCCACATGCCCAAAGTCATTTAGGTTGGGTTAGCCAGCAATGCTAAATCAGCCCTGGTCACAGTGAAGGTGTGCATTGTAAGATGGACCGACAGACATTCTGCATTGAGTTATTTATGCCTTTGTGGAAAAAGGCAACCCTTAACTGTTGTGACCAATTGTAGGTGCTAGTGAGCCCCCAAACCTAAAACACAGACAACCCAGCTTAAGTGTGGATTCAAATAAATGGTCCTTTAAACCACACTTCTTCAAATAACAATTAATCCAACCAAAGTGCTTGCTTTACTTTTTTTCTCCTACTCTTTCCTACCCCAGTGGCTTTGCCAGTTACCTCCTTGCTCTGACTCCCTGAGCTATGGGAGCAGGCTCAATTTACGGTGGACCCGTGAGCACTTCCAGTGACGTGACGTGGCCAGTTGGAAGTACTCCTGGGCTATAAGAAATCCAGGGAGGTCCTCCCCAGGCAGTGCCCTATATTGTCTCCCAGGGATCCCTACAGGGCTGCTTTCCAAATTTCAACTCCCATGCAGCCCTGCGGGTGTCCAGACTGCGACTCTATATGAGGGACACTGCCACCTAGTATAATGAGCGATGAACCGGTCCCTTTCATTCTCAGGACAGGACAGGAATGAAATCATAAGGTGTCCCGGCTGGGTAATGCACTCATTTATTCAATCCTTCCATTTTGGCTGGGTAAGAAATTCACTTCCGTCCTGGTGGGATGCCCATCAGTCCTCTGGGGCATCCACACTGTTGAACATAAACCCAGGAAGACATGTTGGCTTGCTGATGCAAGTGTTATGCTGTTCCTAGTTACCTTGCTTGCCTAACATATCAATATAATTCACTTACTAAAATATCAAATGTATTCTTAGCAAACATTGTAACATGTTATTTATGCTTCTTTAACATGAGCATAACAACACATCATGAGGGTATTTTAAATCACTTGAAATTCTGGCATAGCAAAAAGGTAGTTTAAGATTAAGCCTATTTTCTGTTCAGCTTCCTGTAATCATGAAAGCAAAAGTTTACTGACTATAAGTAATCTATATTTTCTTAAGCCGCATGGCCACAGTTACAGTACTTTCATCGGATTGGCTGGCCCAGCGCTGTTTCAGCTGTGGATTGGCCAAATGGGGGAGGCAGCTTGATGGCTGATGTCTCCATGACTCTAAACAAATCCAAATCATATCATCTACTGTTAAATTCTGCTCCCTACTTGTAAAATGTTTATTTTTATACTGTATTAAGGATTTGTTCTCTTCTGTGTATTGTATTGTATTCCCTACAAGGATTTTTTGGGGAGTTTTTCCTTGTATTCTTAGAGAGTCAAGGCTGGGGTGCTGTCAAAAGACAGGGCCTGTTAAAGCCCATTGTGGCACTTCTTGTGTGATTTTGGGCTATACAAAAATAAACTGTATTGTATTACTTTCTGTCTTTAATCCATTCATCCATTTTCAACACCTAGGGGAGTATTTTTTGTATGTGGATTACTCGTTTAGCCGGATGTATTTGTTGACGATTTGGCATGATCCTGGATCTTTCGGTTTTTCGAAACTCTTGCTGGATGTGTTGTCATAGCAGCACATCCAAATCCTCAAACCTGCTCGGAGCAGGTTTGTTTTATGTAAGCAAGAATTAGTTCACACACTTAATCAGTGTCCGTGCATGGAATTCATTCAGTCATGGCTTTGCCGTTCATGAATGGGTGACCAATTGATATCGGTGCGCAAATTATAAGAAGAGAATTTCATATAGAGAGGGTTTTGCACGATCGGCAAGATCCTTTATTGCTCCCGGAGGACATTCCTTTTGAATACCGCTTTAGCCGAGGGGGAATATTGCACCTCAAAGATTTATTAGCACCTTATATTCTAAGTCAATCTAGGTGAAGTCGGGCTCTCACAACCACACAGACAGTATGCATTGCTTTGAGGTTTTTTGCAAGCGGCACGTTTTTTATATACTGTAGGCGATGCGGAAAATCTATGTAAAAGTGCAGTTTGCCAGGCAATTCGTAGTCTGTTTGCCTCTGAAATATTTCCTTCGGGTTTGCATAGTGTTTCCTGGACACCTGCATGTGCAGGCAATAAAAGAGGCATTTCATGGCGTTTGCAGGTAGGTAATACACAGGCAAAAACACCCACAGTTCCATAAAGAATCTCACAATCAGCCTAACATTCTCATTACCCAGGATTTCCAAATGTGATTGGGGCACACGGGACTGATCAGAGTGAAGTTTGATCAAACATTATTCGGAAAATTAACTTTTCCTCCTGATGAATAATCAGACAAATATTTGACCTTCGTCAATATCTCGTTGGTCAGACACAATTTCTAGGGATATGACATTCCCTGCAACTGACCCAACAAAAAAAAGAGGGCTATATGGAACATACCTACGGCACACATTGAGGACAAATATATGCAATGACCATCCTTTACCTGAAATGAAATGACCACTGCATCCTGCCACTGGTTCTGAGGAGGAGCTTCCCCCTGGAATGCCCTCAGAAACAGGGCGATGGGCATTTTACTGGAGAGCCAACTCTTCTGCAGGGGTTAGGTCTGGACCGTGTGGACCTCCACCTGTTTTTTGCTTGTCTGTCTTCTTATTAGCTTTAAAATTAATGTTTTTTTATATTATATATGATTCTTTATGTCAACAATTCTTTAAATAGTTATATACCAGTATTTACCAGTTTGAAGTATATTCTTGTACATCACTTTAACCTGTTTCCAGGTTCTCCTTGTGCTCACGTTTGATCTGGAATTATGACATATTAAATAATAATTAATCTGACACGTAGGAAATGAAACGCTGCATTCAGTAAGTACAATGCACACTAAGCATTTAATTTGTCGGCAACTTTTTGCCAGCCGTCTTTTCTGGTTTGGGCTGCTTTTGCAGTGTTACCCCTTGTGCATATTAAATCTTGAAATTCTTCATATCCTTCGAGTAAAAGGTCCTGCTCAGCTTGTGTGAAAAAATGAGCCCGTTCTTTCGTCATTTTGTTGCAGCCTATCAAAGACTTGTTGATCATGTTTTCTAGACTCAATATATATATGGGCTTTTCAATCAGCGCGGGCATGTGCATTCAGCTCAGATGATTAGATCCATCTAGACTAACCTACTACACAGCTGCGATTGAAAAACTGACTTATCCCAGATGAGCTTCACTGCCATTAACTCATCCAAGATGAGGCATCTGATCTCGGATAATTTAAGCAACGCACGGAAAATACACCCCCGATATGTCCAAATACGACTAACCCCTACAGCATCCAAACAACACAGGCGCACAAGGGTGCAAGGGATAAAACAAAACACCAGCAGGCTTCTTGGCCTCTCAAATCGTTAGCTTGTAAGAGCAGGTCTGAATTGGAGTGTGTGACCAAAATGTCTGCAAATACCCTTAAATGAAAGTCTGCAATGTGCACTCTAATCCTGTCTGAGGTTTTTCACTACAATTTTAAACTGAGGAGCAGAGAGGTAAATGAAGGAAAATGTGTCTTTGACCAAGCATTATGGAGGGCACTGTAGGTGTGGGTGAGTCACATAAATATATGTGTAAGTGTTGAGATTCCATGGAAACAACAGTAAAGCAAATTTGCACACAAACATAAACAAACTCCGGAATGGCACATCTAAAGTTTTGTTTGTGGTCAAAAAAAGATCACGCCACCCTTTTATTAAGCATGAATCAGAGAAATTGACTCAGAATAACTGAGCAAGATAAAAAAAGCTGATGCTTTGTTTTCCATGGCAGTGAAAAACAACAAAACTACAAATCCAGTTACAGACTATTACAGGTGGAAACTTGTTAGAATCTACACACATTTACAAGGATGTTCCTTAAATTAATTGAAGTAAAGCATGCAATGAAACGCTTACACTACTGCGACCCCCCAGAATAATGAGTGACTACAACAAATTGGTCAATTAGCTAGACTTACAAAATGTAGGAGCAGAAGGAGACCAGAGAGACGGCAGCCGCTCATACTGCTGCGTGCTAAAAATACATCAAGGGAAATTTACCTTTATCTTTCTGGGTTAAATGTAGCATTTCATTCCAGTTCAATAAAAGTGCAGACTGTCATGTAAAAAAAAAAAAAAAAAGTTAAAAGTTATATTAAAAATGCCAAGCAATGTCATAAAAATTATTACACTTTTATTTGGAAGATGACTAACAGACTGAGAATTTTCTTTGATGAACTTAGCTGGGCATCTTATGTCTTTTATAGACCTTAAGAGCTAACTCTCCTCTGCGACCTCTGTGACCCCAGCATGGCCTGCATTCCAAACATGCAACCCCGCTTCTAATTGTCCTTAATAGTCCAGAAGACTGCCAGGGATCAAACACCTCTGGCAAGAAGGAAATTCAAGCAGAGAATTCCTGATAGCACGTATCTGTGCACAGAAGTGCTGTCACTGTCCGGAAGAGGCAGCGTGTTAAGAGTACTGCTTTTCCCTTGCTCTGTATAATTATTAATTGCGTTAAAAGGTTGTGGATCTATTCACTGTACTTCAAAATTTAATTTTATTTAAATTGTGTCAGTCGGAGGGTCTTAAAATAATGTTAATCAGCTGCATGGTTCATCTTTGGGTCTTGTCCGCATTTCTGACATAAATTTGGGGCCTATAGTCTTGCAGAAAACCATACATTTAACATTTGGCTTGCTTTTGTTTGAGCTTTTTACAATATTTTGCCAGAAACCAATAGTCTTCTGAATAAACCTTGGGAAAGCAGGAATTAAAACTTTCTACATTGGAGGCCATTTATTTCAAACTGCTCATGAGACATGTTTTGGATGGCCGTTGCTTTACTGCTAAGTTAAAGAGCAATTGCAGACTTGCCAACATTTGCTAAAGACAATTGCGTTCTGAGGTTTTTCAGGTATGAAAGATGAAAGACAGACTCGCTAATCATGGCACCAAAATTGCATGTTGATTAGAATTTCACTGTACTCTGTATACATGACAATAATGACTATCCACCTGTAAAAAAGGATAAGTGTCTGTGTGTCCATCAGGTTGGTATAATAATAATAATAGTACATTTTATTTATATAGCACATTTCCCATGCTCAAAGCTCACGGTAATTCAGAGAGAACAATATTGGATACAAATAATATCTGCATAAATCTCTCTCTATATAAAATACAACATCTGTCTGTCCGTCCATTTTTCACGAGAGAACTACTTAATGGATTTATATCGGGTTTATTTCTGTAATTTGCTTGAACATTCCGGTTGATTTTGCAACTTCTCTCATTGTGCTATGTATCACAGTTCAATTGCCGTACCAATTTATTTGCACGAATCCGAGAGACATGCAGCGGGCTGAGGTAAGGGGGGGCGAGACCCTCCTCACTCATGCGCAAGCCTCTGGGTGTACCTTACGTCCGCTTAGCTAGTGAGCGAGAGAACTACTTAATGGATTTAGATCAGGTTTTTTTCTAGAAGTTGCTTGAACATTCCAGTTGATTTTGCGACTTCTCTCATCGCACTAAGTATCATAGTTCACTTGCAGGAGAGATATATTCACGCTAATCCTAGACAGAGGCTGTGGGCCGAGTGGAGGGGGAAGCGTGATGTCAGGAGTGGGGAGGCTGGCAGGGCCCTCCTCACTCACACGCCAGCCTCCGTTTGAGCCAGTCTACCTGTCGCCACGTTTCAGAGCATAACTTGCCTCTGCGATGCCTGATTGTTTATTGTTTTTCTCCTGTTTCACTACTACAGGGGTGGAGCCGTGGGGGATGGCTAGTACTAAATAAAGATAACTACAGAATATGCAAAGCATTGAAATAGAATAAGTGACAATAAACCAGGGCAGCACGGTGGCGCAGTGGTAGCGCTGCTGCCTCGCAGTTAGAAGACCCGGGTTTGCTTCCCGGGTCCTCCCTGCGTGGAGTTTGCATGTTCTCCCCGTGCCTGCGTGGGTTTCCGCCGGGTGCTCCGGTTTCCTCCCACGGTCCAAAGACATGCAGGTTAGGTGGATTGGCGATTCTAAATTGGCCCTAGTGTGTGCTTGGTGTGTGGATGTGTTTGTGTGTGTCGTGGGTTGGCACCCTGCCTGGGATTGGTTCCTGCCTTGTGCTCTGGGATTGGCTCCAGCAGACCCTTGTGTTCGGATTCAGCAGGTTGGAAAATGGATGGATGGACAATAAACCAAATCCTGAACAAATCCTTCTGGCTACCTGTACACAGTGGTTAAACTGAAAGAAGGGTTAGAGAGTCAGAATAAATGAGATTTAAGTTGTTTTTGGAAAGAATGAATTGAGCCAGCTGATCTTATATATTCCAAAGTCTGTGTGCCATAAAGCTGAATGTTCTGTCACCTATAGAGTGCAGGTTAGTTAGTGGCACAACAAGATTAGCACAGTCAGAGGACCTTAACGGGCAGACTGGACTATAGTGGTAGAGGAGATTACTGATGATGCCCAGTGCAAGGCCATTTAAAGCCTTTTACATTATTAGTAGAATTCAATGCTCAATCTTACAGGAGACATGAAGCCAGTGAAGGTGGAGCAGGATTTGTTATGTGCTCACTGCTGTGGGCCAGGAAAAGAACTAATGTCTCTGTCATTCCACCAGATGGCACATCACATAACCATGCTTTTACAAATGCCAAACCAAATGACATATAACGCATACTGTACATATGCATTGCATTTGTCATTCCAACAGATGGTGCATCACAGACATTAGCCATGCTTTTACAAATGCCATACCAAATGGTATATGGCACAGACATATGCATAGAATTTGTCTTTCCAACAGATCGCACATCAGACATTAGCCCTGCTTTAATGAATCCCATTTGATGTTGTCACTCCTCGACTTTTTAAGGAGGTATTTTCTACCTTGGGTCCTTCTATTCTTACAATTATTAATAGTAGTTTAATCTCTAGTGTGGTGCCTAAAAATTTTAAAAATGTTGTTGTGCAACCACTGCTGAAAAAAATGGGTCTGGGCCACTCTGTTATGTCTAACTTTAGGCCTATTTCCAAGCCACCTTTTTTGTCCAAGTTCTTGGATAAAGTCATCGATACCCAACTGAAGTCCTTTCTGGACAAACATGCAATTCTGGAAGTGTTCCAGTCTGGGTTTAAAGCTCACCACAGCACTGAGTCCTCTCTGTTAAGGGTTTTTAATGATATTCTTTTAACAGTGGACTCCGGTGACTGTATACTACTTATACTTTTGGATTTAACAGCTGCCTTTGACACGATAGACCAATGAGATCCTCATCTCCAGGCTGGAGCAGTGGGTGGGCATCACAGGTTTAGCTCTCCATTGGTTTAGGTCCTATCTCTCAGAAGTTTTTGTGTCAGCATTGATGATTTTACATCCATCTCTGTTGCCCTCCTCTGGGGGGTACCACAGGGCTCCATCCTGGGACCTCTTCTGATCTCCTTGTAACTGCTGCCACTCTGTGCTATTTTTCAGAAACACGGTATTTCCTTCCATCTATATGCAGATGACTGTCAGGTTTATTTCCCTCTGAAGCGCCAAGGTCCATGTTCTATCCAGCCCCTACTTGATTTCCTTATTGACATAAGGAGTTGGATGGCATTACATTTTCTAAATTTTAATGAGAACAAGGCAGAAGTCATGCTATTTAGACCCAATAGCACCAGCGGGACCCCCTGCATCGACCTTTCCACTGTGGCTCAATTTGAGAAATCCATGATCACAAATTTAGGTGTGAAAATGGATTCCACTTTAAAACTTGATAGCCATGTGAACGCAGTGGTAAAATCTTTGTTTTTCCAGTTGAGGCGGCTGTCAAAAATCAAGCCTGTTTTGTCTAAGCGCAACCTTGAAACAGTGATACATTCTTTTATAACATCTCGTCTAGATTACTGCAATGTGCTTCTTTTTGGAATTAGCCAGGCCTCCATTGTTCGCCTACAGCTTGTGCAAAACACTGAGGCTCGATTTTTAACTGGCACAAGAAAGCATGAGCATGTTACCCCAATTTTGGCTTCCCTTCACTGGCGTCCAATTCGTTTTCGAATCCATTTTAAGATCCTTGTATTTGTTTTTAAATCTTTTAATGGTTGTGCCCCACTTTATTTATCAGAACTGCTGCACCCTTATGTACCATCTCACTCTATCAGGTCAGCAGACCAAATGCTTTTACGTGTTCCCAAGGCACGATGCAAACTCAGTTGCAGCCCCAAAACTCTGGAACGATTTGCCGTTGCACGTTAGGCAGGCTCCTTTGCTAGCTGTCTTTAAATCCTATTTAAAAACACATTTTTATTCTCTGGCTTTTAACCCAGTATGATATGTTGGCTATCTGTATGTACTTTTTATTAGGAATCTCTTCGGGTCTTATGTGTTTATGTGTTTCTGTTTCATTTACCCTTTGGTTTTGTGCGTCTGATGTGTTCATTTTTTTTTTTAAATTTTACAGCACTTTGGTCAGCCTTGATGTTGTTTTTAAAGTGCTTTATAAATAAATAAATACCAAATGGCATATAACACAGACATATGCATTGCATTTGCCATTTCAGCAGATGTCACATCACAAACATTTGTAGAAATGCATTTTATTACTATAAATGTTTGTGATGCACCATCTATTTTAATGACAAGTGCAATTATTAATACTACATGCATTACAAGATACATTTAAATAGATAATGCACTCCAAACGTTAAAGCAGAGGTCTACTTTGATTACTTAGATTTCAACCTATCTTAGATGGGTAGCACACTAGTTAACATATAAACCAGTAAGTTTGTGTTATGCTTTTGCTGGTATATAAGGACAGCAATAGGAAAAGGTCAAAGAAAACTAAACCAAATTTGTCTATAGGAAGTCAAAAGATCCAAAACTCATTCCAAGAATCAATGACAAAACTTCCTTAGCAAACGTACTGGATTGTCATTTGTTAACAAATTGGATCCCTAATTAAAAAAAAACAAAACACCTTTGTTTAAATATATAATTCTGAATGCTGAGGCAAGCACACCACGTTTCATCCTGCTGATTTTGTAACATCAGATGTTGCAGGATGCAAAACAAGACATGCAACTGTGCATAGCAGCTGTACAAAACATGAGGCCATTAATGAGGAAAACTCTACTTCCAGGGAAGACTAAGCTCATTAAAATTTACATTATATCAAATATTACACAAATGATATGAATATATTGGATTGATAGAACATTTATGACAAGAATAGGCCATTCATATCTCGTCAGCTTCTGTTTCAGTTTGTTTTCAAGGTCACGTTCACATGTTGTTACTTAGGAGTCATTGTTATTTAAAAACAGTGAGCTGTAGTCACTTGCTTTTAACATCACTACATTATCTGTATTACTAATAAAATACAATCCTTCTAGTGTATGTTACTATACAACAATGCTTTGTGCTGTTGATAATACAACTCATGCTTCTTGTGACATCCTGTTGCTAACAATACACACACACGTAAAAATAACAAACAAACTGTGTGTGTGTGTGGGTTTGCCCTGCAATGGACTGGCACCCTGTCCAGGTTCTGTTCCTGCCTTGCATCCTACAGTATGTTAGCTGGGGTAGGCTCCGGCACCCCCCGTGACCCTGTTCAGGACTAAGTGGGTTAGAAAATGACTGACTGACTTCACATTGAGACAGCACCTTACTAGGACTTGAGATGACACCATTTTAATCTTAGCTCTCCCTGCCTGACACATTCAGCAGTATGTGGTGGTGACAGGGCTGCACTTTTGGTAACACTTTCTCACATCAGCTCTGCTAGAGTACAGGCGATGATTATTAAAAATGAATCTTGTTTAATCATCTTAACCATTAACACACTTTAAAGGAAACTGTTTAGGAGTGAACAGTTCTATATTAGGTCACAATTCTTAATGGGCAGCAAGGTGGCGCAGCGGTAGCGCTGCTGCCTCACAGTAAGGAGACCTGGGTTTACTTCCTGGGTCCTCCTTGCATGGAGTTTGCATGTTCTCCCCGTGTCTGCGTGGGTTTCCTCCACAGTCCCACAGTCTAAAGACATGCAGGTTAGGTGCATTGGCAATTCTAAATTGTCGCCTGTCCGGGGTTTGTTCCTGCCTTGTGCCCTGTGTTGGCTGGGATTGGCTCCAGGAGACCCCTGTGACCCTGTGTTAGGATATAGCAGGTTGGAAAATTACTGACTGACTGACAAGCGTCTCCTAGGCAGCTGGAGGCAACCCCTGACAGGGTGTCAATCCATCACAATGCCCAATCATGAATGCTCCCAATTTAAAATTGTGGAGTAATGTAACACACACATCTTTGGGATATGAATGAGACAATGGGGTACCTGATAAAAAATCCTGCATACAGAAAAATAAAATGCAGCCTTGACACAGATCACGACTGCTGGGCACAAGATAACGGGAGACAGCAGAGCTATGCAGTATTGTTGTAAAAAGGTTCACAGTAAAGAAAAGTAAATCTAAACAATCTGCACCTTTAAAATGGTTTCCTATAGTATAGTATAGTTAACTAAAGAAAATCTAAATTGTCTAATTAGCAGGGAAGGCTGGTGCCAGTGAATGACACAGGAGAACTCAACCCAGCATGTCCTGAATGTTTCACCCTCCTGCAATTCTTTGAGTCTTCTCCAAATAGTAAATCATTTGTATTATGTTGTGAAACATCTAATGATATACCAGGCACATCATAACAGACTATATTGGAAATGCTGAGTGTGATGAGCAAAATAATTTCCCAGTTTGTTTAGTCAAAGCTTTTATTAAAGTTTGCAAAATAACAGAATGATACAACAGGCGAGGGTCCGAAGTTCTGGGCTTGAATCCCTGGGGAGTTAGTCTGCATGGGGTCTGCATGTCCTCCCTGTTTCCCATTCAACACCCCAAAAACTCGTTGGTGAGGTTAACTGGGAACACTAAACAGGCCCCATGGACTTCTGTGAATTTAGTGTCAAATACAAAACTTCATCAACAAAATCTAATGCGCATGTGTCTGATATCTTTCACTGGGATTATTTTTTTCTGTTAAACGTGTGCTGTGATAGAAGGCCGGCAGGTCAATCCGGCCGGGATGTCCCTGAACTGGAAGAATGGAGGAAGGCAGCTTTTCCAGGACACTGCCTCCCCCAGAACGCTAGATGGCAGCTCCCCTGGATGGTATCTGTGCCCCAAATTCCCTCAGGGCATCCTGGGACATGGATTCCGCTTTCTCAGCCCTGTTGGGTGCCGTGGGTGCCGTCAGGGGGAGCTCATAAAGGACCTGGGGACTCATACTTGCCCTACAGCCCAGAAGTGCTTCGGAGTTAGAAGGACGGAAGCCCACAGTATTTCCGAGCTGCCTAAGGACTGATGATTCATTATTTGACCCAGAAGAAGAGAGGAGAAGTTCCGGGTCAAGGAATATATAAAGGACTGCTGGAGACCCAGCAAGGGAGCCGGAGCTGGAAGGAGGGTAACGGGGCTTGCTGGGTGGTGTAGTAGAGAAAAAAGACTTATTAATGTGTGTTGTGTTGCCTGTTTGTTGTGGCTGTGGTGCTTTAAAAGGCACACTAAAGAGGTGCAAAGGAATTAAAGTACCTTTGGTGATTTTACCCCGTGTCCAGCGTACTGTCTGTTGGCGAAAAAAGAGGGCGTTAGTGCCACCGCCTGTCCACCCTTTTGCAGTGCTCAGTCAGAAACACTTTTCATGAATTATATTTAAGCTACAAATGATGAAAGTAAATTAAATGTAAAAGGCTATTATTTAAAAAAAGACAGCTGTAGCCCCCAATGCTCTGTAATTTCAATTTGCATAGTAATTCTCATAATCCCCTCATAATCCCCCCTAAAGTGCTAAAATTTGATTATTTCCTTTTAATTATGCTAACATTTAGTTTTTTAAGCCCCTATTTCCTGCTAGTTTTCTTTTCAAGAACATTATTTATTAGAAACTGTAAAAGAAACCAAGGACAACTATAAAGAGTTGGGGTGCGAGCCTGATCACCCCATATAACTGGATTGCAAAAACAAAAAGAAACTCTAGACGCAGAATTGAACTGACAAAGATAGCGTAGATTCCGGCTTTCGATCCTCCAGGTAGGATGAGGCGGGTCCGAGCAGATGAAAACTGGAAGTGACATCAGAGGTGACATAGCCTTCAATCATCCAGTCTACAGAGGGAGGAAGAGAGAAAGGTATTAGGACACTTTGCCAACCTTTGGTGTGGTGGTGGGATTACGGTCACTAGAGCCTTTCATGTGCAGGCATGTGACAAGACGTATTAATTATCTTTGATTTTTTTAAACATTTCATTTTATTCTTAGTTGTTTGAGGAGATATACAACAAACTGTTGTGCAAGTTATCAATATCATGTCCTGCATTATTTATTTTCACATATTTAGTGGCCTCTGGCTATAGTTGCTTGCCTCGTTGTAGACCTTCTTCTACTCTGATGTTCATACAAGCAATACTTTTACTACATGGGGGGCACAAAAGAAATATTTTAACTTCTAAAACTGTCTTACTCGCCACTCCTCCTGCAAGCACCTTACCACTATAAGTCACTACACAGTGACTCATTCTAGAAGCTTCCTCCAGGAAATTTTTAGTCAGAACTTGCCCTTTTAAAGATAGGGGGCTACAGCACAACACTGCCTGCTCGGGAGCCAGTTTGAATAATTTTCCCCAATTTAAAACACTGAGCATTCAAAATGATGCTATGATTGGCTGCCTTCTGATACCAGTTTCAGTGTATCATAGCATCTGCCATATGGAAGTCAAGTTAACACTTGTCTCAAGACAGCCTCCCCCTTTAATATTCCACCATTGTCCATAGCAGTTCTCCTACCCCTTAGCTTCTCCTTTTGTTGCCCACACGTCTCTGGTGTGGGGATCCGTATTGTTCCTCATGGGAGAGGTCTCCACTGGGTTACTTCATCAAAGCATACGTATAGTATTGGTGCTGTGTTTCTTTGTTAAACCCCTTGTATTTTTGACTTGTACATTTATAGTGACCCTTCATTGTAAGTGCATTACAAATTGCACACGTCAAGGCCTCACCACATTTCCAACAGAGGCAGGTAATAATAGCATCTTCTGACATGAATTTAACCATTGCTTCCATAAATGGAGATTGTCTCGATCAACAATGCTGGGTAATGCTCCAACAATATCATTATGCTCTGCCCCCAAACCCACAACTAACTAATTAAAATAATTACTTAAGTTTTACTTAATTTAACAACACACACTGCATAACTGACTAGGAAAACAAAGCCTTTTACAAACCGCTTATATTCAGAATGACTAATTTTGAAAAAAAATACTCCTTGAGCCTGGTCTGTGAAGCCTTCACGTGTCATACATTCACATAACTGACAAAATTCAGGTTCCAATGTATTGAATGAGGAAACACCTCATTTGATGACTGACAGAATTAGAAAATTGGTGGCCCAGGGTTCTTTGGAAAGTTTTACGACTGCAGAATGTGCAATAGATAGAGACATCGGGCCAGAAAAGGGGAGAAAACAATAAAGTGTAAGCCACCAGATTTATATGGACATTTTTTGTAACCACAGTATTTTAAAAGTAATGCTAAACATAATAATTTAACATGGACATTTTTTGTAACCACAGTATTTTAAAAGTAATGCTAAACATCATAATTTAACAATCAGAATTCTCTACTGGGTGCCTAAGCAGCTGAAGGAATTGGTCATTGGCAGTAAACTCCAGATCACTTAAAGGTAGCACAAAGATGAATGTTCAATCATCCATACAGTTTCTGTTCCCACTTATTCAATTTAATCCCATCATTATTATTTCACCCAAACAGAAGTAAATAGCACATTTACATTTCCAATCTTTTTACTTGAAATTTAAATCATAAAAGTTGTTGCAGGCTTCTTAAAAAAATGTCTTAACTGGAAACCACAGGAAAGCAATTTAATAGGCAAACAGTCCCATCAGTCGGTTCAGTGCCTGTATTGTATAAAAGCCACAAAGTCGAAACTCTGAATGTGAACACTGCTGTTATGCACCTGCCTTGTTGGGTCATGGGTTTTGGGAATGTCCTGTGCTCAAACCTCACTAGGATAAAAAGTATGCTTAGCTACTAGGCAATTTCAGATGTACAAATATCGGAGTAATACCCAGTGGCATTCTGCAGTTTATAACAATCTGTGGTGGTGCCTTATACTACACTGATAGCATATCACATTATTTTTCTCAACTAAAAGGGTCCCAAAACACCAATCATAACATTTTAAATAAAATCAGAGAAAAATCAAATACACTTTGCCAGGAGCTGTTCTTTAGAATAATGAAGATGTTTCTCAGTTTACAGTATCATTATTGTCATGTGTATAGAGTACAGTGAAAATCTTACTTGCAACACGCTGTTACTCTTCAGCACCTAGAAAATGCATGAAAATTAAATTTCAACAAAATATTACATTTTAAATAGCTTTTTATGGCATTTTTACTTCCTTGAACTATAGTACAACCTGTTTGCATTGAAAGAAATTCTAGATCCACCTGCAAACCACTTTATGAATCACTGCCACTACCAATCTAATTATTAAGTAGCACACCCACATAGCATTGCTCATAAGAAAATAAATGTGGAAACTGACACATTATCAGCTACATGATAACACTACTACGTTTTATTTATTTTTTGTTCCAAAACGGTTCAGTGAAGCTCAAATCTAAATGTGCCTTTGTCAGTGGATGCAAAAGTTAGATCTGTCAAAAATTTTAAAAAGAGACCATTTTTTAGATGAAAGCAGGCAGAGCATTGTTTCTATTTATGTTCAAGGAGGCCCAAGTCCAGGATATCCCCTATGACACGGCTTTTGCTGTGGTTCTAAACATCCAACAGACGTGTGTCGCTTGTCCAAGAATAACTTCCCGTTTATCAATATCCGAGTTACCAGCTGACTTCGGCCCAAGTTGACACACACGTTTGCTGACAAGATGGGAAGTTCTATTTAACTCTTTATTCCTAGATGGTTTTCAAAGCTAGCAAATGAACACATATTACTCTTCAGTAGACTTGAACAGAAAATCAGAATCGATTAAAATATACATAGTCACAAAGGTGGATTAGGACCTGTAAAACATAATACAGTAATAAGCAATATAACAACTGAAATTTTTATAGTATTATGAATTTTAGTGCAGAAGCAGAGTGACATATTAGCTCAAAAATGAGTGTTGTTTCTTTAAAATGTCATGGAACTGGGTTTGATTCTAGAACATCCCATGTTTATTTCATGTTTATGTGTGAATTTTTTAATAGGTACTCTGGAATCCTTCCACATAAAAGATACATATCCTGGATATGACTGTGATGGTGTCCAGCCCAGGTTTAATTCCTACCTCACACTCAATGCTTCTGGAACAAGTTCTGATACTTAACAACCCTGTAATGAAAAAATTAAGCTTAAAAATGGATAGATGAATACTGATCAGTTAAGTACTGTATGTAAAGTAAATGATAGCACAATTTTCCTGTCCCTGCTCTTTTTAACTGTTGAATTAGTAATTGTTGTGCTTGATATGCATTTACTTTCAGATCCTCCTAACCCAGTTTGTGGATTATAGAGAACAACACAGAAAACAGTGCTAATTAGGGTGCTAGGCCATCACACAAACACCCATAGTCAGAGTGGGTAAAATTAACCAAACATTCACACCTTTGAATATAGAAGGAAGTGGAAGCACTTGTACAACATGCTTGCAGACATGGAAGAAATGTACATGTACCACCCAAATAGACCAGGCTGGGTATCAACACAGGTCCATTAAGCTGTGACAGCAATGTAGATGCCTGAATGACCATGGCTACCTGCGTGGGATATGCTGTATCCCTAATTGGGACTCATCAGTTGTATACACGTTTGCTTCCACCTGCGGGAATCAAACCTCTGACGTCAGCACCTGAGGCAAAGCCTCCAACGCACCACGGCAGCTGTTTCATTTACTTGACAGGGTGTAGATCAGAGTATTATATCCATAGGTCTGAATCATAACCTGAGTATTTGGGTGGTCACCTACCAGGTAACGCTTGTGGTTGGTCATCCAGTCGGCAAACATCTGCCACACCCTCTCAGTTCCCAGAAGCAGATCATACGCATAGAGTACCTGCCAATTACGGTGAAACACGTCCCATGTAGTCTTTTCAATTATTTGATAGATACTCTATAACATGCCTATGATGTGCTTCTCACAACTGAGAGGGCGTGGCAGATGTTGGTTTACGGGCTGACCAACCACAAACATTACCTGACAGGTGATCACCCAAATAATGAGATTGTGATTCAGACATATATATATATATATATATATATACTGTATATATATGTCAGAAAAGGCAATGCTATTTTGCATTATGCTGGTTTCCAACTTAAAGGAATGAGGCTTATTACTCTTCAGCACCTTGAAAATGCATGAAAATTAAATTTCAACAAAATATTAAATTTTAAATAACTTTTTATGGCATTTTTACTTCCTTGAACTACAACCTGTTTGCATTGAAAGA
The DNA here is from genome assembly GCA_026402145.1 of Polypterus bichir lapradei. Taxonomy (NCBI): domain Eukaryota; kingdom Metazoa; phylum Chordata; class Cladistia; order Polypteriformes; family Polypteridae; genus Polypterus; species Polypterus bichir. Next base: position 48,336,507 of record JANRMT010062790.1, read on the forward strand.
AATTCTAGATCCACCTGCAAACCAGGTCACCCAAATAATAAGATTGTGATTCAGACATATATATATATATATATAGGGGGTCCTTGGGTTACGACACAGTTCCGTTCCTACATCAGTGATGTAACCCGAATTTTGGTGTAAGTCGAAACACACTCTAGCCTAAGTCACTTACCTATCTTAACACATTTGCAAAATCATAATCTAGAACATAAAAACACAAAATCTAAACCTGAGAAAAAAGAAAAGGACATAAATATACTGTACTGTACACTGTACTGTAGTGACAGAAAAAATGAGTGTAAAAAAATGCTTACCTTTATTCCTTCTCATGTTTCAATTTTTTTAAGTTTTTATGGGAGTGAGTGTTGTAAACTCGAAACGTTGTATGTCGAAACGTTGTAAGCCGAGGACCCCCTGTATATATATATATATATATATATATCAGAAAAGGCAATGCTATTTTGCATTATGCTGGTTTCCAACTTAAAGGAATGAGGCTTATTGGGCTGATTAGTCAGGGTTACTGTTGTAGCAGAGTTCTGTCTGTTGGGTTGCTCGTGCCAGTCGTCATGACTCCTTCTAGAATGCTCAGGTAATTATGGAGGCTGAACCGGCACTGTGAGGACAGAAGGAGATGACAGGGTTAGTGATAGCACACCCTCTTGTCCTGGTGAATTATTACATATCTCGACAGAGTCTATGAGGAGGTCCTCCAACATATATATAAATGTCATGGTCACAGGGCTGTAGCCACAGGTACAAGACAGAAAATAACTGTTTATACTATATGCAGAAAGGCCCTTATTATGAATGTGCATCAAAATATAAGTTTGAAGTTATAATTTCTTCATTTTCATGGATTAAAATGATTGTACAGAATTATAAAGTCAATCAGTCTTTGGAATTCAAATCGTGAGGCTGTGGGTTCAGATCCTACTGTGTAGCCATGAGCGAGTCACTTCACCTGCCTGAGCTCCCACTAGATAAGTTAAAGAAATATAACCAATAATTATATAACCAATCTCAAATGTTATACATTTCCTTGGATAGCGGCCTCTGCCAAATAAGTAAATGTAAATAGCAGCTTTTGAACTGGCATATCCTAAATTCTATAGGTTGAGAAATGGGATTACATTTTGTCCTTTAACACTGAAAGAACTAACTACATCACCGTAAGCAAAAAACAATGTTGTGGTATCTTGCAGAAATCCAATCGACCCCAGCATTAGGTATCCTTAATTGAAGAACACCCCAAAAACACCTGAACATGACATACTCCTACCTGATTAATCAAATTCATGGCTATGGTGGATCCAGTGCTTGGGCATCATAAAACCCATATACACACGCAAAGGGCAAATTTGGAGCCACCCGGTAACATAAGATGAATATGTCAAGGGATGTGAAGGTACCACAAAAGGAACACTTTCAGCATGGGATTCAAACCTAGGACACTGCATCTAAGAAACAGCAATAATAGCCACAGATGAAAACCTATGCAAATTAAGAAATATTTTTCATGTAACTATTTAAATTGGGAAGATGTCATAAACTGACATATTGTAAGGTGCCCCTTCACTAGTGCTCAAGCATGTGTAGTTAAGGTCTGTTTCTAGTTCACACCTTATTCATTATTACGCTCACAACTCAGCATTTTCCTTATCAGAGAGGAAAATGACAACAGTGTTCTGATGGTTAGTGGAAATAGCTCACTATGTTTATTATATCATGTACTATATATACATTGTTTCACTTCATGCTGACTAATCTTGCAGTCTGTCCAATTTTCTTACAGTAGTGACAATAAGAAATCATCTTATTCTTTCATTCATTACCTGAATTTTGTTTAAGCTTGAAAAAGTTCTTTTTTAATTGCCAGCTTAGAGACAGATATATGGTAACAAGACCTTTAATATTTTCTCTATAAAAAAATACAGTATATACCTGCATATGAGGTGCCTTGTCGAGTGTCTGTTCCTGCCTTGCGCCCAGCTCCAACTGGGATTGGCTCTGGCACCCCCTGCGACCTTATTCAGGACTAAGCAGTTTAGAAAATGACTAAATGACCTGTATATCATTAAAGCAACATATGTAATGCATGGCTGTATAGAAAACCAAAGATTAAAGCTAGTATACTATAAATAGTGTTTTAAATGGTACTTGCTTTAAGAAAAGGCACAACTACTGTGTATAGTGAATGGCGGCCAGCACAGTCATACATGTGGTCAGCACTGCCGCCTCACTGCTCCAGAAGATCGGCTATAAATATCAGCCTAGTCACTGCCTGTGTGGAGCTTGCACGTCCTTTTTCATCTATTTTTGTCTTTCTTAGGGTCCTCAAAGAGTCATGAAGTAACTGGGAACATTTTATATCATATTAAAACAACAGAATGACATTGATGCTTAACAATGCATTGCTAGTGCAACCAAACGAAACAGAATTTTTACTCTGTACCTCAGTAATGAGAATTTTGGTTCCTAATTCAAATTTTTAAAAAAATCTTCATTTTTTTGTCATTCTTTCCTTCCTGTTATTTACTATGTTGAAAGACAACCTTATCTTAAGCTCATACTTTTTTCGAAAACAAGAACTATTTCTGCCTTGCTTCTCTAAAGTTTTTTTTGCTAATGTTTATTATGTTTCAATATCTAATACTATCACTCTGCATAGTTTTTACCATACACAACATGCACTTCATGTGTTACATCTATCTATCTATCTATCTATCTATCTATCTATCTATCTATCTATC
>JANRMT010062790.1:48342592-48359203 GCA_026402145.1 Polypterus bichir lapradei
TATCTATCTATCTATCTATCTATCTATCTATCTATCTATCTATCTATCTATCTATCTGTCTGTCTGTCTGTCTGTCTATCTATGGTGTATATATACACATATATTCACACAAAATGCAAAGTTGACCGACTCACTCATTAAAATTTGGCACAATGGTACATCTAGGGCAGATACAACATTTTGAAATATCAACATTTAAGGGTAAACACACATTAGAAAAATATAAATTTCCTGAAATCTCAAAAACACCATGATGGATGCGATTGAAATTTGCTGATGTTAAAGAAAGAAGAAAAATGTTCTCCCTCCATATTGTTGGTAATAATGCTTTTATAAATGGACTATTCTTATGGACCATATCCATTTTTCTACTCCGCATCCCAAAGGAAGGGAAGGAATTGCACAGAAGAGTGGGGTTACTACAATGTGCTGCTACACTCCGTTTCACAAGACAAAAACAGTGATGGGCCAGTACAACATGCCGGCCCTCTTTAAGCCCTGGGTACAACACAAGCCAGGAGCAATGGGATGCCTTGGTATGTTTAAATGCTTTCTCAGCTCAATAAAAGAGTCCCTTAAGGACAGAATGTACCGGAGGTGGACACTGCAGTTTTTTGTTTTTTTTTTTACTCCATCTCTCCCCCACCAATTGAATGTTAGTGTAGCACCATGCTGCAATCACCACCTCGGTCAACTAATAATGAAATGCTAGAAGCAGCACAATGCAGACTAAATAGAGCATTGCAAGTAATTTGGCTCTACTTCACGCACAAGGATATTGTACATAGTTCACAATATTATTTCATCTGTTTATTTCTGTACAATTTATTGTATATGTTCAGTCTGTAAAACTCAACGTTGTATGTAATACATTAAAGTAAACAACAATTCAATTTATATCGCTTTAGATATAAACCCTCCAAAACTTTTTGATAGTACAAGATTACTGTTCAAAGCATGACATTTAATTCCGATTGAAGCCACAGGGTAAAATTATACTTATACCCTAAATTTCCAATATTCCTACTAATTTAACCATTTGAATTAAAAATAATAGTTTTTTGTATTTTATTTTTCTAATGACTAGTATGATGACACCTACAGCAGTAATCAATATTTTTGCAAAATAATACAGTAATTATTGCAAAATGTTGCAATTCTTTAGGATTACTGCAAAATAATGTTTTTAAAAAATGACGTATCAAAAAATATTTTATTGCCTCTCTTTTGCTTCCACTGACCCAGTGGATGCCTTCTATTTTACACTGTTCTTCTATGCAGCTCAGAATGACCATCTGATGCCATACTAGTAGCAGTTCATACAAGTCTGTGGATCCCCTGCTGCTGACTCTGAAGCTGCTCATTTGCGTAATGGAGCGCCAGATGGTGACTTCTGGTGATATCATTCCTAGGCTGATGTAACTTGTTACACTGTTAAATTGTTTTCCCCTAAGTGTACATATTCAAGATTTGAAATCCATCGTGTCTTCTTTCCCGCGTCCCAAGCGATGTGCTTGATTATGAGTTTGGTTGTGTGTATGCATGGGTCATGCAATGGACTGGAGCCCATCTAGTACTGATTCTTGCTGAAGGTATGGATGTTTAGACTACATGTCCTCCATGGTTTTGGATTATGCAACTCTGGGTATACAGTATATGTTACGTTAAAATTTAATATGTGCACAGTCTTTCATGAAAAACACAATAGCTGCGATGGATTCAGCTAAACTACTCGGCAGTAGGGGCGCCCGCTTAAGCAAGTCTCATAAACAAACCTTTCCTCGCCATTTCAGACAGACAGGTGAAGCTACAGTATATCACTGCCTTAACCAATAACATGATTTAAATCAATATTAAATCCGCTTAATCCCGAGTAAAGTACACTGCGATGGAGAGGTAAGGGCGGGTCACTGACTAAGCCGGAATCAACCAATCCATCGCTACATCGAACTCCTCCACACACACAAACGTTCGCACGAGACCAGTTTGAATTTCATCGGCGTAACGCGCACGTTATTAGATTTTGAAAGAAGTACTGGAGAAAAGCTGGCGCATGCACGGCGCCATCCACAGCGATCGGGCGGGGTACACAAAGCGAGGACGCTGGATAATCAGTTACGCCGTAAAGCATACATGATCGTGTGTTGATATCTGCTGCAAATGAGCTCACATTTATCTGTAAAACGGCGTTAAGCCGAGGGTTTTGCAACTCTTAGTGCTCCTCGGACTGTTAAAAGTGAGGCTTTGCTTCCAGGAAAATCGATGCCGTCTAGAGGAGGAGGAGGTTGCGAGCATGCACTGATAACAGCTCGTTGCCGCACCCACCACACGACGAACCACCTCAGGATCCCAAATTTGGACCCGAGTGCAGTAGTGCAATGGGTGACACCTGAGCACCACACAAGTCCACAGTGGCGTTTTAATAAGCACCTTAGTGTACTCGTCTACAACGTAAATTGTGACATGACGTTTAAAAAATAATAATGTATAGCTTCTGGCCAATACTTTAATAATGAAAAAAGAAAAACAGTCATCCGTTAACGTACCCACTTAGTCCAGATGGATGGATGGGTGTTGAGCCTGTTGCGGCAGCATCGATCAAAAAGCAGAAAGCAATTCTGGACGGGGTTCACTTGCAGGACGCATTCAAGCACAAAACCACGCCGAGACAATTCAGACTCACCATCACTGGTGCAAGTCTTTAAAATGTGGAGAGAAACTCGATAACGCCGAGTAAGACTCACGATAGCACGAGAGAACGTGCAAAACGCACATAATGTATATCGAAAGCAGCAGCGCTTAAAAGAAAGACTAGAAAGACTAGGCTAGGAAGACTTTCACTGTGTGCTGTACACGTGACATGAAGGATTTATAAACCCACATACTGTAACATTCCATCAATTATTTCATATTCTGCATGTTTTACATACACCATTTCCTATATTTACTATGTGAGCGTAAGCACTCTATTATCTGCTAAACTTCGCATTATTATTATTATCAATAAATTCAAGTAAATGCATGTGTGTGGTGAGTTTCAGACAGAAGTTACTAATCTTCTGATTTTACAGTCTAGCATACAGATGCTCACGGTGTATCATGGACGCAGGGCGGGCTCTCCCTTGCTAATCACCTACTTCTTCCAGCCCACTGACAAGTATTTCCTAATAATGACCCCCCACCCCCCTTTGCCGTCCCCCTCCATCATTCGATTTTAAATGACCCTGAATTCCTCCGCCCCTTCGCAAATCTGCAATCAGCGCAGCGAGCTCCACGATATCCAGCGGATGCCGGATCTTTTCTTGTCCCGTTCGCCGTGTATTCAGAAGTACACAGCACTGTCAGTTACAGTAACTCGGAGTTCGTCGTCCACACAGTGCTAAGCGCGTGGCAGGCTGCCGGGGAGTGAGTCGTCTGTTTTTCTTTTGATTTCCTTGGGTACTTTTGAACTCAACTGCCTGGATCTTACTTTGGCTGAAGGGTCTGCATGTCAGAATTTGGAGAACTGAGGAGATATGGGAGACAACGGGTTTATGCGCCGGGGGGCTGTATGTGCCGGCAGCTGAGGACAGCGCTCTGGGGCAAAGACGAGATCGGCGAGTCGAAACAATGTTGCAGTGTTGTCGGCGGAGCACGCGGTAAGTGCCGCGCTAATGCGAACGGAGAGAATTGCTGGTTTTTGGCGAACTACACGATCCTATAAACACATCCTAACGGTTTTAAGGTTCATTCACAGCAGAACATTCCGGTGTAAACCAGAACCACAGAGCTGTGGCTTGCCTATGGATTAAACCACCTATACGAAGAGGTCTGACATATTTATTGTTCTCCTGGACTTTTTCTTGTGTTTTTAATTGCCTTTATCTTGATTACAGACGGCTTTAGCTTAACAACTTATTATCAATACACGATATTGGGTTTGCATTTATTTTCAGTTTAATAAATCATTATTTTTATTTTTTATTTCTTTTGACATACTTCGAATTCGCCTCTGTCACTGCGCTCGGTTCACAATCACTTCGACGACCGCTAGTTACTGTTATAATGAGTAATCTATCTATCTATCTATCTATCTATCTATCTATCTATCTATCTATCTATCTATCTAATGGATTTTCCGCTTTTTTCAAATATGAATCACCAAACTGTCATCTTAAACGTAATGCAAGAACTCTTATTTTAAAGTTCAAATAGTCGCCATAATCTAAAACGTCCAATACGAGGCAGTTTTATTTTAATTTCGGAAAGCAGTAGACATTCGCTTCTTTTGCAGATTTGTTTTAAAAATGAAGATTGTAAAACAGCTAGTATTTATGTTATTTATTTAACAATGACACGTGAGAACATTCAGATCAATCCGAGCAAAGTTATCGTTTGTATAAATGTTCAGTATGCGTGCATGTGTGCGCATGTAGGGTGGTATGGCGGCGCAGTGGTTGCCTCACAGATCCAGCGTGCTCTACGAATACCACACCTGGTTATTGTGTGTATGGAGTCTGCACGTGTTCCCCATTCCAGGTCATCCTGCAGGTACTCCAGTTTTATTATTTATATTAAATTAGTTCTGCGTTGGTGTGTGTGTGTTGGAGTACCCATGGAATGGCATCTTGTTCAGGAGAATTAGACTTTACCTCCCACTATCCTGTATTTTATTAATCAAGTTTGAGAAGTTTTTGATATATATGTATGTGGTGTATGCATGATTATTATACAGTATGCGCACACTTCAAATAGCAACTACTGTTGAATTTATTTTTCTTTTCTGCATTTAGCGCCCAAGGTTCGAACACCGTACCTGGTTGTTGTTCATGTAGCGTTTGCATGTTCTGCCTGGATGAATGTAATTTTATTCCACACATCCCTACAGATATAAGGGTTGGGTGGATTAGCAATTCCAAGATGTCCCTGTGTGACTTTTGAGTGTGTGTGTGTAAATGGGCCCTATGATGGATTGAGCTGTTTCCTGCCTTGTGCCCAGTTCTGCCAGGACGGGCTTTGGCCTCTCATGGCTGTGAAGTGGATTAAGCAGGTCTGTGAATGTTACATTATGTAATACACAAATGCAAATACTTCTATACAGATAAGTATTGTGTATATCAAAATATGTAAAAAATGTAACATTTCTACTTTTTATACTACATTTTATACTACATTTCAAAGCTTTGTGGGTTTGTCTGCCAAAATATGTAATCATGATAGCATTATAAATTAGTTTTCACAAAATCAGAATGAAAACTGTAAATGGATGAGTAAATCTCACAAGTGAGCTTTGTTGGGCTAAATGGTGTTTTCTTGTTATAATAACATCCTCAAATGCATGTCGTCTATTTTAGGACCACAGGGGGTTGGAACCAATCCTGAAATCAAAAGGCACAAGACAGGAACCAAGTGTAGACAGGGTAACTGTCCATTATAGAGCCCACTTATGCATTCACCCACAATTTAGAATCATCAAGAAAATAGCACACAGTTTTAAAAGATGATCATTGAAATTAGTGCATTTACTAATAGAAAAGCCGCACAGGAAAAAGCTGCCAACTCCATACAAAGCATGAGCATGAAGTTCAAACTGAGAGCGCTGGATCTGTTAGGGCCATGTCACATTATGTGACTTTTCCAATTATTTTCATTCATAGCCTTTATTTAATTTTAGCAAGCTGAAGGCAGTCAGTGGTGCGCTTCCATGAATCTGGTCATGTAATATGCCCGGAGACTCGGTCTGACTGGTCTGTGTTTCGCTCCTATACCTTTCATCGTAGGGATAGCGTCAGTATGCATGGCAGCTGACAACCAAAGAACACACATCTGGAAGTACAATGCAAGGAATGTAGCGACCAGGAATAAGGAACATGGGTGTCTTGTGTTTTACATACCACAGCAGAATGAAAAAAAGGGTCTGGCTTGTCAAATCTGCTAACTCGTGTATACAGGGGCAGCATGCTATTGGCTTTCCCAAAAAGGGTGGAGCACAGCTGTGCTACAAGTTCAGCGCTCACTCTGCGAAGTAGGCGTGTCCAGCGATTTTCAGTTATTAAACTGACATGGTCCAGCGACGAGATCAGCAACAGCAGTCAGCAAGTCTGACATACCCCACGGCTAGAAGTGACATAATGTGTCTTCACCTTTAGACAGCCACCGTGCTGCTCAAAGCCTTGAATTTATTATGCATTTTATTTTTTCTGTGATGTGTATATTACAGCATCCTGTTTTTGGGATGTGGTCATGGCAGACTTTAGCTAATGTCTTAGCTTTTCTACCTGGATGTCTTCCTCTTACTGAAGCTGCTTCATTTGATTCTTTGTCTTGGAGAATGAAAGCCTATACTGGGAGCATTTGGTGCAACGCAGGAACCAGGCCAAAATTGGGAGTCATAAAGCCAGATGAATTTAGAATCACCATTTAACATCTTAGGAGTGTGTGAGAAAACGTGAGCACCCAGGCGAAAAACAACCATGAAAGAAGGGACCAGAACTGATGAGACACCTCTGGACAGTAAGTGAGTTAAATATAGAAGTTTTGTCCAAAAAGGATTTCTGTTCCTAAAATAAAACAGGCTTGACAGAAATACACATAAGCAATGTCAAAGTACAAGTCATCAGGTTTTGCCCAACAGGTTATAACCAATAAACATAACACTCTCGAATCCACTAAATCCAATTCAGGGTTAGGTGATTGTCGACAGAGTCTATTTCAGGAGCACTGGGTGCAAAGCAGGAAACAAGCCTGTCACAGGAACCACTCACACATACAATAGTTTTGAACAATGTATCATAAAAAAAAAAAAATGAAAATACCATTCCAAAGCACTTTAAACATATGGTTGCACGTCTACAGGATGGTGGATTTCTCCAGTTGGCGTGCTGACTCGGTGTCACAGTGAGCTGGGGTGAAGGCTGTCTGTGTAAACTTGTGGATGAGCTTTGTAGCATATACGTCATTCTTTTTTAAGTCCATACAAATATGAAAAAAGGAACAGTAATAGAAATGGAAATCTCAGCCATTTAAACCATTTAATGTTACAGTATATTGACTTTTTATAGTCCTATCCCTCACAGATATTAAACATAGCTCTCTATTTCTTGAGCTATAAGCTAGGTAAATGCAGCTTTAAGCTTGTTTGTCTGGTCTCCAGACTGCTTGTCTATCTTTTTATTTTTTTTGGATTCTAGTGCTCGTGGCAGATGACCATATATTTAAGACCATGAAGTCAAAATAACTCTGCTCTTTGAATTCCTCCAAAACACACAAGCAGGCTTGACTTGCTAAAACGACAGCAGGCAGTCATTTAATGAGGTGTGATATTTGATTTCATGGCTAAGCTGTGTTTTACAACCACCTCTGTAATTATTTGCTACAAAGGCATGCATTGATTAAACAACAATGTTCAATGTGGTTAATTGCAGTAAATGTGTTTTTCTGTATCCTAAATGTGTATCGTGTGTACAATATAATGAGTTTCCATTGCTTTGCCTGCTATATCAGTCTTTACCATTGGAGTCTTCCATCCATCGATCAATCCATCCATTAGCATACATCATTTACTTTGTTATGAATGTGTGGTTATGTCGTTTCATTACTGTTATATCTTATTTTTGACTAAATGAGTTGCTGCAGGGTGAAAATTAAATGAGTTTTTTGAAGATTATAATAAGAAAACTTCAAAAGTGTAATATTGACACCAAAAGGATACCTTTTTGTGGCTGTCATGAGAAGAACAAACCACAAAACTATCTGCTCCCACATTGCCCAGGTCTCATTTATAAAGCTTGCATACACTCAAAAAAGGCTTGAAATGTATGTACGTAACTTCCCATGCAAATATGAAGATTTATGAGAGAAAACTTGTTGGGGGGGAACATGCATATGCAGCTTTTATTGTAACACAAATCCATGCATATGCAACAAAAAATCAGTAGGGAAATGCAGCCTGGACTCACATGTATAATAATTAATATCACTGAGTCATTATTATAATGTGCTTTGATATGACAAACATTTCATCTCAAAAACAATGAATATGATGCCATGACTGTATTTTAGTGCTCTTTTAAAAGGGGCAATGCACATGTTTGCACTGAAGAACTTTTTTGGTTTTTCATCAGTTTATATCGGCTGCCTATTGTCACCTCTCAGGGGACCTGGCCAATATTTTGTCTCAGCCAAGATTCACTCCATCATGCCCACTGTGCTGGAAGCCAGGAACCGACTGGTGAGACACTATATCCAGATTCTGTATGGCGTGGATGCACATATATAAAACAACATTTTTTTGCCAAGATGAAAAGGAATTTGTAGCATTGTCCAGTTTTTCTAACGGAATCAGAGTAATTTACTGAGCTCATCTTGCAATAAGGGCATTTAGCAGGATCGAAACTGCATTTTTTTTTTTTTTTGCCATAATTCGTTACATTCTGTTAATGCACAAGTAATCCAAGATGTGATTAGCAAACATGATGTCTCAGTCACAAGGGTCAATTTGTGAATTGATTTATTTTGACGCAAAGTTGCTTTGATAGATGTGATGGTGCTGTACGTGCCTGCTGGCTGAACTCCCATTGTTTCATATGGCCCATACTATTTATTGTAGCAGTAATTGCGTCATTAAGTGTGTCAGGTGATAGCGGCTACCTGCTCAGACGATGGTGGTCTATGTCTTTCCTGGACTCCCAAATTGCAGAGGAGAGGCGTTATAATGTCATGCCCATTCTTGCACTCTCACTTGCTGAGCACATCCAAGTACTCTCGAATGCAGGGGTCTCGACATGTCAGGAGGGAGCCTGCTTTACCAGCCAGTGAAGATCTGCAGCATCACCATTGCATATGTATGAGGTTAATTAGCATGCTCCATATATGGATGTTTCAGGGCGGCGTTCAAGGCACATTCACAAATGCATATTTACAAGATGATTATCTATACTAATAAAAGGCAAAGCCCTCACTGACTGACTGACTGACTGACTGACTGACTGACTACTAATTCTCCAACTTCCCGTGTAGGTAGAAGGCTAAAATTTGGCAGGCTCATTCCTTACAGCTTACTTACAAAAGTTAAGCAGGTTTCATTTCGAAATTCTACGCTTAACGGTCATAACTGAATCCTACTTACATACATATATACAGCCGTAGCCTGCAGCTCGGTCGCCGTGAGAGGCGGAGTTGCGTCACCCATCACCACGCCTCCCACGTAGTTGGCTGCCTGCCTGTATTGCGTCCCCCATACCCACGCCTCCCACGTAATTGAGTGCCTGCCCATATAACGCCGTCCGTCAGCAGCAGACACGCTGCCGCTATGAGGCGTTTGTCATGCCTAAGACGAATGCGATTTTCGCGAGATACAAGTTTAGTGAGAAGACACAAGGTATAAACGAGACTTTTGATCACTTTGTAATGGAGTTAAAATTGCTGATGAAGGACTGTGCTTATGCAAACGAAGTTCAGATGGTCAGGGATAGAATAGTGTTTGGCACAAACTCAGCGAAAGTGCGAGAGAAACTTTTAAGTGCCAGGTCGGAGCTAACATTAAATAAAGCCGTGGACATCGCAAGATCGCACGAGATAGCACAACCACAGCTGAGAACCTTCGATGCATGTACTCCGAACGGCTCACGTGAACTGACTGTGAACGCAGTACACAGACAAAAAGCAAGAGCTCCAAAGAGCGCTGAACAAAAAACACATTACACAATTGAGAAGGCAGCAAAATAATATGAAGCGTGTGACGCATACAAGCATATTCATAAGTGCAGCTACTGCGGAAACAAAGCACAGGGTGAAAAAAGTCAATGTCCAGCTAAAGGAAGACAGTGTAAAAAATGTGGTAAATTGAACCACTTCGCTAAAGTTTGGAGGACTAAGAAAGGTAAACCCGTGCATGCAGTGTGTGATGTCTCAGATAAAGAGGAAGACGAGCTATTTATTGATGCAGTAAGAAAGGAACAACCCTCTGAATCTGAACAAGCCTTTGTAGAGATATCAATAGGAGAGCAAGGTGTAAAGCTCAAGTTTAAATTGAGTTCATAGACACGCTGCCGCTAAATATTCGCAGGCAAATCCACAACTTAATACCGGGAATGCCTGTTAAACATCTTAGATTCACGAGTACCGATTTGGGTAGTGAACACTTCGATGAATGAAACCTGTTATCTTTACAATGGTTGACAAACACGGAATGTAACTTGAACACAACACATCCTCCAAATACGAACCTGATTGAAAGAAATAATGATAATCAAATCCTTGATGACAGCAACACTCATAACAGTCACAAAACAATTACATTGACAATCATGTTACATTATTTTTAAAATATTTCCTTTTCTTTTTCATAACTTCTTTAACACACTACTTCTCTGCTGCTAAGCGCAGGTATTTTGCTAATGATTTATAAATGGTACACTGCACAGAGATTTGTGCACACCAATTTTTGCCGTTTGCATTTTCCTATTTTTTTTGGTGTGCACAGTTTTTTAACATGAGGCCTCTAGGGGGAAGCTATAGGCAAAAAAATATTTTTTAGAATATTGATAATACTAACTTTTAAAAAAGTTGAAATTACAATGTCATGTTTCACTGTAAAAAGAGATATCAGCAAGCCTTTTTAATGCTTAAATCAAATACAGTGGGCTTAGGTAAATGAATGCAGCAGGCATCTTCTCCAAAATTTGAGAAAAATGTATTGAAAACACAAAACCAAGAACCAAAAAAAAATTTGCAGTTTAAATGTTTCATAGTGCAGGATTTCACCAAATTGCGATCAACTGTTTTAAAAACGTTCACCTGTTGTCATTTTATGAAGCACAATGAGAATGAAGTTTTTTCGCTGTAAAGACAGTCTGCGCTGATTCCTGAATGCGTGCTGCCCACCGCTAACACCTGGTTATCTCCACAGTCATTCCAAGGGCACCGCACTGCGGCCTGTGGAGTGGAGTGGAGAGCGCTTTGGGGTTTGAGTCTGGATGTCAGTGACATGTAATCACAATCTCAGTCATTCTCACAGCTGATGCTAGGAGCTCTTATGTATTCATGTGCTGTGGTTCAGTGAACTTTCAACTTGTCATGCGTGCTGCTCGCTTGTCTTCTTCCATTATCTGAGCATTTTGGCTCAAAAAAGATCTTAAAATAGTCGGCAAACCTCCTTTGAAGGTGAAGTGTGAAGCAGCCTTATTACCTTATAGCCTTATTAAGCCTTATAGCCTGATTAAATAGTAGTAAAGAAGGATGATGTGTTTTTTGGCTGTGTTTTGATGGCTAATGTTATTAGTAAACTAACCAATTTTCACATTTTTGTCTTCATCTGATCTTTTGTGTCTCATGTTGTTTTTAATAATTAACGGAACACACGTTAGTTATAGTGCTCTTGTGATATTTGCATCAAAACATTTACATCCAATGAGGTCATTCAAGAAGGCTTTGTTATACAGGTAGTATAAACATTTCTTATTAGCTTATGCAAATGCATGCCCAGTGTAGTCGGCAATACCAGGTGGTATTTTGCAGGCACTGTAACATTGATGACATATCTCCCACCCCAACAACCACCGTACCTGTATTAAAAATAGTGTGATCAAAACAATCTTGGGCAATTCTCATTAAAAGCACAAGAAAATTGCCTTCAGTATAGTGTGTTGCTATCTCATGTTGATGATTTTACTAGCTTTATATACAGTATTTGGTTGGGCCTGTTGTGAATGATGGCTTTTCTGGCAGCTTTGAATGTAACAAAACAAACAGGTTTTAGAGGCAATGCCTGTCTACACACACTCCACATGTGCTTCAGCATTCACTCACATCAGACTTGTATTGAGCTGCCAGTCAGCAATTCATTTACTTTATAGAAAGGAAGCAACTTTGCCTGAAGAAAACTAATATAAACACAAGGAGAACATACTGGTTTCACACTGCAGAACTCCAAACGTCATCTGTGAGGTGGCATCTGCAAAGTATAGGTTTGTAAGACATTTCGTAAGGTATTACTCAAGCAGAGCAGGCAGATTGTCATCAAAATTTAGCCAACAGGAATGTAAAAGAAACTATTACAGTAATGACTGGAAAATTATTTAAGTTCAGACGTAATTTTAATGACCCAATATTACAATCAGTAATTGAAATAAAAGTGTTTACAGTATGTCAGTGGATGTTGGTATATTATTAATTATTAACAAATGTCTATCAGGTAGAGAGCTAAGATCTAATTACAGAACAGTCACTTACAATGCATTTGTTACTGTTTTCAAATAGTGAATAGTTAACCAATGTAGCCATTGAAATCAGAAACACATTGTAATCTATTAAAATATTAACCAGTAATTCCATATTTCTGCCTCTGCAACTTTGTGGTTCCTGCCTTCTGTGTAAGGATGATGGGATAGGCTCCGTCTAATCGTAATTCCAAAGTAGGATTTAGGCACTTCAGTAAATGAGTGAACTCTGATGTCTATTTGGAGTTTAGCGTTACCATTCTCAAAATGCTTTACCAATGTAAGTCAATCAAACAAATATATGGTGTATATTTGGAATCAGTGTCATGTTGGCAGATTGTGTTGGCCTTTTGAGAAGCAATGTGGAATACACCAGAAACATAATAAGAAATTTTTCACTTTGGACATTCAGTTTTTTTGGCATTGTAGGATCACTGGGCATCTGCTGTTTTCAAAACTCTTGTTCAGTGTGATGTATCCATGTTGCATCCGTGTCAACGAGACCTTTCTTAAATTTCTCTCTGTCTCAGTTCACTAGTTCAAGATTCTTCCTAGAACACTGTGATGCTTAATCTCTGGAGTCAATATATTGGACACCCAAAATGCACAGACTTTAACTGTTGAATTGTCCATGAAGAATAAATTCAGCTGACTCACTATTCTCTGTAGTGGCCACTACCCCATGCATCTCTAGCTTTCCATTCCACATGAACTTGCATTCCACAGCAACAACATTTCCTTCTGCCGTTGATGTCAATGGCCTGCCAGACCCAACATCACCTTCTGGAAGTCTGTTTGCGATATGTGAAGGGGTGCTGTAGGAGTAGGAGAGTAGGAGAGAATAAATCTCTGAGGGTCTGTTGTCCTCTAGAGTTTGAAGTTCATTGATACCTCAATACTTGATTTGATGGTTTTTGTCATGGATGTTGACTTGGTTCTGATAATAGAAGCATACACTGAAATCACAAATTCTGAAAGTTTATAATAGACACTTTTGAGTATGTAAGAGCTCATTTTTAGCTACTTAGAAAATCATGATCATAGCATGAACTTTTTAGATTCAAGAACAAAACATTTTCATCACCTGTTGCTTATATAAAGAGGTTCATTTAAAAATGTTCTATGCCCAGTAGAGCAAATTCAAGGAACCATGATCTTTTTTTTGTGACAAAATGCAGTGGATATTAATAACTAGTTGTTGATGGGCGAAATTTGCTGAATTGTTTGTAGCAGTAAGTTTACTGGGTTCGCTAATGCTACCTTGTTGACCAAATTTTTTCCTGAAAATTTGCTGGCGTGGACCAATATGAACTGTGGATACGGATACTCATTTGAGGAGTACTTTAGCTGACCATAATGAGAATATTCTGAAAATACTCTGTTGTTCTGAATAGATTTATTGTACATTGTGTCATAACTGCTGGATTAAGCCTGTTTATGCTCTTTATGCTACAGCTTGGGCAGTGACGGAGACAACCCCTTTGAGTATATAGTGATGGTCCCTTGTACCACAGGACTCTATGTGTTAGTTAGTGACAGTGATAGGAGCTTGGGAGACGCAGAGAGAAATAAAAGACTTGGAATACTGTAGACTCGGAAGTACAATTTTATCTCAGGGTGGCCCAGTGGTAAAGTAGTTAACACTGTTGCTTTACAGCCCAGCATCACATTCTTAGCCACTTTAATCAGTTCACCATAGCTGCAGACACTTTCCTAGCTCTCAGGAATATTTTAAAGACCATCACGCCATTATAAACCTACTCAAAACTAGTTCCGTTTTTCCTTCCCAATTGACTTCTATTTCTGAACCTTTATACATTTTCGGCTGAACTTGAGGTGAACGAAATTCAGCAGGGTTCATGCATCACTAATAATAACAATATAAAATGCATTCAGTCTATATTATAATATACCATTTTCAAAAATAAATCTAAAAATGTCATTTTTCAAGATAAGTTTTTTTGTTTTTTGGTAAAACACTACATATTTTGTATATTTACAAAATGCTGTATATCCACACAAGCAATAAACACGAGTAATACATTTAAAAAGTAAAATAAAGTCAAATGAAATAAATCTGACAATAAAAAAGACTAAGAAGGACAAAGGTGTAAGAGTGTGCCACTTTGAGGGAGTGATTCCCTGTCCAGTGCTGCGTCATGCCTTGCAACGACCTGTGCCCATTCAGACTCAGGCTGTTGCATTTGTTATTACTCTGTTTGTTGTGCATTAATATTATTGATATGTTGTTAAAGTTAAAAATTTTATTTCATTCTTTTACTTTGTTAAAGTAAATTTTTATTTAATATTTCATATACTTTTACTTTTTACTGTAAGAATGCGTTTTCATTTTGGAAAAAAATGGTATTATTTCTAGTGTTAGTGAGACATTCTTGGGCAATGATGGGTTCCCCAGAGTAGATTGGAGATATCTATTGAACATAATTAAATAAACTGATAAAAACCATACATACTTGCGTTTAAGTTTTCCTGCAGATAAGTCTGTGCTTGATTTTACTGTATAATTTCCAGTATTTTTTGTCGGTTATATAAGTTGAATGCAGAAAATTGATGCTATTGGTCTAAGAGATTATGATATGCTAATGCCCACCTGAGAGAATAACCACAGAGCACACTGCCTGTTTTTTCTACGTATTGTTCCTACATGAACACATGGTAATACCCAAACTATTCCGAAGTGACGTTTGCAATGTTTAGTGTTTTTTGTATCTCACACCCTCATACACCTTTATCGTAAGAGCATCCATTATGGAGAATTCGATCAGAAGAAAATATAAAGATGGTTTTAAATAAAAAGTCGTTGAAGTGGCGAAAGAAATTGGTAACTACGGTGCTGCAACAACATTCAATGTGTCTGAGAAACTGGTGCGTGATAGAGGAAGCAAGAAAATGTAAAAAAGAAAAAATAATGTCGTATTTTTGAATTGACGTAAAAGTCGGGATCTGATTTTATGATAAATTTTTTGGGTTTCAAATCCCTACTTATTCACGAGTATATACAATACACAGATAAATAAAAGCGTTGTGAAATGTGAAAAATATTTAAAAATAAAATATGTGAGCATGATTAATTAAATGTGTCATGAAATATGTTTTTTGTTGTTTATTTTTTATTTGTGTTCCAATTTAATTATTTCTTCATGTAATTATTTTAGTTACACTTCCTGCAGCATTACGTTTCTACAGTGAAATTAAAACTGTCACCTTAACCCATCAAAGGTGAGAAGTGTGGGTTCTACCGAGTGTTGGGTTGTAATTGGTGAATCAT
This sequence comes from Polypterus bichir lapradei, assembly GCA_026402145.1. Lineage (NCBI taxonomy): Eukaryota > Metazoa > Chordata > Cladistia > Polypteriformes > Polypteridae > Polypterus > Polypterus bichir. The sequence goes on from JANRMT010062790.1 coordinate 48,358,079, forward strand.
CAGAGAAGGCCATACTTGAAGTTGTGACTGTGCGAAAAGCTGACCAGAACTACTGCATGAAGCGGCTACTTTAATTCAAGAAAATTCAAATTTTTGAACGTGGCTTTGAACTTTAACTTCTGACAGTTCACCAGTTAACAAACAGTAATTTCTAAAGCCCATGCACTCCACTTTGATGGCAGAAAATGACAGTTTTTGTTTCATTCCGTATTTCATGTTATGTGTCGTATCAGTGAAATAAACAAGTAACCATAAATAAAAATACATATACCTGTATATTCCATGAAACATTTGATTATTTATGCTCATATATCATTGTGTTTATTTCCACAGGTAAACAATGCATTTCTTTGCATATTCATTAATTCATTTATTTATGTATTTATTTTATTTTGCCTGAAATATTATCCATGACGTAGTGGGCAAGCTGAAAACCAGAAACAAAAAGACTTTTTTGAACTGCCACATTAAAAAAATTAAAATCAGCCCAGTTATTCAGCCTTTTCCATAAAATTCAGTATTTTAACAGGATACAGTTTTCAGTTACTATTTTGTATTCAACATTTGATGATGGAGGTTGCACATGAACAGTACAACACTTCCTACAGTACTAAGGCAGCCATAGACCTGATTATGTAAGTGGGTTGTTTAAGTGGTGGTGATATTCAAATCACAGTGATCATTCGCCACAATTTATAGTTTACGTTCGTGGTGGACTCCAGTCAGTGTGTCTTTATTTCCATACTATTATTTCCATATTGGATTATTATTACATAATCTGTGCCATGTTTTTCATTTTATAAATATATAATGCGCATTTAATATTATGATATACATTACGAAATCTGCCTGCACCCTTTTATCCTATCCTTTGGCAAAATGGCCCACTCTGACTAACATTTCTGTGAAGGTCTTCCAACCCATTTAGTAGCCTGATCTTGCCTGAGAGAGAAGCTTGACTCTAAGGCTGGCGTCACACTACATGATGTGCTATAATTAATTAACTAGCAAAATACCCGCGCTTCGCAGCGGAGAAGTAGTGTGTTAAAGAAGCAATGAAAAAGAAAAGGAAACATTTTGAAAATAACGTAACATGATTGTCAATGTAATTGTTTTGTCACTGTT
>JANRMT010062790.1:48359603-48378978 GCA_026402145.1 Polypterus bichir lapradei
GTAGATCAGGGTATATATATATATATACATATATATATACCCGCGTATCGCAGCGGAGACGTAGTGTGGTAAAGAAGCTATGAAAAAGATTTGTTTCTTACTGCATCAATAAACAGCTCGTCTTCTTCTTTATCTGAGACCTGACACACTGCATGCACGGGTTTTTTTTTAACACTGTCTTCCTTTAGCGGGACATTCACTTTTTCCACCGTGTGCTTTGTTTCTGCAGTAGCTGCACTTATTACATACTTATCTTGTATGTATCAGACGCTTCATATTTTTTTGCTGCCTTTTCAATTGTGTAATTCGGTTTTTGTTCAGCGCTCTTTGGAACTGTTGCTTTTTGTCTGTGCACTGCGTCAGTTCACGTGAGCCGCTCGGTGTACATGCATCGAAGTTTCCCAGCTGTGCTGGTGCCATGTCGTGCTATGTCCATGGCTGTATCTAATGTTACCTAAGTCCCGGCACTTAAAACTTTCTCTCGCAGTTTCGCTGAGTTTGTGCCAAACACCACCCTGACCATCTCATCTTCCTCTGCATAAGCACAGTCCTTCACCCGTGAATATTTACCCGTGGCAGTGTTTCTATTGGATTGCCGCTGACGGACGGCCTTATATGGGCAGGCACTAAATTACAAACGCTAGCGGCAGCCTGTCTATGAACTTAATTTAAAGTTTAGGTTTACATCGTGCTTTGTTTCCGAAGTAGCAGAACTCATGAATATGGTTGTATATGTCACTCGCTCACTTCTTATTGTTTCGCTGCCTTCTCAATTATATAATGCATGTTTTCTAAAGCGCTTTTTGGGCCTCTTCCTGGTTTTCTACGTACTGCGTGATTACGTGGGAGGCGTGATGATGTCACACGAAACTCCGCCCCCACGGGTTTCACGCTCATCTCCATTACAGTAAATGGAGAAAAACAGCTTCCAGTTATGACCATTACGCGTAGAATTTCGAAATGAAACCTGCCCAACTTTTGTAAGGAAGCTGTAAGGAATAAGCCTGCCAAATTTCAGCCTTCTACCTACACGGGAAGTTGGAGAATTAGTGATGAGTCAGTCAGTCAGTCAGTGAGTGAGTGAGTGAGTGAGTGAGGGCTTTGCCGTTTATTAGTATAGATAGACGAAGAGAGTATCAGATTTAACGGATGTAGTTGGTGAATCTTGTTTGTGTCAGATAATATGATTAGGAGTCACAGATAGTGACTGGATAGTGAGTGAGTGACTAGTTACAACTATTAAAATAATTTAAAAGCACCTTCCTCCACTTTCTAATAAAAAAATCTTCAGAAATCTGTCTGTTGCTATCATATTGGCAAAAAGACATTCTGAAATGCTTCCTAAAGTCAAGATCTAGCTTAGGATGAATGTATACAGTATATTCCTTCATCATTGGTCGTCACTTGAAACAGAAATGTCTGCCATTAAGGTTATGTGTTAGTTAGTTAGTTAGTTAGTTAGTTAGTTAGTTAGTTAGTTAGATAGATAGATAGATAGATAGATAGATAGATAGATAGATAGATAGATAGATAGATAGATAGATAGATAGATAGATACTTTATTAATCCCAAGGGGAAATTCACAAAAAAAACACCGACGGTTTATAACGCAATTTTCTCTCAAGCTGCTTGGCTTTTATCTTATCTTTTATCTTTGCTCCGGCTCTGTCCCGATATCGTCTTCTTACCTCGTCAGGTAAATAGTGAACTACACCGGCATAAGCATTTCTTCTCAGTGCTTTAAGTTGACTACTTAAATAGGCGAGTCTCGGAGTGTAAAAATCCATGTCAAGTAGTAAAAATAGTAAAAAGTGTCCAGGGAGCGATTCCACATAAAAGAAAGTGGTAGAAGTGATCAGTGAAATAGAGAAAAATATAGAAAAAAAAGGTAAAAAGGTAAAGTCATATACGGACCTGCTGGAATGGCTGCCACTTGCATGCGGCGCCGGAAATAAGGGGTTGAATTAGAAAGTCCAGTCCTAGAGCCAAGGATCATGGGACAGGGTAGAAGCAGAAGGTTCTGTTTGGGCATAGCTCCCACATACCTGAACCCCAATACCAGATGCAGAATCCCAGAGGCTCCTGAGTGTAGCACATGATCCAGCCTATCCCCGACCAGCTTATTTAAAGAGTCACGCTCCCAATCATGGGTCCAATTTGTCACTGTCATACTGTCTAACATTTTTGGGGTAAAAGTGAACCCTCTTTGGCCAGCCGCAGCCTGGTAGCATATTTTTGTTTACTTCCCCACCCAGAGTTTACACATCAGGGCCTCCTACTCAAAATCCAAAGGTTGCTACTTTGACTGTTTTATAATTTTGCTCTTGCAAAGACATCATGCCACATATTAATATTTTTTCTAACCAAATCATATACAACAAAGGTAACTCTTGACAGGGCATAATTTTACAAAATTAACTTTTGTAGCAGGGCGAATGCCAAATGCTTGGGATGCCAACTGGACAAAAATCTGTCTAATTTAAACCAGAATAAAGAAAAATAATGTAAAGGATGCGCTTGAGTGCATGCTTTGTGAGGGACAATTTCTTTAGCAATTGCTTGACAGCAAGCTGTAGTCTCAGTCAGCACTGAAATGAGACACCACCTTCTGGGAGTGTCCTCATTTTATACCTGACAGGCCAGAAGAAGCAGAACTTCCTTGGCTTCATTGCCTTCAAGGGGCGGATTCTTGAGACTGTGAGGGAAAAGGGAGACAAGACCATTAGCGATAGCACGTCCTGTCATCCCAGGGTGGTACTGCTCACTTTAGGCAAACCTGGAAGGTGACCCTCTGGCCCTGTTTTCAGTAACTTTTCTTGCTGAAGGATGGTGGAGGAGGGTGTGAAATTTTCTAGCCATCCATTTTCATAACCCCACTTATCCAGAGCAGGGTACCTAAAGGCTGTCCCAGCAATCGTTGGGCACAAGTCAGAAACAATCCATAATCATGGGGTCAGCCCATCTCGGGGTGTTAACACAAGCATGGATCAATTTAGCATTGTCAATCCACCTAACCTGCGTATCTTTGGACTGTAGAGAAAACCAGAGCTCCTGGAGGAAACTGACACAGACATGGAAAGAACATGCAAACTCCATGCATGGAGCACCTGAGACTTGAATCCTGGTCTCTTTATTGTGAGACAGCAGCCCTACCACTGTGCTACCCAGATTATGATTGTGTACTTGAGTGGGATGAGATGGAACTTCCTGTATATGTTAGATGAAGACACATGGAAGGAAGAACTCCACATCACAGCAGGAGAGGAAGAAAAGTACAATTTAGATACAGAATGCTGGTCTCCATCAGGTTGAGGGCTAAAGTTGGTGTCTTGTGTTGTTATTGTGTTAAATGCAAAATGGAAAAGGTGAATGTTATCTGTTTCATTGTAAGTAAGGTTTCCTTTGTAGAAATCATAGTCATAAATACTCCTTCGTAGATCCTTCTTTCTGTATAAATAACCTTTATTAGGCTCAATTTCAAATATATTTCTTACTTAAGCAGAATTCAATCTCGTGTTTTTTTCAGATATTTCTAACTTAAAGTACACCTAAATAAATCTTGGATTTTCAAGTAAAAGGGAATGAAAACACAAAGAGAGAAAAAGAAAAGAAAATGTTTAACAAAGAGGGGATTTCCAAGTCTAGTAATTTGTCCCCTCACTATAGCCAGTGTGACTGTCACAGGGCAGTTTACATCATCTATGGAAATAAAGATTAGGCAAAAATAAGAAGGATGAGGCTTTTGTGCTTGAAACGTGTTGGTCTGAGATGACTTTTAACGCTTGGATCACTTGCACTTTGATCATCCTCGTGAGATGATGCAGCTGGTTAAAATGTCATGCATAGTAATCAGTATTCAAATGTCACCTCTGGATACAGAGATCAGTTTAAGTGCACTACCGAAGTTCTTTTAAATTAATTATTTGCAGGCAATGTGGAAAGCATGCTCAAGCCATCAATAGAAGTTACAGAACATTATGTGTGCCCACCTTGTGATGAACTGGAGCCCTGACCAGGAATTGTTTGTACCTTTTGACTGATGCTTGTTGGGATAGGCTCCGTCTTCCCCATGACTCTGCTCTTTATAAGCGGGTATGAAGGGAGGATGTATGGATATGTATTGGTTTAAATATACCAAGTTATAGACAGGTGGCCAATAAAATCTCATCTCAGAGTTCAGCATGAGTCATATTTTCTCTTTAGCAGTTGCATACCACAACATAACCAAGAAAATGGAGGGGATGTAAAGCAGTTTTGATGCAGGTTAAGTTTTCTCGGTTTACTCAAAACATTTCTAACACTGCACATATAGAAATATTGATTGAACATTTTATGGAAGCAATGGATTGCGCACTTCACTTTTCTTGTATCTCATCTCATCTTCCTATCCAGTTTTCAAGTTGAGTGTCAAAGTACTTTTCATGCATTCATATTTTTCTTAACTTTCTTGTTGTTAGAGGCTAGAGTGGTAGAGAGGGGGTTAAGATCAACAAGCTAGAACAAATTACATACAAATTCTTAAACCAAACGTAGGGTATACCTGGACAGGGATTTGAACCCAGGAGTTTAGAGTGGAGGATATCCGGGATGATGGTGTTGAAGAGCTGAAGTCAACAAGAAAGGATCCATATTAAGTCATCCTATAATGATGCCCCACTTTACATGTTATGTGAGAATATAGAAATAAGTATACCCAGCTTCTACAAAGTGAGGCCTGGAAAGGCTGTACAGTGCCAGTTACATTTCTACTGCAGCAGCAGATAGAGAATGCAGCTGTCTTGCCCTTGTTAATGATTGAACCTGCTACTTAATTCATTGGACAGCCATTATCACAGTGTGCAGAAGGAGTTTTGGGGTGTTTCAAATCTAGTGTGAAGTGCTGGAGGCACTCTCCATCTATCATCCTCATGATGTGTAATTATTGCTTGAGACTACACCATTTCCCTAGCCCTTCATCTTTCCTACCCTCTCTAGAGCACAAGTACAAGGTGTGTTGAAATAATTTGAGTCCATGTTTTAGCATTAAGCCTTGTTTTTGTAACAGCAGAGGCTCCCAACTTCAATCATGCAGGGCCACAGTGAATGCAGAGTTTAGTTGGAGCCTAGGTTTATCTAATCTAATCTAATCTGTTGCAGGGCCACAGTGAATGCAGAGTTTAGTTGGAGCCTAGGTTTATCTAATCTAATCTGTTTGTTAGATGCTAATTATTGATTCTGTAGCAGTTGTGGCTCTCGAAACATTTTAGTTTACTCATAAACATTCATAGACCTTAATTTTTCCTGTTTTAATTGTTTCATGTTTCCTTAACCAGCTGCTAATTAGCAGTGTGATAAAAATAAGAAAGTAAGCAGCACTTCACCATGTAGATGTCTGTGTCAATCTTGAACTATATAGCAAGACAGGACTCTAAAGACTCGGGCCTTCATCCTTTTGCATAGATATTAGGAGCGCCACACACCCCTTTCCAGCAACCTCACGACCCCCATGCTCTCCCAGTCCGCCCCCTGACTTAATAGGAAGAGTTACCAGAGACATTAATGTCATTAATCTAAGTAAACCTCTCTACAAGGTCAACACTCTCTCCACAGACAGACACACTGCTGATCTTGGATCTTGGTTTTTATCCAGCACACTTGCAAGCCCAGACACCCAGACTCCTCACTCAGTCTCTTGAGAGCCCCAATCAGAGCCTCAATTGACTCTGCGAAAATCACAGCATCATCAGCAAAGTCAAGATCAGTGAATCTTTCTTCACCAGCAGATGCCCTACAGCCGCTGGACCCCACGATCCTGCCCAACACCCAGTCCATGCAAGCATTGAACAGAGTAGAAGCAAGAACACACTCGTGACAAACCCCAGAATCAGCTGGGTAAAATGCAGAGGTTCTGCTTTGACTCTGCACAGCACTCACAGTACCAGTGTACAGGCCGGCTGTTATATCTAGCAACCACAGGATGTTCCACAGGGCAACTAAGTCTGCAAAGAAACTCTGCTGATATTTGTGTTTACTCTCCATGAGAACCCTCAATGCCAGGATGCGGTCAATGGTAGACTTATTAGGCCTAAAACCAGACAGCTTCTGTCGATGGTTGGTGAGCAAGTGATCACTGATCTTATTGAGGACAACCCTAGCAAGGACCTTACCCAGCACCGAGAGCAGTGTTATCCCCCTGTAGTTGCTGCAATTTAGGTGATCAGCCTTCTCTTTCCAGATAGGGATGACAAGTCCTGTTTTCCATTTAGTTGGAATGATGCCAGTCTCCCAAATGGAAGCAAAGATTGCTTGCAATACTAGAAGGACAGCCTTACCACCAGCCTGGAGAAGTTCACCCTGGATACCACAGATCCCTACAGCCTTCTCTACCCTCAGCTGACTCACCACCTGTGCAATCTCAGCGAGAAGAAAGAGAAAGCGTGGGCATACACAGTGCTAGCAAGAGATGGGGAAAGGGAGTCTAGGGGAGTCATTTCAGTATAAGCGGGTTGTGTATTCATGAGTTTATCAATTTTTAAATCCTCCTGTGTACCATAGACAAATGTTGTAACAGAAGAGATGGCATCCTCAGAATGTCTTTCCATATCACATATTTACATTGAAAGTAATAATTCAAAGAGGGGAAGGAGCAGTAGCTTTACAGGATGTTGAATCCCTGTTTACCAGGTGTGGTGGCTCCTCCACTTGCTCCACCACTCTATCATTCATCCTGTCTCACCTCCCAGCTACCTTTCTCTCCCTCTCCCTCTTCTTCTCTGAAGGCCACTGTTGAAGCTTCTTCCCAAACTCTTCTCCTGCCTCCAGACCTAGTTTTGTCACACAAGGTTATACTACCTTTGGTTTCAAGAATGTGCACGCTTGAATAGTACTTTCATTTTTTCCCCTGCTGCATTTACCCCATTCAAAGTTGGTTTCAATTGTCTAGATTGCCAAAACCAGCAAAATTCAGAATGTGCTCTATGTTTTTTTTATGTCATTAGAAGATAGAAGTGAGGGTGACAGAATAATATGATGAGACTTGCCAAGTAGGAAGTACATTTTCATTTATTCTTTTAATCAAGGGTAGGCCCTGTTCATATCCATGTAGCCTGAGCTGTGAGCACGCATTGGTATTTGACACAGCTAGCTAGTGCCTTGTATTCTAAAAGCTTAAATGGGAGGACTGCTACTGCTGCCATCAACCATTTATATCACTGGACCTTAGCATCCCTCAGGCACGAGGCTGTCAGGCTGCTTTGAGCTGTGAAGCAAGTCACAGGGTTTCATTCCTACAAGTCACTCATATATAAGTATTAGCTCTGACCATGTGAAAGCGAGAGATCGTAAGAGGAGTTTTAAAATGAAGATGTCACATTGTCCACTTACCATATTATTGTCAGATGTTATTGGATGTTTGCAGAACTTCTGATTCTTAACAAAAGCTTGTCAGATGATAATAACCTGACTACATGACAATAAATTTGTCTTACCTCCACATGTAACTTGTTGAGTTTAGGTCAAATGTGTTGTTTTTTTTAAATCTTGTGATCATTGACCCCTCAGCTACACTTCTTGAAATGTACTATGATTTACATACTTGATTGTAGACTCCATGTGAGTCGTTTTCAACAATGGCTTCTTTGTTCCCATGTGCATTAACCTTCTTTAACTAAGTAAGGGGGGGAACCAGATCTCATTTATTTGTTTCCCTGGAAACAATCAGAATACAAGTTACTTAATGACTTCGAGTTTCATCTAGGAGGATCTTGGCTTTAAGATCAACCAACTAGGCAGCACAGTGATGAGACGTATAGTTGAGCAGTGTGATGGTGTTGAAGCACTTGTTTGTACTGCATTTCCAAACTAAATTTTTCAAGTTAAGATTTCTGTAAGAATTTCTCATACACCAACAACTCTCCCATTCACCTGTCCGTTCTGCTTTATAACATTTAATACTTGCACCAAGATGTGTGCAAAGACAGTGATCATCTTCATTATGGAGCAATTGTTGAAGTATGATATTTACAGTGGGATTGCACCCCAGCCTGGGTGATTAGCATATCATCTGGAGTGGTGCTGGCACTACACCATTAATGGTTTGCACATTAGGTACAAAAATATTACGATAGCCTGACATATTGTTCAGGTGGGGCAAACAGCATAGACTGATGGTACATCAACTTGGTTTTCTTACACAAAAAAGGAAGAGGCTGCATGCCTTATTCTCTGTCTCTGTGTCTGGCCATGCTATAGTATATAGATATAGTATCTCTCTTCTAGTTAAGCTTTTGCCCCTCACTCACATTCTGATTCCAAGCACAAGGGTTGACTAGTACAGAGTGTTCCAGAGGTTCCGCCCTGCGGTGAGTTCTAAAGTAAGAATGCTATTTGAAATACTCCCCTCCATAGCTCCCAGTGATGGCCCCATCATTCCTAAGCATGCTTTTATAGCTCCCATGTACCTCATAACTATCGTCCATAATCTGATACAGCAATCCAACCATTACATGCAGGAATTTCTCCTGGTATTCTCGGATTATCTCATGATGTTTTCCACACTTCACTGCTCGTGGAGTAAGTATTTTGACAAGTTAAACTAATATGGAACCCCATCCTTCACAGCAATTTACCATTACTGCCACCTGTGCAGTCTCCTTCTTAGACATACACAACCTGTTGGCATCTCCTGTCACTTTTCTTCCTCTATTGGCCCAGCAACCCAAGCTTATTGCAGTTTTTATGGCATCTTTATATTATTTTCTCTCATTACACGATTCTATTTTGTGCACTTCATTTTTCAGTCAACTCCTAAAGATTGCACCGCTAGATTGATTGCAAACCTGAAATCAGTACATTCGTGAGTATATATAATTTGTGTTATAATTAGAATGAACTTAAAATTTTTGTAAGAGATTCTGAGGTACCCTGTCAGATCATAAAGATGGCATCTATATATTGACCCCAAAACAAGATATTTTTTTCAAAAAGGCTTGTAGTCCAAGAAAATCAATAAAATAACATAATAAATAAATATAATATTTTAAAATAACAAATAAATAAATAAATAAATAAATAAATAAAACAAAACTGAGTGCCATTTTGAATAATGCTACACATTCTCTCTGTGAAACACTAACACTGAGGACTTTCACTCAATGAATTATTCAGTAGAAGTGTGCCAAGAAACAATAGTGGGGCTCCTTTATACCAATAGCAATACGTCTGCAGAATGCCTCACTGTGACTGATAACTCAGAACTTTTCTTTCTTTTTATTCATTCTGGTGTGTGTTAAGACCATAGTGTGGGCGTATATATATACTCAGCAAAAAAAGAAACGTCCCCTGACTTTCAACTGTTTTTACTTTCAGTAGACTTAATGTGTAAATATTTGTATGAACACTAAAAGAGTCAACACCATAAGACATAAACTAAAAATGTTTCACAATGTGTCCCTGAATGAAGGGAGGCTCAAAATCAAAAGTACCAGTCAGTATCTGGTGTGGCCACCAGCTGCTTGAAGTACTGCAGTGCATCTCCTCCTCATGGACTGGACCAGATTTGTCAGTTCTTGCTGTGAGATGTTACCCCACTCTTCCACCAAGGCACCTGCAAGTTCCTGGACATTTCTGGGGGGAATGGCCCTAACCCTCACCCTGCGATCCAACAGGTCCCAGACGTGCTCAATGGGATTGAGATCTGGGCTCTTCGCTGGCCATGGCAGAACACTGACATTGCTGTCATGCAGAAACTCACGCACTTTTTGCCACTCCTGTCTGGTCCAGCAAAGGTAGGTTTGTGCCCATAGGCGGCGTTGTTGCTGGTGATGTCTGGTAAGGACCTGCCTTACAACAGGCCTGCAAGCCCTCAGTCCAGCCTCTCTCAGCCTATTGCGGACAGTCTGAGCACTGATGCAGGGATTGTGTGTTCCTGGTGTGACTCGGGCAGTTGTTGTGGCCATCCTGTACCTGTCACGCAGGTGTGATATTCGGATGTACCGATCCTGTGCAGGTGTTGTTACACGTGGTCTTCCACTGCAAGGATGATCAGCTGTCCTTCCTGTCTCCCTGTAGCGCTGTCTTAGGCGTCTCACAGTGTGGACATGGCAATTTATTGCCCTAGCCACATCAGCAGTCCTCATGCCTCCCTGCAGCATGCCTAATGCACGTTCATGCAGATGAGCAGGGACCCTGGGCATCTTTCTTTGGGTGTTTTTCACAGTCGGTAGACAAGTCTCTTTAGTGTCCTGCGTTTTTAGAACTGTGACCTTAAATGCCTACTTTCTGTAAGCTGTTAAGGTCTTAACGACCATTCCACAGGTGCATGTTAATTAATTGATTATGGTTAATTGAACATGCATGGAAAACATTGTTTAAACAATTTACAATGAAGATCTGTAAAGTTATTTGGATTTTTAAAACATTATTGTTGAAATACACAGTCCTGAAAAAGGGACGTTTCTTTTTTTGCTGAGTATATATTATTAATTTATCCATTTATGCATGAATTTATTTAAATATCTATCTATCTATCTATCTATCTATTTGAAACCATTCACATAAATGTTTGTGAAATTAAATTAAATGAAATTAAATTGTGAAATGTTTCTGAAAGCGAAGCCCATTGAGACCTCCTTATGCTTATTGAAAGCTAAACAATTCAATTTGGAAGCAACTGCAGTAAGAAATATAAAAAGGTAAACATATTGTGGAAGAAAAACAGATTGTGCACATAGTATAAGCATCTTGTGGAGAGTTCAAGTATAGTGATTCATCTTAAAGTGTACTTAAAGATATCCATCATACGCAGAGGCTGACTGCACTTTATTAATAAAGTCAGATGAATCTATAATGATGGAATGGCTGCTGTTAACAATTTTTTTAAATGTAAATCAACAAACTGTAAAACAGAATTATTACTTGATGTCCACCTAGAGGATTATGTAACTTTTTATGAATTTTCTGAAGAAGATAAAAAATAGTTATATTTTGGTGTTCATTATACAAAAAATGAGCAGTATGTTTGTCAATGATTTGAGAATCGAGGGCAGTCTGTCTAATAGATTGAACCATCCTTATAATAGACTGAGTCAGATCATTTTTAAGTTGCTATCATACTTTCTTTTACGTACTGAGAAGATTTAAGTTTAACGATTGCTCTCCCTTTATCGCCACTTGCAATAGTTATGGAATCATCTTCAGTTAAGTGTTTTAAATCCAGGCTTTCTGATTTTGAACTTTTAGAAAATGTACAGTACTTGTAAAAACTCAATGTCATTGCAGTAGTTGACAAAAAGTGTCAGTCTGAGGGTCAGAAACATCTGCGGGTATAAATTTTGATTTACTAGATTAAAGCAAACGTATATTCACTGAACATGAATCTCTAAAAAAAACACTCAGTTTCAGGTTCCTGAAGAATCTGAATAGATCAACCCGAGAAATGAAACGCGTTGAAACAAAAGAGAGACCTTTAGATAACACCTGCATCACACAGTCTGAAAGAGCCATATGAGAAATGTTAATTTCTGGAACCTCACCCGTCAGGACCGTCTTAAGTGCACTGGGAAGGTTTGATTCTGGACATAAAACAATTGCTATGACAATTTTTGTGTAGTTTCTCCTAAAAAAGTGGAGGTTCTTTCATCAGAAGTAAAAGCAATCAATTCTGATGAAGTGGTATTGGAGTAAGAAGAGTCGTAATAGTTAGGGTGTTTGTAATAATTGAAATTCTTGTCACAGTGAAGCCTGGATCAAACAGGATCAGGACCCAACCAATTACATATCCATAAATGTAATTCTTTTGATTTCTCAAAATCTTTTTTGTTTAAATAGTTACTGTAAGTTCATTAATATGGGCCTTACTTTCTTTTATATTATCTGTAACAACATTATCAGCTGTTTTTTTTTTAAGATCCTCCACTTACTGATGAGTGTAATTCTTTTTGTAAAATTTCTACGGTTACTTTTCCCATTAGAATAATCAGTAGCATTAAGTCTAAAGAACACATATTTAAAAGTCACATAATTTTCAAACAAAATCTTGATTAGCTTGAAACAAGCCAGGGCCTTATAATATTCATTAACCTCCAGGGATGCTTTGTTGTTCACAGAACAGTATAAATAGAAATTTAACATGAACATCTCTCCTAGTTCTTTGTATATTCAAGTTATTAAATTGTATAGAAAATGTGTTCATTTCCTTAGAAAGGTCACCTTTGGTTTTAGTATCCTCTCCAAGAAGTTCCTTCATGTTTTTTCAGAGGAATAACTTAAAAGTTGTGTTCCAATTAAAAGCCTTAAATTACATGGGCAGAATCAACAATAATTTATTTTTTCGTGTAGATCAAAATCACACAAGGAATTCCTCAATGGGCCTTAACAGGCCCTGTTTTTTTACAGCCCCATAGTCTTGACTCTCAAAGAAGACAAGAATCCCTCCAGAAAAAAATCTTGTAAAAAAAAAAAATAGAAGAAATCTTGGGAAAGGCAGTTTAGAGAGAGAACGAACCCCTTCCAGGTAGGTTGGGCATGCAATGGATGTCAGAAAATCCTCTTCACAGAGCTAGATGACCGATCTATCATGGCCTTCTCAGAAATACAATACAACACTACAAACTACATTGTTCTTGCACAACACTCCTCACCAAGTGCAGGCGCAGACCACTGTGACAACTCTCAAGGCAAAATGCAAGAATAGATTATACCACTTACTAAATGCGGAACTATCATATAGGATACAGATCTGTTCAAATACATCAAAAAACAAAGTAGAACGTAATTAACATAAATAGAATACAATATCTGTCCATCAGATAATTGTAGGACCACTGGCAGATTATGGAAAAGGTGTCAGACAATGCAGACATAATCAGAGTCCTGGAGACCTCTACCAACAAGCTGGCCATTCTACAGCGGAGAAACTGCCTGTTTAATTGTCGGTCTACTTAATTCTGATTATAATTGTTGCACTGCTCAGCATTCTTTTGTGTCCTACTTTAATATTAGTATTAAGCTCATTTCCTGTCTTTGATTTTTTCTTTTCTGATTTCTTTTATTCTGTTTTTTGAGTAGTGGATATGTACCTCTGCAGAAAACAGGCCTCAAATCTCATGGCTTGAGTGGCCTAGCAAAGTGTGCTTAGGCAGCTGAAGGATTGTCTTCCATTCGTGCTCCAATAGTGTTAGGCAGTCCTACTTTTTTTTCTGAATGACTAGCTCCAGCAAATCCAATTGATTCTATTCATTTAAAACCACATGTGTTACTCGGCTGATGTTTTTCATTTAATTTGTGTCATTTAAACAAAGGAGTGCATTTCAGTCACTTAGTGATACTGATTGAAAACTAATACTGATTGGCTGATAAACCAAATTAAATGAGATCAAATTCATTACTTGCAGAACTAAGTGAATGGTAAGTGTTATTTAATAATACATGCATTAAACACTCAGATAGGAATATTGCATTTGTACTTACAAAAGATAATTTTGGCAGATTTTCATTCATTTTATAATGTTCCTGTTCAAACAACTAAGGGCCAATGACTGAATAATTTGGCCTTTTACATGTTGCTAATGGGTTTCCTGTTTTATTCCTCATTATATTTCTATTTTTTCATCACTTTTTGCAAAATAGCTGAGCTGAAACTTGGCAGAATTAATTAAATGCCCATTTAACTCTGTAGTTTTTCCATTTTTCATATTTAACAACCTTCTGCAAAATTTTGCCATTGGAAACTCTGTGTAATTTCTTAATACTGTAAGTGGTTTGAAATTCCACTCCTACTCCTTAAAAAGACATTTTTATCTTCGCTTGATGAAAATATGATGCAAGGTGTTTTCTTGTTGTGATGCGGACAACTCGAAAACAGGAAGTACAGTGGTGTCTTAGGAACATGTGTCTGTAATGCAGGATCAGGTGAGTTTTTAAACCGCACAATACTGCTAAACTCAAACCTGTTTAAGTTCAGGTGGTAAACAGCATCTACACAAACATACTTTACAGCAGTTTTATTTATTTTATTTATTTTGGGTCAGTTTTTCCCTTTTATTGTGTTTTATGAATAGTGGATATGTACCTCTGCAGAAAATAGGCCTCAAAAATCATGGCTTGATTGGGTTAGTCAGTTTACTCCATCTTCAGTATTTTCAATTTGCAGTTATGTCACATTTTGTGTGTCAGCCATTTTTTTTTTATATATTTATATATGTGATTACACTTTCAACATTTTGTAGACTAGTGAAGCGTGAATTTTGAACGTGAAGGTTGGGGGAGTGTGTCAACAATCACTTTTGACTTAGTTAATCAAGAGAAATATGCTACTAGTCTGCATAGAATTTAGCTCTTTTATAAATATTTGTAGTGTGACAAATGTTAATTATTTTAATAATGATTAACCATATGTTTGCATCTGCAAATTTACATTAGGCTTATAAAGCTATGGCAAACAAAAATTCAATTACTAGAAGCTGAATTGTATCAGTAATGTAGCTGAGGTTCAATCTGATCTTTTGGATTCTCCCTTTCCTAAACAGAATGATACTGAATGTTTTGAGAGTTTTAGTCAAAAACCAATAATACGGAGACTTGTGACAACATGGTGTTCTAACAAGTACTGTAGTTTCACCTGTCATCTCATGCTGGAATGAAAAATAATGTCATCTGCCTCAGTCATGTGTTCATAGTTAATTTTAAGTGCAGAAAATATGGCTGACAGGAGCATGTTGTTTCAACAATATGCGGTCACTGAATTTTTTGAAAGAGGAAATTCCTGTAGCTGACATTTATGCACATCATTAACCAACACTACAGAGTTGAGGCCATGAAGTGCTAGCAGCGCCAAATGACAGCTAAAGTAGTTGAAATATGCATTGTCAATCAGCCACTTACTGGCCATTTGCAAGATGTAGAGAAGCAAAATAATAATGGATGAGCTTGAAAGAGAACAGATGTGACACCATGAGGTCCAGGTGTTTACATACTGCAAGAATACTTTGGAACGTCAGGAAGGGGAATCCATGCAGTGTGATGCAGTGGTTAAGGCTTTGGACTTTAAATCCTTAGGTTATGGGTTCAAATCCTGTGACTGACACTGTGCGACCGTGAGCAAGTCACCTGACCTGCCTGTGTTCAAATTGGAAAACCAAAACAAATATAACTAATTGTATCATAATGTTGTAAGTCACCTTGGACAACAGCGTCAGCCAAATAAGGAAATGGAATGCTGCCAAAAATGTGTAAACAGAGATGGGATTTTATAAAGAAGTCAAGAAAGGTACATCAATGTTATAGGCCTGTGGTATTTTCCTAGTCATATCTTTACTGAATGATGAAATAAATATTCTCATTATTGTTGCTAATACTAGCTTTGTGCAAAAAATAAATAGATACAATACAAAACAAATCTGTTTTTGAACAACATTTCTGTTAATTCATTAGAATACACTTCAATATCATTGAAGCGCTATAAGCCATATGGATCTGTGAAACAAAAGTTTATAGTTAATGTTTTGATGTAAATGATAAACTGCTAGTTGAATTAACCAATAAAAATGGAATTAAATGGAATTCATTTGGGTCAAAATTTGTCCATCAGAACATAATGACAGACCCTTGACACAGCTAAAGCCGCCATCACAGTAAACAACTTAAGATTTTCAGTTGTAGCCTTTATTAGCATATTTTTACAGAGTCAGGGACAGTTGTGGTGGATGCCTCTTGACCACCAGTTGTGTAGCGATGGCACATCCCCAGCAACTCAGTCACAGAGACCTGCGCTAAGCCATGACAAAATTATACAGGTATGAGTCTGTCTTAAGTAGTGATGAGCAAACCCCGCGGAATTTGCTTTGCTGTGAGCTCAGTGAAATCACAGAAATGTTTAGGAACTTCACTCTGAAATGTGTTGAAATGAATGGGAAAGGAGGAACTGAGATAGATTTGAGTGGATTATAACGTTGCAGTGGTGTCTTAGGAACATGTGTCTGGTATGCAGGATTAGGTGAGTTTCGACCGCACAATATTGCTGAACTCAAACCTGTTGAAGTTCATTTTTATTTGTTTTATTTGTTCCCTGATTGCTAGGAAAGCATCTGCCAACTGTACTGACCAAAAATGTAGTCTGTGCTGTGAGGCAGCAGTGCTAACCTCTGTGCCACCATGCTTAAACATCAAAAGATGCATACAGAACAATAATCACAAACAAATTTCCACAAACTAGCAGTAGGTAAAAAAAATATACAATATATCATTACACACGTAGAGTTGCAGTCTTGGAGCACACATTGGCTGTCTTGTTCCAATCTTTGAAGTCATGGCTCCAGGCACAGTTGGAACATCATTTTTTTGTCTCCCATGTGTCTATGCACATGCTTCTCACGTTTCCTTCAATCACGAAGAAGAAATGCTTTGTAAATAGTAATAAATTCCTGTGTTTTCTGACAAGGGGATGGCCGTTAAGCGTTGTTTAAATTTGCAGTTGTGGCACATGGCTAATTATGCATGCAGAATTAGCTATGTGGCATTGCACAAGAGCACACAAGGATCAGTGTTATATATCTGGTGGCAATACTCATAATACTGTATTCTCATTATGGGCAGCTAATGTACGAGGTGTGGCAGTTTAATTCCCGGAATGCCCGCATAGTGTCACCTGTGATGTAATTGTATCAAAATCACATGAGTATCCGTGTTTGAACATGTTTGAACTAATACATGCGTACATTGCAAGTTGATATAAAGACAGTTGTTAGTTAACTGTTGGGAAGGAAATAGATACTGTATCTGCATGTACACTTTGGCATAAAAATGGGTGATCAAAATTTAGAGCAACATATTAATATTAAATATTGTATGAAAATCGGCAAATGTGCTACTGAAATGTTACAACAGTTAAAAGTGGCATATAGTGAAGATGCTTTGGAAATGTCCGATGTGTTTGAGTGGCTTAAGAGGTTCAAAGATGGGCGAGAAGATGTCTCGGATGACCCCAGAAGCGGACAGCCAAAAACAACAATGATGGACGGTAATATTGACTTGTAATGAGTTCCAGGCCTGCTTCCAGAAATGGGAAAGCCATTTAAGTCAGTGTATAGATGCACAATGGGAGTAGCTGCTAGTGTACAGTTCCACATGTATATTTTTTAAAGGTGCATTCCAGGAATTAAATTGTCACACCTTGTACCCTTTAAATGAGAATACTGTACTTTTTTTTAACGTATGAGGGGTGGAAATCCGGTACTGATCGTGTACACATGTACAAAGCAACAATCTTGTGCAAATATTTGTGCTTGGCTACTACAGCTCTGTGATATCATGCTGGCATCATGGGGTGCTGTGAAAAAATGCTTCTCTAAGCCAGCTGCGAGGTGAATTTCTAGAAAAATATTCGGCAAATAAGGTCACTGACGAACACAATATTTTTGCCTTGAAAAGTGCTTTGGGGAATTTTGTCAATCAAAACTACTCCTAAGTCATAGCAGTCGGCTCCTGTGTGAGTAAGAGTTGACAACCAATGAGCGTGCAGCTTGAAGTACAATGCATATAATGCAAGGAAGGAAAGAAAATGGGTGTTTTGCATCACAAAAACAAAAGACAGCCTTATTAGTCTGGTGTCTCGTGTTTATCTTAACAGAATGGAAAGGAAAAGATGGGCAGAGATGGTTTTTGATACTTTGGAAATTTGAAACTCTGCTGAGGAGACGTGAGGTAGTCATGGAATCTGTGAGTCCCCTGTTGTTTCTCATCATGCAATATGACATCTTCAAGGTGAGAAGACCCAGCAGCTGCAGTTGTGAAGTCTCCAACAGAAAGTCCCGTAGTGTTCTCAAAGTTCTCAGAGTGTTAGTGAGGTTTTCTTCTTTTTAAGTATTATTCCTGGAGGTATGTAATATCAAATATACAATAAAGGAAACAGTAAACTTCACTCCATATATTTTACAAGCTTGTAATACTTACTTAAGTAATAACTTTTTTTGGTTATCCATAGATCCACAGAAGTGTTTAATGTTTGTTTTGCTTTATCCTGTTGAATTATATGCACTTTTTGTACTTTATAGAACATTACCCATTAATTGTCAGGCATACCTAATCCATTTTAGCGTCATTAGTGGCCTGGATTTTAATTTGGATACTAAAGTAATACGTCCATCATCCATTTGCATGCCACGCTCTGAACAGACTAAATTTATCAGTCCTAAACAAGACACCAGGGAGCTTCTTTTTCACTTCAAAGGTCTTTTAAACTACAATTACTGAAAATATTTTTTTTTTGCCTACTGGCTGTGGTTTTCTAATCATTTCCTAAATGAATAGTTAATTCCTGCCTTTAGCCTTTCTTAATTAGATTGTTCTTTATCCTCTGTGTATTAACCCCCTGTAACGGTGCCACAGCGTCTTTTATTTCTATTGATTGATCTGTTTCCAGATCTGTGCCCTCCTGTCTCTGTTAATACTGTGCTCTTCTTTCCACTTAAAATGCCATTTTAATTTTATTGTACTTATCCATTTGTCATTTTGATACTGTAGTCTAATCTTATCTTCTCCGAAAAACTCTTAGAATGTGGTATGTTGTTAATGCTTTTAACAGACTGCTGGATGTGACTCTCCTCACTCTCCATTAACGTCTGTGCATCTATTTCCAGTTTGCCTAATGATTTTTGTTTTAAGTGGGTTAAGGCAAAAGTAAAATGAGACATATTAAACTATAGTATTAAACATTTGAAGGACAGAAAATAGACTCTTGAGTACTTTTACTTTTTTTAATCCTCATTCAAACAGAACCTCTCATGGTTCAAGGTAGGAGCCCAGCACAGAGCAGTACACCAGTCTGTCTCAGGACCTCTCATATCAAGTAACGAGTCTGCACGTGCTCTTGTTACTATACTTTAGCATCTGTGCATCCAATTTAGAGTCACAAATAAGCCGAACACAGAGATCATTTAAATATTTGTGCTTTTATCAGTTTCCATCTGATGTCAAATAAGAATCAGGAAAGAGTGGTTAGACTCAGAAGGAAAACCCCCATTTAATCGTGTAATAAAGAGGTTGCATACAGGAAGCAAGTGTTTGTGTACTTGTGGTCAGCTACCAACAACTCCCTTTCTTTAAGCATCTTTACACAGCTTTTCCATTGCTTGTCTGTCTTAGGCTTCACTTGCATAGTTTTAGCATGTCATAGACAGTGTGACGCATGCCAGTGAGTAGTAGAGGTATAGTGTGACATCCCCAGTGCTTTATGACTTGCCACAACAAAATCAAAATGTTTAATTTTGTCTTATGTCATACAGGTGGGCTACTGTGTGTATGAGAACTGACGGCCAGTGAATGCTGAGCTGAAAGAAAGAAAGAAAGAAAGAAAGAAAGAAAGAAAGAAAGAAAGAAAGAAAGAAAGAAAGAAAGAAAGAAA
>JANRMT010062790.1:48378988-48390963 GCA_026402145.1 Polypterus bichir lapradei
AAAGAAAGAAAGAAAGAAAGAAAGAAAGAAAGAAAGAAAGAAAGAAATTGTTTTATACTGTACAAACAGAAAAGGAGCTTGCCTGTGTAATGTTTTGTGTTTGACATACCACAGTTGAATGTCCTGTCATGTCATTTTCTAACCAGCTTAATCCAAATCAGGGTCACGAGGGGTGCTCGGGAAGACAGTAGAATGTAAAGAGATGGGACAAGATCATGTCTGATCTCACCTGGACCACATTCATAGAGTCACTAGGCAGCATGTTAGTGTTGTTGGGCTGTTGAATTGTGGCGAGAGACTGTGTAGGGGGTTGTGTGTCATGTAATCTGTCATTCTCTGTAAATTCTAGTCATGCAATCTGACATCCAATGACATCCAGCAGCTGCAATGAGTCACCATGACATAACTGTCCAACTTGTCATGTAGTATGATGCCATCTGTTTTAAAAAATCAGGTAGACGGCAGTCAACCTGGGGGTTAGTGATCCAAGTTGAGAAAACACACAGAGATATGAGTTCCCTTTTTTTCTCATAATCTTGCTTGTGTGGGCTCATTTGAGTAGTCATGCTATTGACAATTTTGGATAATATATAAAGAGTTTTGTTACTTTCTCCAAGTGAAATCTTTATAGGCCACAACGGGTGTGCAAAAAGAAAGGGAATAGACAGTGTCCGATTAGAATACACCTCATGCAGTGCCAGCCATAGAAACTCTTGAAAGACCAAATGAATGTTGTTTATTTCTTGAAGCTAGTGAAGATATCCAAAAAGCAAAACTCTCCCCCATACCTAAAAAAACATGGAGATACATAATGTATATGAATACAGCACAACGTAGAATAGCATTTTAAAATACCTCAACTTAATAACTGCAATAGCATCCGCAGAATTCAATGTTGTTAAAACCAAAATGGTGTCATTTTTGCACTTATTTCCACACTCTGTCATACATCAGTGAATGTGAGACATGCTGATGTGTTTCCATGCACATGCTCGAGATCTTTTGAACTCTTTGCATATCAAATGATATCATTTTTTGAACGTGCTACTCACATGCTGTTTGAAACAAATACACTGTTAGGCTGCTAACTAACGTACTAGAATAGTCTATTTGGAGTTGTCCATGTAGCACGAGCTCTGGCATGCTTTTCCAGCAATTTCCACACTGTGAAATCTTTCATTGTGCACCCTGATATAACCATGTGTCATGTTTGGCCAGAGCTGAAATGTTCATCTTGTACCTGTTGCTGCTCGCATGAAGGTTTGGATGGCACGGTGGCATAATGGTAGAGACTAGCACTCCCCTCTGATATATCAAGACAGGGTCCCAGATAGGGTTTACAAGTGTTTATGGACTCTTCTCCAGTTTACTCACTTAATTTCAAAAATGTGCATGTTGTTTAAACTGCTAACTCTACATGTCCCAGTATGTAGGCCTTGTAATCCACTCATGCCTTATCCTGTTTTGGCTTTTGCCTTGCAGATGATACTTTAATGGTGGGCTCCCTACAACACACATATTAGATTAAGCGGTGTTCAGAAGGTGACAGATGAGGGTTTCCAGCTGATAGCTGCACAACACACTAGTAACTTATTGTTATGTGTCATTATTCTTAACTGAGTAATACGTCCTGAAAAATACTTGTCCATTTTGCTACCTCAATTATTTTTAGTGTTTGCTTGGTGAATTGAACTGTGAATAAAATTAAATATACGTATAGAAATAAACTCTTAGGACTCTGTTGTTTTAAAGAGGAGGCATTCATCTGAAGTGAAGAAGTACAATGACTCCAAATAAGTGGGGTGGTGCAGTGGTTAACGCTTTTGTTTCTTAGCTCAAGGAGACTGGAAGTCAAATCTTGCCATGTCTGCTGACCTTATGCAGTTTCCATGTTCTTCCTGTTTCCACCTGACTTTTTTTTTTTGTAAATTCCCCAGTTTGTGTCCCCACATCCCCATGGAAGGTAGTTTTTAGTTGATTGGTGGGTGTAATTTTGACTGGTGCCTCCTTAATGGTTAATTCCCAGTGCTTGATGGGATAAGCTCCGGCTCCCCACCACACTTAAATTAGATTAGGCAGGTTTTCTTGAGGAATGGGTGGATGGCTGCATGGATGGTTGAACATCAATAAATAAATAAAAAAAAAACTTATCTACATGTAGTACCTCCAGACAAAGTAAATATGAGAAGACTACAGACACCAAGACAACCACAGCAGTCAAACAGTGTCTGTCAGCTACAGCTGATAAGGCTGCCATTGATTTAATCCTTAAAGACCATTCTCTGGTTTTGTGCTACCAGCTTTCAAACGTATTTTGCATTTTGCAACTCTGTAATTTAAAGAACATCTTGCCACTTCAGATACCAGAAAATCGAGTTACCATATATGGTATGTGTTGTTTTGTTTTAGAATTATGCCCTGTGATAGCTAAAATTAACACTGCGATGTGATAACTGAGCATGGTAAAGACACTATATAAATAAAATGTATTATTATGATTCTGCTTGTGTTTCTAATACATCTGGACATCATTAAGGAGATATTTGCAAGACTGGTCCAAAAATGTTTTATTCCAAAGCAACTAAAATGTGATTTTAACTAGGTAGATTTTAGAAGACTACTTTATTTACTGTTACTTAGTTTTATCTTAAGTCATAATACTCAACTTTTCAGTACTTTTCACCAGGAATCCTTTAGAAAACACATTAGGGCTGAAAGCACTGCTTTATTTAGCACAAAAGAGTGCACGTGAACTGTAGTTTTATAAATTATAGTAATTCATCTGTAGCTTTAAAATCAGCTTAAAGCATTTAAAGCAATGTTTTACAAATCATCTTATGGAAATATAAGTTACATTTTATAAATTAGTCCATGTCATTTAATCTGATGCTTTATAAATTAGCTTACAGCGATTAAGCTTTGGCATTATAATTTGACTCATAGCACTTAAACTGAGGCTTTATATATTAGCTTGTTACAATGAAAGTGAAGCTTTATGCCTGTTGTAATGAAGCATAAAGAAGGCAGAAAAAGGTTTGGGGAACCGCCCCCTATATTGTACAGCGTACAAATCATAATATATCAAGCGTTCAAGAACTGGCTCCAGAGCAACGCCTGGTTCCATGTCCAAAACAGGGACAACTAAAGACAAAAGGAGTTGTTGCTTTTATAGTAATAGGGGAGGAAGAAGCGGAGACCAATAATAGAAGCCGGACATGACCTCGGTGGTGGGTGTGGTCATGCAAAGGAAGCAGGAAGTACTTTATGTTGGTTTCCCCTCGGGGGATCTGTAGGAGAAGGAGAGGGAAGGTTAGTGCACTTCGAAAAAACACTCTCAGCCTGCTTAGTACACGTGTGGATCATGAATGGCGTGAGTTGAAGCCAATGAATGAATCAGCAGAAGTGTGTCAAGAAACACTACTGGGGGTCCTTCATTCCTACAGCAGTAAATAAACCCTTATATTGTAGTAACTATCGCAACTCTTCTATTGTCATTACCCAAGTAAAAAGTGTTGGTTGTTATTTTTTGTAATTCTTGTGTGTGCTTTAGTGATGGTGTTGTTTGTTGTTATGTTTCTGTATTTGTTGAGCTTTAACTAAATTTTGGCTTGGGCACATAATGTCATATCTATCTATCTATCTATCTATCTATCTATCTATCTATCTATCTATCTATCTATCTATCTATCTATCTATCTATCTATCACACAGTGCCTGTGTGTTTGTCTGTGTCCATCCAGTTGCTATGCCTCTGTCATTCCAAAAGATGGCACATCACAAATATTTTTAATAATAAAATGCATTACATTTGTGATTCCAACAAAATAGTGCATCTCACATTAACATTAACCCTGCTTTTATGAATCCCATACCACATGGCATATAACAGAAAAATACAAGGTGCTTGTCATTCCAACACATTCCGATAGATGGTGCACTGCAAACGGTAATGCTGAGATCTACATGGATTGCCTAGATTTCAGCCTGTATTAGACAGGTAGTACAGCTAGTCTATCGATAAACTGATATGTGAATAGTTTTTTTCTTTAACATTTTTTAATGCTAGACTTATCATCAGTAGACTAGAAGAATACATAAATAAGTTCTGTTTTATTTTAGCAATTCTTTGCATTCATTTGTGACTGGTCAGTCATCTTGTAGTGAGTTCATAGATGCAACTGTTCACTCTAAGTTAAAAAGGAAATGTACTTTTCTAATATTATTGTGATTGCTCCCCAGTAGACGGGTGTACTTTTTGATATTGCACTTTGTTTTATCAGGATAAGCTCCAACTTTCTGTGAACCCAAAGTGTTCAGAGATGAGTGGGTGAGCAGATGGATGAATCTTATTGTAACATATCCAGTACATGGTGGGTTCAGCATTTAGCACTGCTGTCTTGCAGATCCAAGAACCTGTGGCTGAACCCCATTCTGTCTGAAGTTTGCCTGTACCCATTGTGTCCATGGGGATTTTCTCTCTGTGCACTGGTTTTGTTGCAGCAATGAGTTTGGGCTTTGTTTTTACCCTTCTGAGATCACACTTTCTGTTTCGAGTTGCCTCTGATGCTATCAGCATAGGCTCCAACCCTTAACAATTCTGCAGATTTAGATAATGAATGGATAAACTCCACAGAGACATTGATCAGGTCAGACTAACAATGCAGCTCATTGTTTGCTGTCATCCATCCATTTTCATCCAGCTACAGGATTGGTGTTTCTGGAGCATATGCTGGTAGCACACCGTGCAATGTAGGAACAGATCCTGGACATGGCAGTGATCCGTCACAGTTCATATTCAAAGTCACACATCTATAGTCCTTCACAAAAGGCCATGTTTTTAAAAACAGAAATTGGAGAGACATGTGTTGGCCATCCCGCTTACACTACACAGGCTGTTTAAGACAGACAGAGGGTTTTTGAGTAATCAACAGAGGTTGGGACACATGTGCAAATCGTTTGCTTCAACTTGCAAGGCTTCATTTACTTTAATTGCTGTAAAACATCTGGAGGTTGTAACTTATTAGTTATTTCCAGAAGAAGGCCCACTTTTAATATTCTGAAATTTCCCTTTTTTTCAATTTTTGCTAACCTAAATTTTAAATTTAGACGTCTGGTAATTTACCTTAGGTAGCTTACCTTTTTCACTTTAGGTCATTTGTTGCATTTTAATTGATTAAATTTGAAGAAAAACAGGAAAAAGGGAGGTGTTCTAAAACTTTTGACCGGTAATGTATATAAACTGTAAAAGAATATTTATTAACTAAATAATTTCATAATACCTACTTGACAGTCGTGACATTCACATTCAACCCTCCCACCACCTTTACATTGGGTAAGGATGTATTATGAGAAGAAAGTGCAAGTGTAACATCAACTGACATATAATGCAAAGGACGCTAAATGTTTGTAGAATGTGCGCAATTTGATTGGCTCCTTAACAGAGCGGGGCTCTGGAGGTCTGTAGCTAGACTCTCATATTGATGATAAGATCAGTGTTCTCATTAGTGTTTTAATGGCAATTGGCAATGAATTCTTTTGTAAATTGAATATACCAAATATTTTGATGGTGTTCTTACAAAAAAGGAAATCAACAGTTTTGGAAATGTCTGCTGTGGCAGAATGAGAGCACCAGCAAGCCATGGAGTTAAATTAACAGCAAGACTTGGCTACTAATTAAGAAATTGGTCATCTGACCAATTTAGCCTGTCATTTGCTGGCTCAATTCACATCTCATTTCTGTCTGGTTGCCATTTAAGGAAAAAGCAAGGCAATTCAACAGACTCAGGTTAGGTCAGGTCAGGTTGGGGAGCATGCGCTGGTACGGCGCATTGCCACACCCACCACACGACGAAACAGCTTGAGGTCCTGGTTGGCAAGCCCCCAGGCAAACAGGAGGTATAGTCCCACCCTCCGGAAATGACCATCTATTTGATGCAGCCAGGTGTTACATGGGTATCCCCTTGGCCTGGTCCAGTCTCTTTGGTGCTCAACAATTACCATCCGGTGAGCCGGATCACCCTCAGGGAATCATGCTACATGGCCGTAGTGCTGTAACTGACACTCCCTCACAATGCAGGTAATGTGCCTCATTCAGGACTCCATGATCAACCTCTCAAAGTGAAACCAGCGGTACCCAAGGGTTTTCCGGAGAGACACAGTACCAAAGGAGTCCAGTCTTTGCCTCAGGTCACTAGATAGTGTCCATGCCTCGTAACCATACAGCAACCTTCGCCACGCACCCTTTCCTGAGACCACATGACACCCCCCCACCCATGCACTCTCAATCCATCTACCAAGTTCATAGGAAGAGTCACCAGAGACGTGAATGTCACTGCCGAGGAAAGTAAACCTCTCGAGAGGTTTACATACAGTGCCCTCCATAATGTTTGGGAGAAAGACACTTTTTACCTTGATTTAGTCCTCCGCTCAACAGCTTAAAATAACAAATCTAACAATTTAGATTAAAGTGATTAAAGTGCACATTGCAGACTTTCATTTAAGGATATTTGCATACTTTTGCATAGATATCAAGAGTGCCACACACCCTTTTCCAGGAACAGCATGGTATATCGTCAGTGATCGAACTGAATCTTAAAAAAAATAACAAGTCAATTAAAATGAAGGGTAAAGATGTGAATTAGCTGCCAAAACTGGTTACAAATTAAGAAAAAGGCTAGAATGAAAACCTGCTGTCAAAGTAGCGCTCCAGGACCAGAGTTGGAGACACCGTCATAGAACACGTTGTTGGTCATCTTAAATTATGTTCATGTTATGAGAAATGTGAATGATCCATCCATCCATCTGGTTTGTGAACAGAATTTAGGGGTCGGCAAGACAATCCCTTCAGTATTTGACACAAGGCAGAGTGAATGGGACATCACCCATCACAGTCTGACTAGGTAACCTAACACACGTGTGCCTGGCAGCAAAATGTAACAATCAAACAACAAACCAAGAACTCAATGTGGTGGTTATGCTAATGTGAAAAAAGTGAAAGTGTAATAAAATAAGAAGTGATAGATTGAGAATACAGTTTATTCTTTTGTGTTTCACCTGCCAAGACAGGGTCCAGCTTCTATAAACAGTTACACAAAACTTCTTCTTAGAATGATTCATATATTTTATTAAAACTGCGGGTTTCATATTAAACATCTATTAAAAAATAATCCAAGCAAGTGTGTAAATTTTTTTTTTCATTTAATTTTATCATTCAAAGTAACATATCATCAGACACGCTCGATACAATTCAGGGCCATGCAGGGTAGAGATACGAGGTAGTGGCTGAGCGTGGACAGGTCGTCGGTTTATTGCCCACACAGGGCCTGAAATTCTTGCTTGCATGTGGTAATTTGGAGTCACCAATTAATATAACACACGTCTTTAGGGTTTGACAGAAGAAAAATTAGGGACAAGCCATGCAAACATGGGGTGCACAAACAAACTCTGCTTCAGAATGAAGTTTAGGGCCCTGTATCTGCAGAGTGGCCGTGGAAACTCCTAGTATCAACACTTTCACAGAAGGTTTTGTTTTATTTTTGCAGCCATTTACTGTTAAAGTGAATTTGTCTTGGATTTACAAGCAAATGAAGAAAGTGTGACAGTAATTCCAGATCACAGATTGCTCAGATAAGAGGCAATCAACATTACTTACAAGCAAAACATTCAAGCTATTCAGGCAACATCCTTATGAAACTCAGTCACATTGTTCAGATGTTTTTGACTCAAAATCAAAGCAAGTCTCTCAAACAGTGCCACATTTTTACCTTTAGCCATTTGGTGTGAATTATTGCCTGTCGTCATTTCATTTGTTTTACTGTCAAACAGAGTTAGACTGATTTCTGTGCTGTGGTAATTGTGATGTGCTCACAGTTTCTCCTGTTGTCCTGTTCTCGTAATAAAGAAGACTTTTTAAAGCTGACTCTCTTAATTAAGGATCGTTTCACACTGACAGCATTGAAGATGGTGTTGTGCAGCTGCCTAAGTTATTAACCTTATCTTAACATGTGTCACGTCTGGCCAGCTTAGCCCAAAACTTACAATATTTAAGCTGAAATTGATGTGGTCCAGGACTTAAATGTGTGGTGTTTCATTGCATCTTTCCATTTCTAAATATTTGACTCACTATTCCCACAGAACACCTAACAAGTGTGAACATTAAGAGCTCACACCGAACCACAGCTGAACTTAAAGCCTTAGACAAGTTGGAGGCACGCTAGGTTAGAAACGAGAGCAGGGTCTCCATCTTACTAGTTAGAAACGAGAGCATAGTCTCCATCCCGCCTGTCAGTGGGAAGCGCTGCACGGGAAGACAGATGACTTAATTAGCAGGATGCTGGAACGATTTACAAATGGGCTTGTTCACTGAACCAAAGTGAATCTTATAAAGTATATTTCTAAAGGCAGCCAGCAGCATATTCCTTGGAGAACACTGTAAATGTTTTGTTTGCTACAGTCAGTGCCACCGTGTCAAAAGATTTCTGGGGAGCAGGAAATGTAAATAGAAAGCTTTGGCTTTGATCACACGGAAGGCAATGACACGTGAAATGTCAAGCAATGGATGAACTAATTCATCCTTACTGATGCACTCTCTTTTCTTTTTTATTCCTTAGGAAACAGAAGAAAAATAAACTCAGATACAGAAAACACAGATAACCTAATTTCAAGGATGGGATATCAACAAAGACGTTAGAGCAATGGAGGGTGGATCTTGATGATGGTTTCTAAGGTGCATTTTGTGCCACAGATGTTGGTAAAACATTTTTGAAAGGCTTGCCTTTTCAAGTAACACACCTGGAATGGCATTCCTTAATCACACCACCAATGGTAGCAGGGACGATTGCCCGATTGATGATTCCTTCAAATACAACCTGTATGGTGCCGTCTACAGTGTGGTCTTTGTGCTGGGGCTCATTACCAACTGTGCCTCACTTTTTGTTTTCTGCTTCCGCATGAAACTTCGCAACGAGACCACTCTTTTCATGACCAACCTTGCCGTCTCAGACTTGCTCTTTGTTTTCACTTTGCCTTTCAAGATCTTCTACAATTTCAACCGAAACTGGCCCTTTGGGGATGGACTCTGCAAGATCTCCGGAACGGCTTTTCTGACCAACATCTACGGAAGCATGCTCTTCCTCACCTGTATCAGTGTTGACCGATTTTTGGCAATTGTGTACCCTTTCCGATCCCGCTCAGTCCGCACCAGACGGAATGCAGGAATTGCTTGTGCGGGAGTCTGGATGTTGGTCCTAGGAGGTGGGATCCCAGCATCTTTTTTCTCTACCACCAATGTTTCTAACAGTAGCACTACTTGTTTTGAGGGCTTTTCAAGGAGTACCTGGAAAACTTATTTGTCCAAAATAACCATCTTTATTGAAGTCGTTGGTTTCCTCATTCCCTTGCTACTCAACCTGGCTTGTTCCTCCATGGTGCTCCGGACACTACGTAAGCCAGCTACACTCTGCCAAATTGGTACCAACAAAGAGAGGGTTTTAAAGATGATTGTTGTGCACGTGGCCATTTTTGTTGTTTGTTTCGTACCGTACAACTCCATCCTTTTCTTGTATGCAATGGTGCGTTCTCAGGCTGTGGCTAGTTGTTGGCTGGAGAGATTTGCTAGAACTATGTACCCAATAACACTCTGCATAGCTGCCCTGAACTGCTGCTTTGACCCTTTTGTGTACTACTTCACATCGGAATCCTTCCAGAAGTCATTGAGCATTGGAAAAGTGCAAATTAAAGCGGACCTTACACTGAAGAGTGAGACCCCACTTTCTTTTAAGGGAAGCCTTCCTTCCACGTTAGATGAAGGTGTTATAGCGGAAAGGACAACAAGAAATGGCAGGGAATTTATTCTGGAGTCCCAGTTTTGATTTTAGGTGTTGTATTTCATGGGATTTCAAGTAGAAGCAGCATAAAGATGAAGAGGAGGATGTCCAGTAATGGAATATTCACTAGCTGGAATGTGAAAGAGTAAATACCTGTAAACGTAGTCCTGTCAAATGTTAACAAAGTCTCTTTTGGCACTGTTTAAGTTAAAAATAACTAAAGATGCCTGTAATTACTGGAAAAATATTTCTGCAACAATATATTTGACAAATTGAATGTAAAGAATTAGGCTGATTAGTGCAAATACGCTACAAAACAGAAGCGACTTTCTGCATAGCTGCGCACACAGATTGTTGTTTATTTGTGACAACAAGCGTGTCTGGTGAAGATCTGTCACCAGTTAATCTTTGGCACTTTGGATCCAAGGCACAGAAACTATCTTCATTAGGCGAAGGAAGAGGTAGACAGTGTGTCTGAGGCAACTTGAGCAAGCACAAAATACACATCAGTTCTTCAAAACCCCAATCACCCAAAAACTTGTGACAGCATTTATACAAAGTGTCTCGTCCTATACAAATCACAGCATTCCTTAGATTTTGAATGAAAAGCCAAGGTTAGCTATCATAAGCTAGCAGCAGCTGATTTTACGCTGAATCAAATCATTTGAGTAGTTGCATGTGCGCCTGTGCACTGTGGTCCGGTGAAGTACTGCAGGTTCTGTAGGTAAAGGTTGGGGCACCAACCCAGTCATCCCTGTTTGAATTCAATTCAAAAATTAATAAGAATGGCCGCTTTTTACAATGTTCAAACAAAAAAACCGTCAGGCTAATGGTCACACTCTGCTCCTGTGGTGCAGTCTGTTCCAAACTGAATACCTCCTTCCAGCAGCTACAGGCGTTATAGGAGGGGAATTGGAAGGGGCGGAGTCAGTTGCCTATACTGATGCTGTGGAGGGAACTAAAGAGGAAGAAGTTAGTGTGAGCGCCCCCTCTCGACCTGGGGTGGCATTACCTACCCACAGACACGTACGCAGCACAAACTAATGACAGTCAGCATTTTATTGATTAGAAGAAATGTAAAAATGTGTGTCAGTCTGTCAAAATACATTTTAAGGTACAGGTGTATAAAGAAGACGATCCTTAAACGTAATAGATAATGACACTAAAGCAGCCTCTTCCTTTTTCCACATTTTTCAACTTGAAGATGGCAGTAGCATTTTCAGTTAATATTATTAGAGAAAGGGATGTGAGGTGGAAAGATTGTATATTTTGATATTCCTCAGTGTCATTTTAGATCCTGTCGTATGCTGTTAATTCAAAGATTATTACATATGACACAACAGTTTTACTGAGAGATCCAAAAAAGAGATTAGTCTTTTAAAAGAGTATTCTTCACACTGTGCATGCATGTGAACACGAAACGTTCTGTTTCTTAAAAGAAACTCTTTAATTAGAAGGTACTTGAAACAAAACCTCAGTGAAGGAAAATGTCCAACTAGGTCAGCCTAACGCTTGCAGTGTTTTTGCCGTGCTACAGATAGTGACTGAAGGACCACAAGTGTTTAC
Organism: Polypterus bichir lapradei; assembly: GCA_026402145.1. Lineage (NCBI taxonomy): Eukaryota > Metazoa > Chordata > Cladistia > Polypteriformes > Polypteridae > Polypterus > Polypterus bichir. The sequence continues at coordinate 48,390,379 of JANRMT010062790.1, forward strand.
AGTGCCCCCCACCCTTCTCTGCTGTTTTCCTCAGCTCAGCGTCGGCCCACACCAGCCTTATGGCGTATATTTTGTATTTTGTACAGTAAATATGGAAAAGAAAAATCCTGTAAATAATTATATATACTGTATATAAAATATATACTATGTATGTGTGTGTAAAATATTACAAATTATACATTTTTGAGTCATGCTTAAATGTATTGCTAACTTTCCCATTTTTCTGGAAATAAAAAGGAAATTAAAACAACATACAAAAATGTGTACAGTTGTTAATGATTGCAGCATTGGTCACGGTGTTTCTAACAGGTATAGATATGACACTGTAAGATTTAAACGTTTAAGGTGACATCTTTTCCCCTCCATTTTAGACAGCTAGTATCGTGATACTTAAAAATGATGGTGCAAACATTTTTTGAAAGTATGCTACTATGGGTTTTGTTATTTTCTTTATGTATTGCAAGTAACACTTGGACCTCAAAGAAGCACGTCTCTCGAAAAACACTGCACCCCAGGTCACACCACAGAGGGAGGAGTGCTGCCACGGCCTTCACTGCCAGGAAATGTCACATCAGAAGTGCCGTG
>JANRMT010062790.1:48390973-48402047 GCA_026402145.1 Polypterus bichir lapradei
CAATCAGTCGGCCTGTGCGGTGTACTTCATCCTGAACAGAGCTTGATGTAGAACTTTCCCTGTCGGTAATGAAATGTGCCTGTGTGACTTTTCTTTTCCTTTCAGCTAGGGCATAGATAGAGAGAGAGAGACAGACAGACAGACAGACAACCTGCTGGCACCTTTTCTGACAGTGGCTTGTTTTTATTAGCCTTCTGTATAAATCACATTCCAGGAAGTCCCGAAGCTTCATGAGGTGTTTATGCAGTTTTGGCTCTGTGAATCAAATTCCAGAATGTGCCTTTAATTGTGACTTCATGAACATCTCAAATTATCAGCACGGGTTATACACGGCCGCAAGTCCAGGGTAATCCCGAGAATCAAAATATTTTTTATATGTGCTTTTTGGGTCAGATTTTCTTAATATTTTTATCTGTGACCTTTCAGCTATACCTTCTCTTTTTTCATATTTTTTATGCTTGTTTTTCTATATTTTTTATGTTCTAACAGTAGAGCTCATACTTTATTATTTTTTATTATTTTGTTAAATTTATGGCACCTCCAGGAGCTCACTTACTCTTGAGGTCACAGTATGTGTTTTTAAATATTCTCTTAATTTTCTGCCATATTTTATAAAGCAGTACAATCTCACTGCTTACATTAACCTGCATGTTTTCAGCCATTCACTCATTCATTTTTGAAACCCACTGGTTTAAAGGTAGTCCTATCAGCTTTGAGTGCCAGGAAAAAACCACCATTATATGGGCTGTGTTGGGAAGGGGGGCTTCCTAACTACATGCTCGTGTTACCCCAGTTAGCTTCTTCTGATTCAGAGAAGTAAAAGGTCTTCTGCAAGGTTGTCCTGTACAACTGAGCCCAGCAATGCCACCATGAGCTTCCTTCATGTGGTTTGTACTAACAAACTATATAGCACTTTTCTCACTACTCAAATCACTTTACATTGTGAGTAGACAGCCACTTCAACCACCACCAATGTGTAACATCCACCTGGATGATGTGACGGCAGCCATTTTTACACCAGTACAGTCACCACGCATTAGCTGTTAGGTGGTGAAGTAGTCAGAGAGATACTGTAGTTAATCAATAAGTTGATGATTAGGGGGCCAGAGTGACTAGGCTGTGGTGGGCAATCTAGCTAGGACATCGGAATACACTCTACTTTTTATGAAGCATGCCCAGAGATCTTCTATGATCACAGAGAGTCAGGACCTCGCTTTTATGTCTCATCTGAAGGACTGCACCATTTTCAAAGCACAGTGTAACCGTCACTGCACTGGAGTGTTAGGATCCACACACAGACCACAGGGTAAGCACCCCCTGCTGGCCTCACTAACACCTCTTCCAGCAGCAACCCAAGCTTTTGCTGGTTGGTCTCCCATCCAAATACTGGCTGGGCTCGAACATGCTTAGCTTCAGGTGGATGACCTCTTCTGCGTTGCTTTGCACACCTGGACACTGCCATTTTTTTCCATTCTTCTTTGCAAAACTTTTCAGTCTCTGCCAGGGTGCATGGGAATTATGACTTATGTACAGCTGCACATTCTCAGCTGGACTGAAAACTCAGCCACTCCAGAATGTTAACATTGTTTTTATGCCATTATTGTGTTGCTTTGGCTTTACGCTTGATGTTGTTGTTGTCTTGCTGGAAAACAAATCTTCCAGTGGTGCAATGTTCTGTCATACCCCATATGCATACCACTCCCAGTGTTCTGCTGAATTCATTTTACTTTCAGAAGCCTTCCAGGGATCCCGACAGTATAATGCTGCCAACCCCTTGCTTCACGGTTTGTGATGTTGTGTTTGTTATAACTTGCAGTGTTCAAAAATGATGTTTAGTCTGATGGCAAAAATAGCTCCGTTTCGATCTCATCAGACCATAGAACCTTCTTCCAGCTGACTTCAGAGTCTCCCATGTGCCTTCTGGCAAACTGTAGCTGAGACGTCATGTGCTTTTTTTGGTAGAGTTTAAGTGCTCATTTACTCTTATGTAACAAGATCTTATCAAAGGCTTCTTGTGGTCTTCGTAACACTTAGAAGTGCCTCCGTAGATAGGTTATCATGTCTGGGCTGTGTGGCATATTGACATGACGGTAAAATGACTTGTTGAGATGAAGGTGACTTGGATATTGTCTTGTATCCATCCCCTTGCCTTGTGCTTTTCCATCACCTTTTCATGGCGTTCCCTCGGTTGTTCTTTTATCTTTATTGTAGACTGCAGTACTGATTCGTCTTTATCTGGACCTTCCAAATAAGGTGCATTTATACAACAGTGAATTGAAACCTCAGACAGGTGACCGCCACTGAACTAATCATGTGACTTCTCCAACCAATTAGCTGCACTACTCTTGATTTAGATGTGTCCAGTTAAAGGGCTGAATTTCTACATGATCAGTTATTCTGTGTTTTATAATTGTAATTAATTTGGACCACTTTACAGAGATCTGCTCTCACCTTGACGTCTTTATCTGTTAATGAGTGTCAAAAAAGACAAATTAAATCCACTGTGATTCAATGTTGTATAACAATAAAATGTGAAAACTTCCAAGGCAGTGAATATATTTTATAATCTCTGTATATTACAGAACAGTAGGAGTTGCTTATATTTTATCATTCTTATTTCTACAACTGCTAATTCCAATACAAAGCTTCAGAGAAACGATCCCAGCAGCTTTGAATGTAAGGAAAGAATGAATCCTGATTGGTGGTTATCTTTATTTTCTATCAAGTTTTTATATAATGTGACAGCAAGTCACAAATATTTATTTTTAATTGATTTTCTTCCCTCTATAGTGGTTTTTGTATGTGTTTTTAAGTATGTGTTTTTAAGCACTCATTCAGTAATTTCACTAACCTACTAATTCCTAAACATGCAAGCAGCAGTGAAAGCAATGCAAAAAACAACCCTGCATGACGGCTTTCTGAATTGTGTGTCGTGGTTATACAGTGTGACCAGTAGGGGGCGTTGCAGCACCCCTGACACGGCCACACAGACACAAGTCCCAAGTGCAAATGCAAGGTTTACAGGGTGAGTCAAAATTATGTTAACATTGGAATGTCTCAACCTATTCGCCATCATGTGCAACACACAAAAGCCAACAGTACCCAAGACATACATTTCACGAGGAATAGATGATACCATAATCCGTATTCTGTCCTTCAGGTCACGGATATCACAAACTTTCCAGCTATTCGCGCGCTCCTTCCCCATACCCCATAACCAGAAATCACAGGGTATCAAATCAGGGGAGTGTGGAGGCCATGGCAATGGTCTACCACAACCTATCCATCGACCTGGAAAGGTGTGGTCAAGATAAAAATAATCCATTAGTATTAACATAATTTTGACTCACCCTGTATTATCATCCTTTACCTTTACCTTCTTTGTAATCACAAACCCAATTTTCTCATATCTCTCTTTCTTGTTTCTCCTCCATACCTCCCAGGCAAGCTTTGTCTGTCCTGCACACCTGTCTCCAACTCGCCTGGATGAGGCCAGTCAGCTCCATTTATCCTAGATTTGGGAGTACTTCCAGTGCTAGGGCTTAGCCTGTTGGAAGTTCCAGAAAGTAGCAGGGATCACTGGAACCCAAAAAGGCCGCTCTATGGGACTCCAGTTCCTAGCATGCTTTGTGGGTGTCCGCACAGGTAGCATCGGCCAGGGAAGGCTGCCACCTAGCATGTTGGGGGATTAAGCAGCCCTGCCAGGTTGTCTTCCCCTGTCCTTCCATCCTACTGGCCTTCTGGCCGTGTAAGAGTCTTTGGTCCATCTGTGCGCACCTGCAAATTGGCAGGCTTTATCAGTCTTCTGGCAAGGGATGGGAACATCTTGGCCTTCTTTGTGCCCACTCAGTATCATGGTCTCCCGGCCAGGTAAGGGATCAGAACCCATCCCAACAGGAACACCCGTGCATGTGTGCCGTCCAATCACAATAGACCTAATATCGTGAGCTCACTTTTTAATGATCATTTTAGTTTTCTGGAGTTTGTGTAGGGCTGTGTCAGTATGTAGCTACAAAGGAAAAAATGCTAAAGGTTATTGCCACGCTGAGAAGGAGAGATGGTAAGAGACTCAGAGTTTCAGCTGCTTAAACTTCATCAGGTGTGTACCTGAAGAGGAAAGGGCGGATAACATATATAGGAAGAGAAGAAAGAAACACAGCCAGGGCAGATGAAAGGAGTGAACTGTGAGAGAAAATGTGAAAAGCTGCCATTAGAGAAGATAAAGGGAGAGCTTATTAAGATCATTAAGACTTAGAGAAATATGTGATCCCAGTGTTAGAATAAGCTTCCTGGTTTTCTTGGAAAAGTGTCTTTGAAGCCCTGTGAAAGAACACAAAAAGAGAGATTAATGTAGCTATGATCAAGGATGAGATCTACAACAAGCTTTGTAACATCTAAACTACTTGAACGTGCACCCTGAAATGTCCTGTTTCACCACTGGAGATGGTGGCATACCTCCTACAACAAATGCAGTTACAATTGTATTGTTGGAAACATATCAGCAAGTGACACAGCAACTCGTGTTACAGTTTCAAGTGCTTGGAGGAGAAGATGGTTCTCCTCTGTGAAGTGAGCTGTGGACAAAAAGTTTGTGCAGGTTAGGAGGTCAATGATAGCAGATCAAGGGAAGGTTAGGAGAAAGTGTCAGTCTGCTAAGTGGGAAATTTTCTTTACGACCTGTGAAAGAGGTAGAATGTTAGGGTGGAAAGGGAGGACAATGCATGTTTTATTATTGGGATTTCTTTTAGAAAGGTGTGGTGTATTTATGCCTATTTCTGTTTATTTTGAATCATCATTTTTCATTTTGTTGTGTTATTTATGTTTATTATTGGTTATTTATGTAAGCTTTGTGGGTAGTTCCTCAAGAGGTGGGACCACCCTGATGTCATAGCTGCTGGGTCCTCCTTCTGCCGTTATATTCAAGCCAGAAGCAGGACTCAAGCATTTTGTTCTGTGGGATCAGATTTTCTGGTATTTGTTTCTCTTGCTTTGTAAATGGACTCTGGTTCTTGATTACATATTGGGGACTTTACTGAATTAGGACTGCCTTTTAAGGAACTCCTTTTTTGCCTCTTTTGCTCTGTGGAGCCTTGTTTTGTATTTTTCTATTAACAAATCTCTTTTATTAATATCATTTTGATGCCCTTTTGGATATAAGCTGAGGTTTATGGTGACCTCCTTACTTGTAAAGCTTTTGGATATATTTTTAGGGCTTCTTTTGAAGGTGTCAGTTCCTTTTGCTGGGCCTGAAGCAGGCAGGTTAAAGCTGGGATTAATCTCCACTGGTGTGAAACCTTTCCAGCCTGGCAAAAGAGGCCTAGCCTGACTAGGAAAGCCTTTTGGGACCTAATACCTCAGATTTGCCATATTTGCATCTCCAGTTCCCAACAAATGAATGTGACGAGGTCAGCTCCAAGCTTGATTGAGGGCCCTGTCCACAACATAAGAAGTACAGTAATCCCTCGCTATATCGCGCTTCGACTTTCGCGGCTTCACTCTATCGCGGATTTTAATATGAAAGCATAACTAAATATATAACGCGGATTTTTCGCTGCTTCGCAGGTTCTGCGGACAATGTGTCTTTTTACTTCCTGTATATGCTTCCTCAGTTGGTTTGCCCAGATGATTTCATACAAGGGACGCTATTGGCGGATGGCTGAGAAGCTAACCAATCAGAGCACGCAGTTAAGTTCTCCTGACTGAGAAGCTAACCAATCAGAGCACGCAGTTGAGCTCCTGCGTGCTGAATGCAGTGTTAACCAGGAAGTCTCATCTCACTCATTCAGCATCAACGTGTTTCGCTGTGTAAAGAGTTGTGCTCTTTAGTGTTTATCTTTGTGCATAGTCAAGCCCTTCATTATGGCTCCAAAACAATCTACTACTGCTTCAGGGGCCGTGCCCAAGCACAAGAAGAAGATGTTAATGATTGCCGAAAAGGTAAACGTTTTGGATTTGTTGAAGGCTACGATTCTTTTTATTTAAAAAGTAGGAAAGGAATATAAGATCTACGGCTGCAGCGTCCTTTTAACCAGGGTGCAAAACGAGTTGTAAGTGGATGTAATAAGGCAGTAGTCTGGATGGAATCTGCTTTAGGGATTTGGATTTAAGACTGCCAGAAGAAGAACAATGGCAGTGCTACACAATCGCCTGAAGTGGCTCCTTTACAAGGGCTGTAACGCTCTCCTTTGTTGTGCAGTAAAATTAAACTCATTGTTATCGGACAAGTCATCGTGTCATTGTTGGTGAGTAACCATAATTAATTTTCTTCTTACAGTGCTTAGTACATGCACGTACGCTTAGTGTCACTGTACACACATTTACTGTATACTATTTTTCTTGCATTGTATGTATTTATTGCTGGTGACCTGTCTATCGTAATGGCTGTAACATATGTGATATCGGAGACACTCAATATCTTTAAAATAATATTTAGGTTTTACTGTATATAAACAGTGTGTTTATATACATAATTTCAATGAATCTTACCTAATATCTAAGAGAATACAAAGGGATTATGCTGTATAACTCTGCGGGGAATATTTATAAACAGTGCGGGAGAGTTTATAAGGGCTTAAAATATATAAAAATAACCATACAAACATATGGTTTCTACTTCGCGGATTTTCACCTATCGCGGGGGGGTCTGGAACGCAACCCCCGCGATCGAGGAGGGATTACTGTATATCTACTATCGATGAGGAAACTCCTCATTCTGAGGGCTTTATTACAGAAGTCAACATCATTATTGTAATGGCATCAGAGTCTATGGAACTGTGAAAGAGGTAGAGGGCCAGGGATGGAAGGAGCTGTAGAGAAGGTAACTATGTGAGACAGTCAGCTTGTTATAGACAGACAGTTTAAGTCCCGGGAAGCTAACTGAATGACTAATATTGAAGAGAGGTAGATTTGTGTTTCAAACATCCACTGCAAACCTGAGAGATGAGTGAAAACTGGTAAACTTGTTAATGATTTCCTGTAGCTGGGTTCACTACAAAGCCTGGGTTCTTCTTAACACCCACTGAAAATCTACTTACTGCACCTGGTAAAGAAGAAGTTTCAGATTTCAGATTCAGATTCCTTTTATTGTCATTGCATTTACTTCAACGAAATTGCAGCAATCCTAAAGGTGCACTCACATATAATGGACATACTTAAATTACAATATAATGCAATGCAACAGAATAACTAAATATTGCACTTAGGTTTGATGCACATATGAAATGAGTGCAATAATAGAAATAGATAAATAATATAATTTATAAAGAAAGTAAACATGTCCTTGCAGTGCAGATGTGACTGTTATATTGGTTATTGTCAATCATTATAAGTGTTTAGAAGTATTCAGTTCTCGTATGGCTCTGGGGCAGAAACTGTTCTTAACTCTGTTTGTCTGCGATTGGATGGACCTGAACCGCCTACCAGAGGGCTGCAACTCAAACAGGTGATGTCCAGGGTGGGAAGGGGATTTCGTGATATTGGCTGGTCTGTTGAGTTCCTCTAGACAGGGCAGTGTACAGCCAATGATTTTCTGGGTAGAGTTTATGGTTCTTTGAGGGGCTTTCCTGTCTACCAATTGAGCTGCTGGCATACCACATAGAAATGCACTATGACAGCACAATCTCAGTGGAGCAGCAGGAAAAGGACACCAGCAGATCCTGAGGATTCTCAGGTAGTGCCATCTTGACTGCCACTGTGGTGTTTATGGACCAGGAGAGATCTTCTGCAACATGTATACCCAGAAACTTGAAGGCAGGAACTCTTTCCACACAATTATGTTTATTGGGTTGTGGTTTGTGTTGTGCTTCTGGAAATTTATTATACATTTTTAAAAATTGTTCAGAATCAGTTCTGCCACTCAGGGTTTGTGTGTGGTAAGATCTTGGATTGGACATCTGTTGGGTGCTTGTCTGAGGGGAGTAAAGCCTTATTCTTGAGAAAAGACTGAATACAGAGAGGTGATGTCCATGGTAAAGATGAAGCAGTTAGGACCATGAAAATAAAAGCTATCAAATAACTGAAGAGCATGGCAAGTATCTTTTAAATTTGAAGAGAAACCATCAACCAGTGATTTCATAAAGCTGTTGAGAAAAGCTGAAATATGAGTAGCCAACAGAGGTTATGCTCAAGCTTTATAACGTACTGGTGAGGCCTCATCTGGGGTATCGTGTACAGTTTTGGTCTCCAGGCTACAAAAAGGGCATAGCAGTGCTGAAAAAGGTCCAAAGAAGAGCAACTAGGCTGATTCCAGTTCTACAGGGGTTGAATTATGAGGAAAGATTAAAAGAGCTGAGTCTTTACAGTTTAAGCAAAAGAAGATTAAGAGGTGACATGATTAAAGTGTTTAAAATTATGAAGGGAGTTAGTACAGTGGATCGAGACTGTTATTTTAAACTGAGCTCATCAAGAACACGGGGACACAGTTGGAAATTTGTAAGGGTAAATTTCGCAAAAACATTTGGAAGTTTTTCTTTGCACAGAGAACCACAGAATAAGTGACCACATAGTGTGGTAGACAGTAGGACTTTATGGACCTTGAAAACTCAACTTGATGTTATTTTGGAAGAATTTAGTGGACAGGACTGGTGAGTTTTGTTGGGCTGAATGGCCTGTTCTCTTCCAGATCGTTCTAATGTTTTAAAAAGAAAGCAGGACTAACTCTTATCTGGCATGGGAAAGAGAAAGCATGTCTGACCGATCCTTATCGTCTCCACAGTAACTTTCCTAAGGTGTGCTTCAAGGACCAATGATCAAAGATCAGACAGGACAGGTGAGCTTTGTTGGGCTGAATGGCCATCTCATTCATCAGATTGTTCTAATGTTCTAATAAGTCGTGACGCAACTCCATGTACAAAGAGCCGAGTGTTCAGCACCGTTTGTTTTGTGGATATTGGGAAGAAGGTAAAACTGAGATTATTTTTTAATTTTCTGCTACATTTTCCATGGCAGAACTGCAGACGCTCACTGGTTACATTTGTTTTGCATTCCTAGCAGAAATCTTATTTCTCCATAAGGTATTTTTAACATAAAACAATATTTTCACACTCACTTAATCTAGAGCAGCATCACAGGAAGCCAGTGCCTATCCCTACTGTAGGACCAGCTCACAAATGCACACACCCACACTCACTCAAGACCAATATGGAGGTACCAACATTTTAATCTACTATTTGTTTTTGAGGTGAAGGAGAAAATAAAGTGTATTCAGATATTAACTCACTTATGTATGAGGAGGAGGTGCAAACTCCACCCAGGAAACAATAGAACAAAGGATTCGAAATCAGAACGCTGGAAATGGTCGACAGCAGTTCAAACTACTGTACCATCTGCTCTACAAATTATTTTTATACAGACGATGACTGGGTGCAGTATTTGAGCCTAAGGCATCGGATCTGCAAAGCAGCAATGATGACTACTGTGCTACCATTTTCACAAAAAGTTTTGTAATCATTCAAATTTACAAGCAAACAAAGAAATTGTGACAGTAATTTAAGACAGTAAAGCAGTTTGATAACTGGGCATAATGGGGAAATTAACATTGCTTATAAGCAACAAAGTTATACCATCTTTTTAGCAGCATACTTATAAATACACTTAACTTTATTCTGGTGCTTCACGCTCATTCTGGTGACAAACCAGCACCCAAACAATCAGTGAAAGTCTGCGAAACATGAAGAGAATATCTACATTTCACTCACTTAACAATCAGACTTGGGATTCTATAACCAATGTCACTTCATGTGACTTCTACTCAGAGGGGATGTCAAACTTGACAACTGTTCTCGTTGCCGTAGTATGTTGGACCAAGGGACTAGAAACTGCATGGATGTCACATTATATGACTCTAGTTCCCTGTATCTTAAGCTTGCCCCTTTATCTAATAAAGTGCTGCCTGATTGAGCCAGGGCTTGTGCAAAGGATTTACATGTACAACGAGTGCAGCCGCAGTGTCGGCCCTTTTTTCTATTTTTTCCACTCTGTCAAAGTGCATAAAACACTCAGACATCAGACAGACGAGTTTCTCTTCAGTTTGTCATATCCAAACATACCCGTGTTTTGACCATCTGCTACGCTGTTCTGTTCTTCCCTTTGCGTCAAGTAACGAAAGAAGATACATCAGTTGCCTTGAGTTTCAGGCATTTTATTTCATTGCTGTAAAAAATAAATACAAACTAAAACTTTGTGGAGATTCTGTTTCCAACGTTCCTATCCAGCAAGTCAAGTTTGCAGAGGAAGTGAGTCCATACAATTGCACCCTGGGTAGGAGCCTGAAACACTTGCTCTCCAAATAATGGTTTCCTGTTTATGTTTTATTAACACACATTGGACAAATGGACACAAAAATTTGGGGGAAATAAAAATAAAAGAAATCTACATATTGTCAAGCATTTGTGTCTATGGTCACTCTTTGCCCAAGCTCTTCCCAGGTATGTAATACCACCCTAAGCTGAGAGGGGGTTTTGCTGCTACCAGTCTTGTTATTTTCTTCCTCTACAGTCTTGAGAAACCCTCTACTGAGGGCAACTGACTCCTCCCCTTCCGGTCCCAGAGCTTCAAAGGGATGAGTGCCTGGAAGGAGGCATCATTGATCGTGAAGAAGGCCTAGAGAGAGGAGCTCCAAGTCTGAGGACCCTTCAGCACAGAGACCACTTGGCTACATTGCACTTACATTTATATATTTGGCTGTCGCCTTTATCCAAAGCAAATTTCAACATTTGAGATACCATTGGTTGCATTTCTTTTTTTTTGTTTTTGAATTGGAGCACAGGTTGGTGAAGTGACTTGCTCAAGGTCACACAGTGTCAGTGGTGGGATTCAAACCCACAGTCTCAGGATTCAAGTCCAAATCCTTAACCACTGTGCCACTGCCTACCTTTGTTTATTGCTTTTCATACCATCGAGTTTTGTTTTTGCTTTGGACTTTGTTAGGAAATGGGGCATGGGGGCTGTGTTAGCACCCTAAAATATTTTGTTTTTTGTTGACCCTTCCTCACTCAGCGACCAAAATATTTAAAAATACAAATATAGAATCTGGAGGAATTTTGGCCCACTCATCTTTGCAGAATTGTTGTAATTC
>JANRMT010062790.1:48402447-48417185 GCA_026402145.1 Polypterus bichir lapradei
GTGTTTGATGATCAGAAACATTTTGTGTGACAAACATGCAAAAGAATCAGAAATCAGGAAGGGGGCAAATAGTTTTTCACACCACTGTACATTGTGTTTCTGGCTGAACACACATTGGTTATCAACTCTCACACACTCAAACAGGGCCCACCGCTATAAATTAAGACAAAATCAGACCATTTTGTTAGAGTGTGTGTCACAGGTAAGGTGGACTACGCAGGCTGCCACTAAGATTATGTGAATAATGTTGGAACTGAAAAGTCGTGTAATGGGACAGGGCCTTAACCCAGGGCTCTAGATCTGTGAACCACTGCTCCACCATGCCATCCTTAGAAAACGTTTCATGAATAATAATAATAATAATAATAATAATAATAATAATTTTATTCATATAGCACCTTTCCCATGCCCAAGGCACTTCACAGAGTTTAGGAAAGAATGGCAGGGTATACAGTATATAGCATTGTGCTAAACCAGATAAATAAATAAAGAAGAGTAAGATAGTAAATTCAGAGAAAAAGCCTAACAGACAACATACTTGATGGTCTAGCACACACATACAGGTTACATGCGCATCTTAACAGAGAGGTAAACTGAAAGAAGGGTTGTAAAGTCAAGTAGAGCTAATATCCTTCCTGAACAGATGAGTTTTGAGTTGTTTTTTAAAAGAATTCATAGAGTCAGCTGACCTGATTAATTTCGGTAGGTAATTCCAGAGTCTGGGCGCTATATAGCTGAAGGCCCTGTCACCCATGGAGTGTAGATTCAGTGCCAGAATCAGAGGACCTTAGTGGGCGGACAGCCACATAGTGATGGAGAAGGTCACTGATGTAGTTTGGTGCAAGGTCGTTTAAGGCTTTGTAGGTTATTAGTAGAATTTTATATTCAACTCTGTAAGACACAGGGAGCCAGTGAAGACGGAGCAGGATGGGTGTGATGTGCTCGCTGCTGCTGGTTCGAGTAAGGACTCTTGCAGCCGTGTTTTGAATAAGCTGGAGATGTGATATAAGATTAGAAGGGGCACCTGCCAGCAGCGAGTTACAATAATCGATGCGGGATTTGATAAAAGCATGGACAAGTTTCTCAGTGTTAGAAAAGGAGAGGAGTGAGCGAACACGTAATATGTGACACCAAGATTTTTTCTTTGCTTGCAATGTGATCAGCTGGAAAAAGCATGCATTTACTACATATAGATGGTTGACTTCTGAGCTGATCAGTTCTATTGTACAGAATGGATATTTCATTTCATTTTTCATTTTTGCATACTAATTCTTCTGGGGTACAGGCTGCCAACAAGGTATCACCAAGCATTTCTGTCCTGAACTTTTCTCCCAGCTGGTTCCAAATCATCCCCATGGTCTTGATATCGGCCTCCTAATTCCGGCGCCAGGTGTTCTTTGGTCAGCCCCTTTTCCACTTTCCCTTGGGATTCCATGTTAGTGCTTGCCTGGTGATATTACTTGCAGACTTTCGCAGGGTGTGTCCAGTCCAGCCCCAACACCGTTTCTTGATTTCTTCTTCTATGGGCAGCTGGTTTGTTCTCTGCCAGAGTTCACTGTTGCTGATGGTGGCTGGCCAGTGAATGTGGAGAATCTTTTGAAGGTAGCTGTTAATGAAAACCTGCACTTTTTTCATGGTGGTGGCTGTAGTTCTCTATGTCTCTGCTCCATATAAAAGAACTGCCTTGATGTTGGTGTTGAAGAGTCTGACTTTGGGTTTTGTGGTGCTGGCCTATTCAAAAGTTCCTTGAAGTGTTCCACCCATCTATTCTTCTGTTGCTTATCATCCATAATCAGTCTTCCCTCTTTGTCCCTCACAGGTTGCTCTGGTTTGCTGTACTTTCCTGCCAGCTTCTTGGTGGTTTTGTACAGTTCTTTCATGTTGCCCTCTCTTGCCGTTTGTTCTGCTTCTATTTCTGCAATTGCTTCGTCCTGGTTATGATGTTAATCTGCACCCAGCCCTGCATGTAGGCCCTGCAACCTGCAGGGAAAAACCTGGGGGTTGGTGGCAGAATTGGCACTCCAGCCACCATAAAAAAACTCACACTGTTCCACTCCATCTGAACTAATGTGGTGCTGAGGTGTCATCCATTGCATGGCTGCACTTGGATCCTAATCTGGGATTCTGAGTTGGTTTGTCATGTGGTGGGTGCGGCAATGTCCAATGCTCCTAACCTATCTCTCTCTATTGCTGGGTACTGTATGTATTTCTGCTTCTCTGTTCTGATGCTCTTCTTTGCTTGCCTGTTTGCTTCTGTGTACTCTGCTTGTGCTTTGATTTTCTCTGCTCTTGTCTGGCTGTTGTTGATCACCATCCTCTTCACTTTCTTGTCCTGGATCTTGCACAGGCTGTCAACTGAGATCCAGTCCTTGTGCTGGAACTTCTTGGGGCCAAGCAGTTCCTGAAATGTTGACATCACTGTCTCCTTTATCTCTTTCCATTTATTCGGCAGGATACTCTCCCCTTCTTCCAGCAGGTCTTGTAGTACTTTGAAACTTGTTGCTGAGTGTGGCTCTGAATTCATCCATCTTGTTAATCTCTCTCAAGAGATATGTGTTATACTTATGTTTTGTTTCAGCTTCCGCTTGGCCACAACGAGGTTGTGATCGGAATCCATGTCCGCTCCTCTCCTTACTCTCACATCCTGCATTGGTCTTCTGAAGTTTGCATTGATGCAGATGTTGTCAATCTGGTTTTCAGTTATGTGATCTGGCGATACCCAAGTGGCTTTGTGAATGTTCTTGTGGGGAAAGTCTCTGCCAAGTTTTTCAGTGCAAACAGGTCTGCAATCCACTACTATGCTTGTTCATGTCTCCTAGTCCATGGCTTCGCATGACGTCTTTGTACCCAGTGTTGTTTTTTTACGATCTTAGCATTGAAGTCCCCCATCAGGATGTTAATGTCTCTCTCTGGGTACCTCTCAATGATGGACTGTAGTCTGGGGTAGAACTGGTCTTTGTCTGCATCCTCACTGTTATTGGTATGCACATACTGTAGCACTATACGATGTTCATGTTTGTCTTCTTCTTCTTCTTAGTTTGGAAGGATGCTGTGATGATCCTTGAGCCATGGGCTTCCCATCCTATGAGAGCTCTCTGAGCTACTTTAGACAATATCAGTGCTACTCCTTGAGTGTAGAGGGTATTATCCATTTTATGTCTGGGGTATAATATCATCTCTCCTGAGACTAGTCATTTCTGTCCGGACTGTGTCCATCTGGTCTCACTGACTTCAGTGTGAGGTTGTAGTTTTTCATCTCTACTGCTACTTGAATAGTCTTCCCTGTCTCATACATTGTTCTCACATCCCATGTTCGAATATTGGCTGCCCTGGTCGAAAGAAGGATTGTGGGCCTTGTGACTTGCAGAGACTTCCAGCTTTCATTACATGGTGTCATAAATCTTTTTGTTGAAGACCCATCTATTCCCAGGGCTGACTCCTGTTGATCTCTTGTTGGCATTTTTGTAGCTATGTTTTGTTTAACAGGGTAGGATAGCTAGCCCCACGCCCAAACCTCCTCCTTTCTCAGCCAGGCTTGGGACTGTCCATGGCAGAAAATAGTTATGAACTGCAAAAAATACACTGATTGGTGCTTTGTGCTTTTCTTTACAATGTCATTGTTGTAAAGAAACATTCTTAGAAACTAAAAAAATATTAAGATAACCAATGGAATCCAAATTTAACAGTTTAAGTGTTCAAGCATGTTGTTGTAAGTTGCTTTGATACAAAGATAAAATAAGATGCTTTGTATATTTAGCATCTAATGACATCCTTTCCTTCCAAAAAAGTACAAAAAGAAAATAACTAAACAAAGCTCTGTGGTTCTCCTGCTTTTCAAAGTGCTTTCCATGCATTTAATTCAAAAAGATTTGGCTGCATGTTTCAAGATGTGTCCTGCAAGTAAACAAAGGCCAAACAAAAGGTTGCTAGGAGTCCTGCAGTGCATTCTGGAATGTACAATTGTGCTTTAAATCACCGGCTGAAAAACGTCCAGTGCTAAGCATCAGTCAGATCTGGAGATGGCCACTTGCCTCTGAGAAACATTTGATGCTGGTCATTCACATACATACTTCACTTCTGCGTCTCATCAGTCATTACCTTTAAGATTTCATAATGACAGGTTTGCCATATAAACGCACCATGTAATTTGTTGCAGAGTTTATTATAGCATTGGCAAAGAAGGTGTATGGAAGTGGAATGATTAACTATATAATGCGTATTTTATGACATCTCCAAAGTCCTATGGCATGGTTTCCTTACTCCAGATGATTCATACTAACATCAAGCTGTCAACCAAGGTCTAAGTGTACACAGCAGTTGTGCTATCAAAACTTTTGTGTGGTTGTGAGACCTGGACACCATTCTGGAGACACATTAAGCAACTTAAGTGTTTCCAGCACAATTGGTTTTTGGAATCAGAAGGCAGGATATGCTACACCAAATCCTCTATGAGATCCTGCACAGAGTCACAGGAAAAACAGGACATCCAAAGAAACACTTGAAGGACTTTATCAAAGACAGCTTGTTACATTTTGTGGAATCTCATGAGCCCATAGCAGGCTACAAGGCCAAAAACCTGTATTTAGTTTGAAAGTAGCCAAAGGGAGCAAATCACCAGAGCCAGGGAATGCCAAAAGGCCACACCACCTGCACCCATTACAACATCTTTATTCTCACTGCCCTTGAGTGTGCACTTCAAGGATTGGACTTAACAGCCATGCCCAAGCCCACCAGTGAAGACTGAACAACTTAAGACTTCTTCGAAATCAAAAGGTCTACCAGTGTTGTGAATGGTCGCCTGGCTAGCAGGAGTTTGTCAGGAAGAACGTCACTATCTGGTTGGTCCAGGATAGATGGAATTCATTGGGTAAAGCTAACAAAATATTAAAATAAAGACGGAGAGACAGAAATACTTCCTGTGGTGGAAATTCTTTACATATCAGTGTGGAAACATAAGGACTAGTAGGGCTTGTTTACCCTTTATTTGTATTTATGGATGCTCCATAGCAGTAATAGGTATAGGCACCAGTACAGGTGAAACAGGGGCTTAACTCTAGTGGAAACAGGTTATGTTCCTTCGTGATGCTAGAGTGCAAGAGACTCAGCAGGCTCCAGAAATACCTGATGTTCTAAAGACATGAGTGAGTCCAAGAAACCAAAGAACATAGGGTGCACCAGGATCTGGCTAGTAGGGAACCAAGGGGTCCAGGTAGGAGTCTATGAGACTATGCGATTCTATTAATACTGCAAGCAGTCATATGCAGGTGGATGAACCTATGGTGTAATGGATAATGGATTTGTCAGGCAGACTGCTTCAATGACTGTGTTTCTGATACAGATGTGAGTAACACTGGGCCACCACAAGGAACAGTCCTGTCTCTCCACAGTCTGCACACCACAGACTATAAAGACTATATATATACAGACTATAACACCAGCTCATGTCACTTGCAGAAATTCTCAGATGATTCTGCACTTATTGGGTGTATTGATAAGATGAATGAGACTGAGTATAGGAGTCAGGCAGAGAGGTTTGTTTCTTGGTGTGAAGAGAATTGTCTGCAACCTTCACTGCACCGTAGAGCTTCAATGTCTGGTCACTACTCAGGACTGGATTTAGAGGTGGTCCACTCTTACAAGTATTTAGGGTCCAGATTAATGACAGGTTGGACTGGTTTCAGAACACAGTGGAACTACATAAGAAAGGGCAGAGCAGGCTCTTTTTCCTTAGGAGCCTGCATTCCTTTAATGTGGGAAATGACATCCTTCACATCTTATATAACTCAGTGTGATTTTCTGTGCTTTGGTGTGCTGAGCTGGTAACATCACTTCAGGAGAGGCCATCTGAATCAATAAGCTAATTAAAAGGCAAGCTCAGTTATGAGATATACACTGGACCACCTGGAAGTTGTTGGAAAAGAGAGAATTAAAAGAAAACTGAGTGCCATTATGAACAAGACTTTCAGCCAATGAATTATACAGCAAAAGTATGTGAATAAAATGCTACTGGGACTCCTTTATAACAAAAGCATACACTTGCATAATGAGGCACTGGGACTATGACAGCCAAGTCAGAAGTTTTATTTTTAGTCATTATGGTATCTATACAGTATCATTTATTCATTTTATGAATTTCTGTGAAAAGATACATTTCCCACTGGGGACAAATAAAGTTCTATCGAAGTGTGTGTAACTGTATACAGCCAGAAGCAAACTGCCACAGTGCAACATGAAGGTTTTCTTAAAATATTTTGGATCCATAATACTACTGTAAGTGAAAAGGCTTTAGTTTTAGCATCACTAACGTGTGGGACTGACTAGCTGCCCATGCTAGAGATGCCCAATTGAATTTCAGCTACAGACACACTATTTTAGTATAGCACACCCCACATTAACCTCAGCTCAGCACAAATAAGGTCATCCTGCCTAAACAAACAGCGTATTCCCACAGCAGCTAACAGAGACTATTAAACACTCACGAGGACTTTGAATGAGTAGACATTATAAAACACCTGCAAATGCTTTCAGTCTACTGTAGCCAACTAAACAGTGACCAAACAAACAGTCCATTGCAAATTGCATAGTCATAGTGGACTCTAAGCTATCAACTTCCCGACAGTGTTCAGAAGCCATTAAGAAGGCTAACAGAATGTTAGGATATATAGCACGATGTGTGGAGTACAAATCCAAGGAGGTTATGCTCAACCTTTATAATGCACTGGTTAGGCCTCATCTTGAGTACTGTGTGCAGTTTTGGTCTCCAGGCTACAAAAAGGACATAGCAGCACTAGAAAAGGTCCAGAGAAGAGCGACTAGGCTGATTCCAGGACTACAGGGGTTGAATTATGAGGAAAGATTAAAAGAGCTGAGCCTTTACAGTTTAAGCAAAAGAAGATCAAGAGGTGACATGATTGAAGTGTTTAAAATTATGAAGGGAATTAGTACAGTGGATCGAGACTTGTATTTTAAAATGAGTTCATCAAGAACACGGGGACACAGTTGGAAACTTGTTAAAGGTAAATTTCGCACAAACATTAGGAAGTTTTTCTTTACACAAAGAACGATAAACACTTGGAATAAGCTACCAAGTAGTGTGGTAGACAGTAAGACGTTAGGGACTTTGAAAACTCGACTTGATGTTTTCTTGGAGGAAACAAGTGGATAGGACTGGCGAGCTTTGTTGGGCTGAATGGCCTGTTCTCGTCTAGAATGTTCTAATGTTCTAAAAAATGAAAAAGTTTACAATTCTTAACATTTAATTCAGCACTATCAAAAAAACCCTGAAGGTTAGGGGGCACCAAACCCCAACATGTTCAACACAAGACAGTCCCAGGTTTAAATAAATGGGTTTTTATTTCACAAATACCTCACAAAAAACATAAGTTATCTCTCCTCCAAGCACGTCTCCTCTCTCCACCACAGTGTTCTCCTCCAGTTGAGTTTTGCTCATCCTCCTTCCAGCTCCGATTCGTCTGGACAAGGCAGAGCTGTCCCCTTTATTGAGGACCCGAGAGTACTTCTGGTGATGTGACGTAGCCAGCTGGAAGCTGGTTATGAGAAAGCCAGGGAGATCCTCCCCTGGCAGCGCCCCCTATCGTCCGCCAGGGATTCCCACAGGGCTGCTCCTCCGGACTCCAAATCCCATGTAGCCCTGCTGGCATCCAAACTGGAACTATATATGAGGGACACTACCACTTAATAAAAAGTAGGGGATGAACTGCTTCCTGCCATGCTCTCCTGCCAGTTCTTGTACTCTTTGGGTATCCTACCAAGGAAAGGGATCATAAGCTCCCATTTAGTCCATTATGGCATGCAGGCTGGGTAAGGACTCCACCTCCATCCCAGGCGGGACGCCCACTTGTCCTCTTGGGTATCTACAAAGTTAAACTGTATTTTACAGTATTATTATTATACAGTTAAACTGTATTTTACTGGTATTATTATTTTCTCCTGAGGGTCCTAGCATGGGTAGGTGCCTGTTATTGAAAATAAGGCCAACTATAAGAATAGGTACAATGAGTGATCAAAAAAGTTTGTAACATTCACAAAACTTTCAAGGGCACTCAAGTGAAGTGACTCTACTGTAGCTGACTTGATATGCTCATCATTGGTGTAGTATGTCCCAAAGAAGTAGCCATTCAGAATGGGCAATAGGTGGTGGGTACAGTATATAGAGCCAGGCCTGGAGAAAAGGGTGGGTGTAGCATCTCTCCAAACCCACAGTTCTGAAGAGAAGCCTTTGCAACCCATGCAGGGTGATTAATTATGAATGATCTAGAAAAGAATATCAACAACTGGCTGATTAAGTTTTTAGATGATACCAAACTAAGTGGAAGGGCAGATGATGCAGAGTCAGAAGAATTGTTACATGGCTGTGGCCAGCATGCAGGTTTTGGCAGACCTGTGTCAGCTGAAGAAGAACGTAAGTTAATGTCAGGTGTTACAGTATGGGAGATCTGAAAATATACCTCAGGAGAAGGATCTGGGAGTCATAGTGGACTCATCAAAATCTACATCCAGAAGATACACAGAAGTTATCAAGAACGATAAAAGGGCATTAAATTAGATATGGTGGAGTGCAAGGCAGGGGAGGTTAAGTTTCAAAACACATTAGTGAGGCCTCACCTGGAATACTGTCTAACATGAATTGACAAAAGACATCAAAAAGGTTTGAGGCAGCCACCCATATAATATGCCCTGGCTGCAAAATGGGTATGTTTTTGTTGAGTGGTGTTCAGGTTCAAGTCCAAAACAGAACTGATCCAAATACATAAAGATGTCGGCTTTAAAGGCTGAGACCGGAAGTGACGTCTTCATGGGCGCCGGAACTCTGTGGGATTTCCCGTGAATGGTATGCAGAAGATCGAGAGAGAAAATCACTTAACCTCGCCAATCCCTGGAATGGCATGGAATTGTCATTAATCAAGCCCTTTAGCTGCCACCCATTCGCACGTGTGTGACAATTGTGTATAATTTTGGTCTCCATTTTACAAAACAATAGACAAAGAATTGCTGTAGAAAGTCCAGACGAGAGTGACTCTGAGACTAAGAGGTCTGAACTATGACGAGGGATTGAAAGAGTTAAACCTTTTTGGTTTCAGCAAACAGAGAAACCAAATATTGCACATACTGTATGTTAGAATGTTTTTTTTTTGTTTGTTTCACACAAAGTACCAAAGACAGATGGTATAAATTACCACGTAGTGTGGTAGAAAGTAGGACTTTAGAGACCTTCAGACCTCAATGTTATTCGGGACAATGAAGGTAAATAGGATGGGTGAGCTTGTTGGACTGAATGGCCTGTTTTCATTACAATTGCCCTAATGTTCTAATGAAATTCTGCATGACCACGTAACTGAGGACACACTATAATCACTGGGATTTTCAGTTAAAGCAGTTTAAAAAGGGATTTCCTCATCACATTTTGAATGTATGGTCCTTGATATCCATTTCTTCACCCCAGTATTATTAGGACCTCTGCTTACTGCCTATTGTTTTTTTTTAACTAATAAAAATGTCTATGGGATAAATGTGCATTTTCTTTCCATTATTCACGTTGTTAACTGTGTTGGGAAACATTACTATTAAAATTACCTTATATTACTCATTACTGAAATAATTATTGAAGTAAATAACATCCATCCCGAACACGAGCCCCCAAATGTGTGAAGTATGAACACTGGCTATTGGGCCACCATGTCATACTGTTTCAATGTATCTATAGCAAATATCTGCATTAAATCTAAACTAATGCTTTATTTATAGGTTTCTGTAATGGATTTTGGTTTGGTTGTGGGACTGAGGCATGCTAAGGATCTGTGTACCATCCACCACAGGCTCCCTGTGACCTCAAACTGGGCATATTAAGGTACCCCTCAGAGCATGCAGGATTAAATGCATACTGTCACACATATGCACATAGGGGACAGCTTAAGGGCTCAAGTAGTGGTAATAATCCACCAATCCAGGGGTTGGCGCTGTGTAATAATGTCCCTCTTTAGTACAGAAGATTGACGGCTTTACCATCACTGATGTCTGTGAACTGGACCTACCTCTTCTTGCTGGAAGATCGGCCATCTTAATTCAGTGAACTCAGGTCTAAAAAGATGTCTCTGCAATTTATTGCATGCAATTGTACAGGGTTACCAGGGTGGTACCCCAACTCCTTGTTGTGGTCTGTCTGTTCTCTTACAATACCTACTGTATAACTTTTGTTCAGTTCTTTTAACTTGATTGCAAGCTAACAACCTTAACCTCTTTATTATTCATTGTCACCAGACAGCCGACACGTGTGTGTGCAGAATGATATCGACCCCAGCAGTCAATTACATTTATATATACAGTATTGTCACATATTGTATATACTGTATATGGTATGGTATATTGTCAGAGTAAAATACACTAATCATTCTAAGTTTTAGTTGATTTTTTTAAGTAAAGCCAAACAGGCCTGTCCAACAGTGCACAGCAAACAACTGTAGGTCATTGAACTTTGCTGGTAAAGACGGGAAATGGCATCACCAGGCCGATGTAAGTGTTCTTGTTTGTTTAAATACTCTTATTTTAAATTTATGTCTGTTTCCAAAAGTAAATAAAACCTGCCCCTTCTGCGTCCCATCCTTCTCATACCTCAGTATTGGGACCTTTACTGTTTTCACTTTACATGTTTTCACTGGGATCTTTTATTAGGAAACATAATGTTAATTTTCACTCGTATGCAAAAGACACCCGGTTATACCTTTCATTTAGATCAAATGAAGTTTGTCCAATGTTGTCTTTAATTAGTTGTGTTAGTAAATTAAAGGAGTGGATGAATGAGAACTACTTGTCTTTAAACACCGATAAAACAGAGATGTTAATTGTTGGAGGGAATGATGCTGATCACAACAATATTTTGTCATCATTTAACTCAGTTGGAATCACCATTAATTTCACTAAATCAGCCCGAAATCTAATTATCTTTGACTCTAGCATGTCATTTAAAGCGCATAGTACAAAGCTGTCCAAATCATGTTTCTTCCATCTTAAAAATGTTAGGAAATTAAGGTGCTTTCTAAATAAACAGGATTTTGAGAAATTAATTCATGCATTTATTTCTAGTAGGATTGACTACTGCAATGTGGTGTTCACTGGATGTTCAAACTGTTCTCTATACAGCCTCCAGTTAATCCAAAATGCTGCTGCAAGAATTATTACAAGAACAAGAAAATACGATCACATAACTCCAGTTCTTAAATCCTTACACTGGCTCCCGGTTAAGTTTAGGGCAGATTTCAAAATCCTCCTTTTAACATATAAAGCATTGTCTGAACTTATCATGACTTACAAACCAGAGCGCACATTAAGATCTCAAGATGCCGGTCTGCTTATGATTCCAAGGATTAATAAAATAACAGTGGGAGGTCGGGTTTTTAGTTACAGGGCCCTTAAACTGTGGAATGGTCTGCCTGCTACTATAAGAGATGCCCCTTCGGTCTCAGCTTTTAAATCCTAGCTGAAGACTCACTACTTCCATTTAGCATATCCTGGCTAGAGCAGCTGATTAACTGTACATACTGCATCTCTGTTGTTAGTCATTAGCACTAAAACATAAGTAACATGATAGTTATAAGTGGATACTAACCCTCACCTATTCTGTTTCTCTTCTCGGTACTCAAATGTGGCACTTGCTGCCATAGCCCACCTGCCAAGTTGTTTTGCCTGCCTAAGGTAAAGTCATCCCTGATGGAGGATTGTAGGAATCGTGGGAAAGATGGGTCCTTTCATTGGATTGGCTGGCCCAGCACTGTTTCAACTGTGGAATGGCCAAATGGGGGAAACAACTTGATGGCCGAGGTCTCCAGGACTCTAAACAAATCCAAATCATATTATGTGATATCATCTACTGTTAAATTCTGCTACGTACTTCTAAAATTTTTATTTGTATACTGTATTGAGGATTTGTTCTGTTCTGTGTATTATATTGTATTGTATTGTATTGTATTGTATTGTATTGTATTGTATTGACCCCCTTCTTTTTGACACCCACTGCATGCTCAGCCTACCTGGAAAGGGGTCTCTCTTTGAACTGCCTTTCCCAAGGTTTCTTCCATTTTTTCCCTACTGGGTTTTTTTGGGGAGTTTTTCCTTGTCTCCTTAGAAACGTAACTAGAGTGTCACGCCAAGAGGGTAATGACAAAGAGATCTTCTTGTGTAATAAATTCCCAGCAGTTTTGCGTTTTACTTTTTTAGGCTTGAACGCAGTTTGTGGCATTCATCTTTCACCTCTGTTTCTAAACAATGACATCAGCGTTTGGATGTTTAGCTCCAATTACAAGAACATTATCTTGATGAGTGCCCAACAGTCAATTTGAAACTGCAGCATTTACTCTGGTGCATCAAACCCAGAGTGGAATGAAGCTTCATAGTTATGAAACTGTCACAACAAAGATGGTTTATGTTCCCGAATGTGGTCACCCAAGCCAGAGTGCTTCCCGTTAGTAAACAAATACAGTATAAGCCAAAAGAAGCTTAAGTAATAAAAGTCAAGAATAATTGCACACAACAGGTAGCTGAATTGCTTTCAAAGAGCTCTGGATGGGAAAGTTTGTGTGTTTTGTAACCCCTGTGATTATTAGCTATGAAAATATTTCAAACAGGATGTGTTTCTGGGAGTAATCTGTGTGTGGCTCTTCAGATGAAGATATCTGTACATCTTGAATGAAACCAAACATTTACTGCATAGTTGGTTTTATATTGCAGCATCTCTGCTGGATGTGCAGGATTCTGAAAAGCACCTTCATAAGACATGGCAGCACAGAAGGTTTTAGTTGCCTTCACATTTCAGTACGGCTTGGTGTTTTGTCAGTGAGCTACGTAAAGACATCTCACCTCTCGTCTTCAATATGTTTGCACTTTGTCTTTAGAAATAGCTCATACTTTTGAATTTTCAATGCCAGCTCTTAGCTGGTACATAGTGATGGATTTTCTTGGATCAAAGAAAGATGAATCAATGGTGGAAGATGCATGGCGAATTAACCAAATGAAACAATCGTGCAAAAGGCAAGGTTAGCTGACTATTAGGTATTAGGTACAATTTAGATTTCAATGGCAAAAAAATCAGAAAACAGTGTCATTGTGCTTATATTACAGGAATTGAAGATAAGGGGACAGAGGAGTGGGAAGAACTAGAGGCCAGAAGCTTAACCAGAGTTTATTTTCTCCATATCAGAGTGTGTCCAGTAAGGGATGTAAGCGCACTCCAAACACAATCTTACAGACACAGTCCTGGGTTCAAACATGCATATTTATTTCATAAACTACCTTTGACAGGTCTCTTTGTATATAAAATATAACATAGTACCACAATGTATCTTCTCTCTTCTCTACTTCTCTGTGGTGAGTGTTGTCCAGCTCCTCTCCTGACTCTGACTCAAATGGACCCAGGAATACTTCTGCTGCCTTGACACTATCCCTTGGAAGCATTTCTGGGTTAAGCGTAAGTCTCATGAAGTAGGGGCCATTATTTCCTGCAGTGCCCCCTGGTGGCACCCATCGAACTCAACAGGGCTGTCCCATGGAACTACAGTTACCAACATGCCCTGTGGGTATCCGTAGAGATACAGTTAACCAAGAATACTGCTATCTAGTTTTTTAGGGGAGTAAATAACCCAGGTAAGCTGCCTCCCCCAGTCCATCGATTTTACTGGTTAAGGATCCTTTATCATATCCTTCTGAGATGCCAGTGCATTAATTTCTGCCCATCTCCTGGTTCCAGCAGGGACCACCCTACTTATATGATGGGCCAGCCTCCTGGCCAGGTAAGGCATCTTGAGTGAGCCAGGCCTGGACACCAGCCCCCGCCAGTCATCAACACCCAGATACTGCTGACCAAGAAACAAGAATGCAAAATCACTAACTGTTTATGTTCTTCAGCAAACCCTTATAAGAGGTAGCATCTGTTGACCTGGGTGCAAGAAGAAGACTACTCTGTAAGGAGACAGAGAGAAAGAATGAGAAACAGTGACTCCAACAAAGGAACTCGAGGGTTTGGGAGCATGTGCTGATAGAGCGTTACCGTACCCACCACACCACAAACCACCAGGACTGGGACCTGAGTGCTGGCACCTCAGCACCACACTGGAACAGTGTGAGGTTTTTTATGGTGGCTGGAGTGCCAATCCTGCCAGCAACTCCCAAGTTCTACCTACAAGTTGGAGGACCTGCTTGCAGGGCTGGATGCAAGTTAACATCTTACCCAGGACAAAGCAATTGCAGGTTAAAGGCCTTGCTCAGCCTTCCAATTACTGACACATATCCCTAGCCTCAGAGTCACCACTCCGAACTGGGGAAGACTAACATCTAAAAGTAAACCCTAAACATTTCTCGCTTTGCTATCCATGGTCTGTTAATGACAGGTTAAATGTCTGGAAAGGTTACAGAAGGTTAATTAGGCTTTGCAGATCAGGTTTTCCTCTTAAAGATGTGCTGGTTAGGTTACTTGGGGAGTCTAAACTGGCCCTGTGTGAGGGTGACTGATGGTGTGTGTGTGTGAGTAAAAGGGCCCTGTGATGGACTGGCACCCTGTACTGTTCCATTTCTGCCTTGTGTGCAGTGCTTCTGGGGTAGATTCCAGCCCTCATGACCCTAAACTGG
Source organism: Polypterus bichir lapradei (assembly GCA_026402145.1). Lineage (NCBI taxonomy): Eukaryota > Metazoa > Chordata > Cladistia > Polypteriformes > Polypteridae > Polypterus > Polypterus bichir. The sequence continues at coordinate 48,417,082 of JANRMT010062790.1, forward strand.
ATTGAATGGGTATTAGAATGGAATATGTTTTTGGGCTACTTTCAAGAATGAGGGAGGGATAGATAGATAGATAGATAGATAGATAGATAGATAGATAGATAGAT
>JANRMT010062790.1:48417195-48458855 GCA_026402145.1 Polypterus bichir lapradei
GATAGATAGATAGATAGATAGATAGATAGATAGATAGATAGATAGATAGATAGATAGATAGATAGAAAAGTCACTACATCATAGATAGAACTCAAATGAAGCCCACATGAGAGAGAAAGTATATACCTTAGCCAGTTATTACTTCAAGGTCAAAGTACTCTGAGGTAGCAGTAGCAATTCTACAAAATACTCCACTTCTCTGAACTACAGCCATGTAGAAATGTTTCTCATTACAGTGTTCTGCTTAGAAAGCTGCTGAGCAAGTCTCATTAAAGTGTGTTGTCGTGATTCACATGTAGAGCTGTAATTCATGTGCTTTTCTTTGCATGACGGCAGGATGTTGAAGGTTTTCTTCAGATCAAATCAAAGGAAAGGTTTCCAATTTTTTCATTTTTTTCTCACATTGTGCTTGACAGCTTTGAAATATGTTCTCCTTCTTTCTGACAGCACTTTACAGTTTCAAGATGTAGACCTTAACAACAAGTCAGAGAAGTTAACTGGGTTGTAGTTTTTCACTGCTTATGTAACACATTATGTTAGTCTCATTAAAGTTCTCACAATAAAAAATTAGGAAAATTAGCTGTTTATGATAAGGTGCAAGAGGAAAAGATAACAATAAAGAGTTGGGGTACCAGCATGGTTACCCCATATAATTGTTTGTCTAAGAATCAGCAAAATACATGCAACAGAATTGTCTTTGTAGACATGAGTTCAGAACAGAACTGTCCCAAAATGGCAGAGGTTCCTGTTTGGGGCACTTCTGACAGGAAGAGGTGGGTCTAGGTGGATATACACTGGACATGATGTCAGAAGTGTTCTAACTGTCAATCATCTAGTCTGCACAGGGAGGAAGAGAGAAAGGCATTTGAACACAGTGCCCGCCCCTGGAGTGGCTGAAAAATTGCAGTCACTAGAGGCCTTCAGTTGTCCACTCTGGACACAGGTGACAAAGGAGAATGTGTGAAACAGCCGCAATCTGTCAAGTAAGGAGTTAATAGTCTTGTTCTATGCTTACTTACTGGTTTATTGGTACGAACTGAAGTGAAAACACATGCATGTTAACAAGAGACAAATGTTCCTGAAGACAAATCCACTAAGAAAGAAAGGAAGAAAGAAAGAAAACCAAGAGCTAAAACAATGATACTTCATGGCTTTTCTGCTGTACCAGGAAATTCTCTGTCACTTCCACTTTGGCTGCTCATATTGCTAAAATACAGTGAGCTGGCAGAGCAGATGGACTGCCATAAATTTAAGGGAAAGCCCCTACATGATAAAATGAATCACCAAGGTGAGATGACTCTGAACCCACCTTAATAATAATAAAGCAAATCTTAGATTTCTTAAAAACAATACAGCATAAACAAATGGTGTCAACCTTTCCGTTTAGTATCAGGCTTGCCAATTAGAAGTCTGATTTGAATTAATATATTTTAAGTGTTGGATGGCGGCCAAAGTGCCTTTGTAATGTACGGCTGAGGTCATCCTCTTGGATACTTTTCCAAGAGGCGCTCCATTTTCTGTATCTGAGGTATGCATGTCCTAACAGCAAGCAGCCAGCGGATATTGTCTGCAAATAGCAGGCTACTCATGTCCTATGAGGGTACACTGCTTTCAAAACAGATTAGAAGGGTGTATTTTCCATTTTTTCTGATAGGAAAATAAAGAAGTATTAATGGAGGTAGAAAACAGATTGCAAGCAAGGTAGATTTATATTGGAATTGTTGAGCTAAAATTGTGAATCTGTTATACTGGGTAAGCCATCACAGAAACCAGAAGGCTTTGGTTGGGTTAGTGATGAATAAACTCACATTGCAAAATGACTCTTGGGTATGAAGGCATGTTAACTGAATATTAATTAGCTGGTTCAGAGCAATATATTCTCCTGCAAAAATCATGCGGTTACATTCTGCAAATGGACCAGGAGATGGAAAACAAAAGGTTTACCTAATGATAAATGAAAGGTCAAAATCCGGGAGGTGAAAACAAAAGAAATGATAGCCTGAAAGAGACTGATGTGTAAGCTAGAAAATAAAACCAAGAGCACCAAAGCTCAATACAAAAACCTAGCTAAGATCAAAGTCGTTATTAATACAAGAAATCACTCACTATGCCGGGAATTTGTCCATTTAGAAATCTAGAATCTTGACTGATGTAAACTAGTGTACCACCATCTCATATAGTAACATTGTCACAATTCTCATTACTTTTGTGTCATTTTTCATTTTTGATTATTTTTTCAGTTACATATTGTGTTTTTTTGGTTCTTTATTATTCAGATAATAATTCAGGTGTTGCCATCTGTCACCTCCATTTTGTGATAATTTTGCATGGTAGCAGCCATGTTGTTTACAGTCACTAAGTGTGTGATGGGGTAGTCAGTCATGAGATATAGTGAGTCGTCTTTCACCACTTATATAAAATGGCAGCACATAGGCACAGATATCCTATCTTTTGGATAAATCTAAAAACTTTTTATATGTGCCTATTGTTTATTTTTGATGGGGATCTTTTGTTTGTTAGTTTTGGCTCCTCAGACTTTTGTTTTGTTTGACATTCTGAGCTACGTTTTGGCTTTGATTTCTTGTTTTTTCTGTCCTTTTGATAGTTCACCTCAGTGGACAAGAACTTAGGCATTTGAGAGAATTGGGCTTCGTAAACAAAAGCAGAGTTTATTTTCAGAAATATTTTTTAAGCAATTATTAACAGGAAGGCCCAGAATTGGTTGCAATTCTTAATATTGTTCTGGTGTTCACTGTGTTTGCATAATTTGTTTTTCCTCTTATTTATTTGTGTCATTATTCTGGCAGTGTAAATTTTGTTTTTGGCTTTTGACTCAATCCTTACGTGGTCATGACCATGTTGTTTATTATTTTAGGTTGTTTTAGGCTGGTTGCCAGTCCTGTAACTAAAAAGCCATGTAACACATTTTGGCATTGCACATTTTAACACGCCTTAGCTCAACTTTACACATCCAAACTTTTTTGGGAATTTCTTTTTGATAGCTGTTAGTTCTTGAGCTTCCCTCTGTTATGGTTTATTGTGTAATTGATAAGGGGGGACCAACAAGCCCCAGAATTATTTGTTGGTTTAATAACTATTTCAAGTTCATTTAACTAACTCTAATATAATAGTAAAGGATAGACTAACAGATTCAAATCTGCAAATCAGAAGATAAATTTAAGCAATACAAACAAGAAGATAAAGCAAAAGTACCTAAAGCACAGAATTAAATTAAAAGAAAAGACTAACCTTAGATAAATAATCTGGAGAGAAAAAGGGGAAAAAGTCATTTAGCCTAAGGCCTGCTATTCCTTTAAATAAGGTAGCCGCATGTGGCAGCCCTGTCAGCTGAACATCTTGAACATTAGGAGGCCCTGTCCCCTTTGGCTCCACATAAGGAGGGAAACACAAGAAATGAAACACAGAACAATTGCAAAACCAGTTAAACAAAATCACAAAATGAATAACAAGACAATACACAATAAAGAACAAATAATATTCCTTTACTTGTGGACTACTCACTCTCTCTGTGCACTGGCCTAAAGTTTTGTATTGGGGTACATTAACTGCTAAACTTCTCCCTGTCTCTAGATGGGAGACTCCAGACCTGCTTACTTTGAAAACCTGGCAATAAGTATTGAGAAATACCTTTTTTAATGAGCTAATTTGAGAAAATAAAAGTATCTTTTCTGTGAAACAGTTGTGTTTTGTGTCTGGGGTGGGAGATGCCACGCTATAATCCACAACATACATGTCATGAATTTACAATAGCAACAAGAAGCCAAAGGAGAAAATACCACATAAAAACACTCTCATTTTCACCTAAAAAAGTCTAGAAGATAAACCAGTGCCTAAAAAAAAAAGAAGCCAAAAAGAAGCACCAAACAGATGATCATGGAAAAATAAAGCAAAATTTGCACAACAGTCTGCCTTAAAGTTGCAGCAAACTAAATTTCATAAAACAAAAAAAATAAATTTCAGAAAGCACTAAATATGCTCAATCAACTGTAAACACGAGGAAAGGAAAATACGGAATCTGCCACCAGTGGCAAACCTTGGTGAAGGCCAGGGCTTCTTTTGTTTGAACTCAGAGGGAGTGTGCCTGAGATTATTATCCGTACTAGCAGCAGAACAACATCAGACTATGTAGTACAGTACCAAGAGGAGATGATCCTCATGCCTAACTGCTGTCTCAGTGAACAGCAGAACAAAATCAATACCAAGTTTAACTACTCTACAGTTAGTCTCGTTTTGGTTTTGTGTTTCTCCTCAGTTTACTCAGCTAGCCATCTGATTGAAAGTTAATAGCAACGCACCAGCAATTATTGTCTGGACCTCTCTGATGATGTACACATTCCTCTTGATTTAAAATGACAGAGCACAGGTAAAAAAAAGTACATCCTCATGTAAACTTAAAAATTATGGCAATCATTAAGCTACATTAAATCAGCTGTCATTTTTGTAAAACTTATTTACATCAAGCATATGAAAAGGCTCAGAAATCCCTGTACAGAAAGTAGGGATGATAAGAGGGACATATTAGTAGTGAGTGATCAGAGTGACCTGGGTGGTGGTGCGACTTTCCCTAATCACCAAATTAATCTAACTGCCACCAAATCATAAAAAATACCTAGTTAGAGGCTGGGCAATATTCATAAAGAATGTATTATTGCTGTGCAAACTTTACAGTAAAGCACAAGCTCCATATAATAAATAATGTGAGAGATCTTATATCAGATCTGGAGAACACCTGCAAAGATATCTCCATAACTACTTCAAACAAATACAGCATGGAAGAAACTGGCAGTGTCTTTAAATGCAAATGGACGGCCCAGCAATTTAGTTTTTTTTTTTTTTGTTGTTGTTGGTTTTATTAAAAGTAAGTAACATTTCATACAGTCATGTCAAGGTTAACAAAATTAAACCCTCACCCAAGAGAAAGAGGGGAAGGCCAATAGCCAGAGTAAAACTTTAAAAGTAGAATAGAGGGAAAAGAATCCTTTTCCCCATTACAAATACTTATTCTAAAATGCTATTAATTAGATCCTGCCAGGTTTTAAAAATGTTCTGTACAGATCCTCTGAGTGAGAATTTGACTTTTTCTAATTTCAAATAGTATATAACATCAGTTACCCACTGACTTAAAATAGGTGGGCTGGGATTGTTTCAGTTGAGCAAGATAAGTCTGCGTGCTAATAGTGTAGTAAAGGCAATTACAGTTTGTTTGTTCTTCTCCACTTTAAGCCCATCTGGGACACCAAACACAGCTGTTAGGGGATTAGGAGGGATTGTGACACCAAGGCTGTCTTAAAGGCATTCAAAGATTTTGGTCCAGAATGATGTTAATTTGGTGCACGCCCAAAACATGTGGCCCAGTGAGCCTGGAGTGCGATTGCCCTGGAAACATTTTTGGACAATTTTAAAAGAGATAGATGTACTCGATAAAAGGTTTTAAGTTGAATAATTGTATGTTTTGTTCATATGGAGCTAGAGTGAATTCTATGCATGGCTCCCTTCCAGTCCTTTTCTATAATGTCAAGTAAGAGATTCTTTTACCACTGTACTCTGGGATCTTTGTGTTTAGATATTATAGAAATGCTGCTTGAGTCTTCAGGACTGATCAATATTTCTTCTGGAATAGAAATAGGTGGGAGTGGAGGAAAACTGGGCAGATTCCGTTTAGCAAAGTGTCTAATTTGAAAGTAGTGGAAAACATTGTTTTGATGGGAAGTTAAATCTGAAGTGTAATTGTCCGTGGGATGTAAAGACATTATCTGTATACAAACCTCTAAATGATTTAATCCAGTGACGTTTTCCAAACATTAAAAACTGTGTAAGTTTGAGAAGGAGGAAAAAGGTGGTTGTTGTATAGTAGTGCAACAGATAAAAGCTTCTCTACCTTGAAGTGCTTCCTACATTGATTCCATATTCTGAGTGAATGAAAGACGATTGGATTGCTAGTATTTGATGATAGCTTTACTGGGTTACAAAGCAAGGAATACAGTGGCTTGCAAAAGTATTCAGCCCCCTTGAACTTTTCCACATTTTGTCACATTACAGCCACAAACATGAATCAATTTCATTGGAATTCCACGTGAAAGACCAATACAAAGTGGTGTACACTTGAGAAGTGGAACGAAAATCATACATGATTCCAAACATTTTTTACAAATAAATAACTGCAAAGTGGGGTGTGCGTAATTATTCAGCCCCCTTTGGTCTGAGTGCAGTCAGTTGCCCATAGACATTGCCTGATGAGTGCTAATGACTAAATAGAGTGCACCTGTGTGTAATCTAATGTCAGTACAAATACAGCTGCTCTGTGACGGCCTCAGAGGTTGTCTAAGAGAATATTGGGAGCAACAACACCATGAAGTCCAAAGAACACACCGGACAGGTCAGGGATAAAGTTATTGAGAAATTTAAAGCAGGCTTAGGCTACAAAAAGATTTCCAAAGCCTTGAACATCCCACGGAGCACTGTTCAAGCGATCATTCAGAAATGGAAGGAGTATGGCACAACTGTAAACCTACCAAGACAAGGCTGTCCACCTAAACTCACAGGCCGAACAAGGAGAGCACTGATCAGAAATGCAGCCAAGAGGCCCATGGTGACTCTGGACGAGCTGCAGAGATCTACAGCTCAGGTGGGGGAATCTGTCCATAGGACAACTATTAGTCGTGCACTGCACAAAGTTGGCCTTTATGGAAGAGTGGCAAGAAGAAAGCCATTGTTAACAGAAAACCATAAGAAGTCCCGTTTGCAGTTTGCCACAAGCCATGTGGGGGACACATCAAACATGTGGAAGAAGGTGCTCTGGTCAGATGAGACCAAAATGGAACTTTTTGGCCAAAATGCAAAACACTATGTGTGGCAAAAAACTAACACTGCACATCACTCTGAACACACCATCCCCACTGTCAAATATGGTGGTGGCAGCATCATGCTCTGGGGGTGCTTCTCTTCAGCAGGGACAGGGAAGCTGATCAGAGTTGATGGGAAGATGGATGGAGCCAAATACAGGGCAATCTTGGAAGAAAACCTCTTGGAGTCTGCAAAAGACTTGAGACTGGGGCGGAGGTTCACCTTCCAGCAGGACAACGACCCTAAACATAAAGCCAGGGCAACAATGGAGTGGTTTAAAACAAAACATATCCATGTGTTAGAATGGCCCAGTCAAAGTCCAGATCTAAATCCAATCGAGAATCTGTGGCAAGATCTGAAAACTGCTGTTCACAAACGCTGTCCATCTAATCTGACTGAGCTGGAGCTGTTTTGCAAAGAAGAATGGGCAAGGATTTCAGTCTCTAGATGTGCAAAGCTGGTAGAGACATACCCTAAAAGACTGGCAGCTGTAATTGCAGCAAAAGGTGGTTCTACAAAGTATTGACTCAGGGGGCTGAATAATTACGCACCCCACTTTTCAGTTATTTATTTGTAAAAAATGTTTGGAATCATGTATGATTTTCGTTTCACTTCTCACGTGTACACCACTTTGTATTGGTCTTTCACATGGAACTCCAATAAAATTGATTCATGTTTGTGGCTGTAATGTGACAAAATGTGGAAAAGTTCAAGGGGGCCGAATGCTTTTGCAAGCCACTGTATAAAGCAGTACTGCAGGATTTTATTTCTACTACAGACCAAGCCTGTGTGTGTTCATCTATGTGTGTCAATGTCCAGGTTTTTATAACTTGTATATTTGCCGCTCTGTAATAAAATTGACAGTTAGGTAGTGCCATGCCACCTTCTATTTTAGGTAGTTGCAGGGTCACCCTTTGGATCCGTGGATGTTCCGAAATCAAAATAAATGACGTTGTGATTGAATTTAATTTCTTAACAAAAATGATTTGTTAATGTATATGGGGATGGTTTAAAATATAAAAAGAAGCTTGGGAAGGATATTTATCTTGACAGTGTTGATTCTCTCTGCTAAAGTGAGATGGAGAGTAGGCTATCTATGCATGTCTTGTATTTCATTTTTTTCCATGCAGGCAACAAAATTTTGTTGAAAAAGAGCTTTATATTTACTTGTGATGTTTACCTCTAGGTATTTAAACTGATCCATGATGATAAATGAGAAAGTTTCCAATCTAATATTGTTTGTTTGAGAGTTTACTGGAAATAACACAGTTTTATTCAAATAAATTTTGAGTCCAGATACCTTTTTAAATTCTTCTAGTGCTGTTAAGGCTGCTGTCACATAATTTTGTGGGTCTGATTTATATATAGTACCATATCATCTGCATATGGTGGTATTTTCTGTTCAAGTCCTTCTCTGTTCATCTCCTTTATCTCAGAAGCATTTCAAAATTGAACAGCCAAAGGCTCAATTGTGATTGCAAAAAGCAGTGGTGACAGAGGGAATCCTTCTCTGGTACCACGTTCTAGTTTGAAGCAGTCTGAAATAATGTTGCTAATACAAACCGAAGCATCCATGCACATATGTTTGGCCCAGAAATTTCTTAATTAGGGACAACAGCTCTTTATTTAATGGTTTAAATGTATGTTGATTATTATTTTTATATTTCTTATGTTAAGCAAAATGAATATTTCCATGCACTGCTTGTCTTTTTCTGTGGTATTGAGTTAAATATATTTGATCCAGTATCATGCTATGTTTCAGTCCCAATATAATTATAAAATGTATATATTTGTGCCTTTTCCTTTCTGTAACAGTCTGTCTGATGTGCGTGGAATTCATTTTGTAACATCACCTGCCGTACTAATTCCATTAAACCTGCTCACGAGGTGGTCTAAGTTAGCACGTAATTTTGTTCCCCTTCTTCGAAATCCAAAAAGCACACTGCAACTGCACTTGATCTGCTGCTACTTCGCAGCTCTGGGGCACACTGCAATGGCGCTAATCCACAAAGTTACTCTTGTTACTGTGAATAAGATAATATTACCAAATCAGCACTTAGCAGCTCATAGTACGCTGCAACTGAGCCTGTGAGACTAAATCTGTAAGTGCACACACACATGTACACACACACAGCCATCATCCTTTAAGTGAGCAACGCAGACAAGCAGGTCACATGATGCAGGTGGGCTTGCCAGCAGCTCAGAGAAACAGAAATTGGACAGTCACTGACTGGTTAAGAGTTAGCTGCTCTCAGAAGAAAAAACAAAATACTGCTTCTGAATCAAAAGCTTCAGGCAGGTACAAAACATTACAAAAACCCAAGTGCATGCATTGTGTGCATTGTGCATGCCTAGTACCTCTAAAATCATGACAATCTAGAAATGAGATTTTACAAAGTTGAAGTAAAATCCAAGAAATAATTGCTGCCAACGTGTTTCATTTTTTAATTGAAAGAAATCAGGTAGAACATGCCATGAGTAGTAGGTTTGTAAACTAGTAAATAGTCTCTAATTTTCTAATCCACTTTGTCCTGAACAGGGACAAGTCTATTCTGTGACTCTGTGTCCATGAGCTAAGCCATTCAAGTGTGGGGTCAGTGGTTTGCAACGCACATAATGAACATAACATATTGAGCTACTCATTGCAAAGAAGGCATAGGCAACAAATCCACTTGGTTTGAAATGTGATGAATATAAAGAGTCAGTTTTATTATTAGTACCATATCAATTTTTCACACTATACCTTGTGGACACCAAAAGTTAGGGTTACAATATTTTCCAAGCTGATGACTTTCTTCATATATGGGGTATGCAGTGAAGTTTGGTGATTCTTTCATGTCAGTTCGGGTGTTTGCTAGGATGAGGGTACTTGCATTTTATTTACCTGGTGCCACTCATCTATGGCATTGCCTTTGCTGGTTGATCCGATGTTTGTTAAGAATGATATAGTAGGTGAAACTTAAAAAGGAGGAAGAAAATAAAAAAAAAAACTAGATTAGCAAAGATGGGCTGCAGTGTGAAAAACCCGGACAAACTGACAGATAGCTGCCTAAAAAGAGGAAACTTCCAGGGAAACCCAGACATATGGTAACCCTAGTAAAGATCAGAATAGTCGCTACTCAGGCATATCAAACTGATTACATCATTACACTTTAAAAACAAGCATGGAACATGGAACAGTATGGTTACTATTTTTATTAAATTAAGTTCTCTGGCATACACACTGCTTGCATTGTGATGTTAACATTCATCTCCTGTAAATATTTTCATCTACACTGGATCCAAATTCTGTCAACAAAAATGTATTTAAAAAAAAAAATATTATAATTATTCACATGTTTATTACTGAAATAAACACAAATCTTGGCCTAGCAATATGAGAAGCCATTAAGTGCCTTTCGTGTTGTCATTCATATTGTTTTTCACAGCATGCGGTCAGCAGAAAACAACATCCCTTCTGAAATATTTGTGCATAGGCCTGAACACTGTCATTAATAAAACAACATTTTCCTAAAATCACAGCAGTATTTTTATATACTGTATAAAGATGGGTTGGATTTTGCATGTATCATGATCTCAAGATTATTTTTATTAATTTCAAATGGCTACCTATTGATCATTTAATCCAATTTAATTTTGTTTTGTTATGACGTAAAACCATTTTGAATTTATCTGGGTGGTGCCACTTTTTCCTATGGTGGTTGCTAGGTACATGACACTATGACATCTGATGTTGTGACGTTGCCACTATAAAAAATAGCAGTCCTGTTCATTCAGTATCCAATTATTTGGATAGAATTCTACCTCATGGTTCTTCTGCCTTTTGTCTTTTTTGATGTCTGTTTTTAAATTCTTTGCACTTGTTTTGACTTTGTTTTCTGGCTCCCATTTTTGATCTCTTGTTCACAGTCTTTATTTATTTTTGACTATACTCTGGGGGGCTCCAGTTTCCTCCTACAGTCCAGAGACATGCAGGTTAGGTGAACAGGGGATCCTAAATTGGGACTACTGTGTGGTTGGGGTGTGTGCATGTGTGTGTTTGTATGTGTGTTTGCCCTAGCAGACCCCCTCGACCATGATCAGGACTAAGCCAGTTAGAAAATGACTGACTGACTATTCTTACATTAACTTAAAGTTAATGCCCTGATCAATTTTTCCTTTTCCAAGAATTCTTATTATGATGCTTGCTTTGGGTTACCTTTTCCTGATTTTATACATTTTTTAGACTCGAATTTTTTTCTGCTGTTAAAAGATCTCACTTTTACTTCTATTTTACCACCATATTTTAGAAATACTGTGACACTACCTAATGTTTTAAAGGATACTTCCATTATCTGGCACCATTACTAAGGTTTGTCATCAGAAACTGTACCAAATGACACTATTTGTGCTGACATTGTGAGTGAAACATTGTTCATGTGTGTTGATTCAGTCTAAAACTATTGACAAATGCTTTCCTTTTGTTCTTTTAAGTTATAATCAAGAGCGGCATTTGGGGGTGGCAAGTGGGGCGACTGCCCTGGGCCCCACACCTAAGGGGGCCCTGCTTTTGAGGTCCACATGTCCCGTTCGAACGGATTTGTCAAGTTATATTCTCCAGTTATATTTTGATAAAGTCCGTGCTTTATCTTGCAAAAATTTAGCTGAATACTGTAATGGGAAAATCCGGTGTATGTTAACATTATTTTTATTAAATTTACGCACAAGTTTATACAGTCCACACGTAACTGTAACAGCGTTTGACGTAACCAGCCACGTGTGGGGTTGGTCAGCTCTATGCCTTGCACACCCCTAAGGCTGCCTCTGGTGATAATGAATTATTGGCTTTTGTAAGTCTTTGATTTTTGGTTTGCTTATTTGCCTTTGTTACTTGACTTTCTAATTTCAAGTGTTGACCTGTGTTTGTTCCTCAGTTACGATTTAATTTCCTAGTTCTTACTTTCTTGTGTCCTGCCAAATTTATTAGTGGCAGAACAATCCTACCTATTACGATTCAGGGTCTATAAACCTCAAAAAGACCTAAATATTTCTGAAAAGGTATAGGGCGAAATCGCTCAAAAAAGGACCTAAGGCCCAAAATCACAAAAAGAGACTATGTCACCAGAGTCCAAAAAGGGAACGGGAACTACAAAAACCCTGGCCAAAATAAGCAAAACCTTTACATTTGATTTATTAAAACCAAAAAGGTGAATCCACCAGAAATTAAAAAAGATCTCCAAAAATCTAAATTATAAACTGCTCAATAAAAACTAGGCAAAATAAAAGATTATTGAAAAACTACCAAACCAAATTTTATAACCCAAGAACAAGTGTAAAGATCTAAAGAAAGATCAAAATGAAAACATTCAAAAACCAATAAACTAGCAGAAAGGGAAACACAAAAGGGAGCTGAACAACAAAGGCAGGAGATAAGATATTACAAATACAATGAGAACAAACAAGGGGAGTGGGGTGATTACTACATTATAATGTAACGTGACACCCAGGGGTGTGCAAGAGACAGGGAAATGGAATCAGCCTCTTCATGAGTAAGTGGCCCTAAAAAGAAGGGTGTGTAACTCCGAACAAAGAATGTCAAAGATTAAATCCTCATGAAAATGGTTGTACATATATGCAAACACATTGTGATGGAATAATCATAAGGAGAACAAAATGTACAAAGAAACAAACAAAAATGTGTTTCTTTATACGGAGTAAATCTCTAAGCATAAGGGTGGGTACTTCACCCACTTGCCCACCGTTCAAAATATGGTACCAAATAAAAAAAAACACTATCCCTGTCACCACCAAAATCCATCTTTGTCCAGCTCAGAGTACCTGCCTGCCTGGAGGGAATTCTCCCGACATCTGAGGCTCTCACCCCATGTTATGGATTTTAGTTTCACTTTTTCTTCATGTTATTTGTCATGTGACTGCTGGACTACTATATGTTTGTTAGTTTCAGCAGTGCCTTGGTGCTTCATGTTCTCTGATTGGTCAGGTTCCTCGGTTTCACTGGTCAATCTGGGGGTCAGTCTAGTTACCGCTGTGTCAAAAAACGGCCATGCAGCTGAGATCCAGTATCCCTTGTTGGATAATTCCAAGCAAAAGTTCCTCAATCTTTGTGTGATAGTTAGTGGTGAAAATTGAGCAGTTAGGGTTACACTTCAGGTTTTTAATTGGCCACCGAAGCGATCGTAGCAAATGTGTGTCAATGTCTCACCCTAACACGGGTTCTTTTTCTGCAGTTATATTCTTGAATAGAAGCGCACTTGTACTGTTATATTTGTACCTTTTGTGAAAGTGATTGAGAGGTGCGAAGCGTTTTAAGGTGGGATGGATCTACGAGTTTTTTTGTAGGCTCTAGTAATTCTAGTGTTAACCACGCAATACGTAACTGTACGTCAGGTTTGCCACGATCAAAGCTGACATAGCAAGTCCCATAGAGAAGGAAATAAAACTTTTCACTGACAGAGCGAATGCGAATCAACAGGCTGGTGTGGGAAAATGTGTAGGACAATAATACACTTGGGAGACTTGGTCTCTGCTCAGAAAAACACACAGAAGCTACAGTCATGGTGTATTTTATCCTGCACCAGTGTTGGTGCATCCTAAGATAGATGCTAACATGTAGGAGCAGGAACAAGGGCAGATGGAATTAGTCAAGAGAAGGAGAGTAGACTTTCACATTTCTCGTCCTGTTGCAAGAACAAGGCATATAATAATGATCCTACCAAACCTAGATTGGTCACCAGGATGCACATGCAGTATAATAAAAATGTTATTTTCATTGCAATACATTTCATATACTTGTAGACTGTATTGAATTATGAACCATAGAATTTGGGATATCATGTGCAGAAAGTAGATCTTAAGTGGAAAACTGAACAGGCATAATTCAATAAGGAACAGTAAGCAGGCTTAGAACCTCTACTAGGCAGTTGTCATAGATAGTAAATCATTTAATTTTCAGTCAGTAATTCATAATTCAAGTTTGAAATAGCTTGATCAGGCCTAATTGCCACTTTAGTTTGCAGCCAGAGTGCCTACACTGATGAGGCCTAATAGTCTGAGCAGACCACTGGTGCATTTGCCTGACACATTTGTCTGGTCCAGTGGCCCTAAAGGGTCTGAACACCCAATCAGATCTCCAGCATACTTCATAAAATCACAGCAAGGGGACAGTTCTTGTTGAATAACGTAAGGGTCAGACAATGTATCCATCATTTGTGTACCGCACCTTGAAATGCTTTTATCACCCAAGGCGGTGCGATTCTGGTCCCTAGAGGGGCTGCCAAAAAGCACAATAATAAACGAACTTGATTACAAGTGACTAACACTACTTTTCTATTAGCCACACAATATAAATACAGATCACAGCAACAGAAATTAACGTAAGCAAGGAAATAATGGTGTTATTGTAAAAAAAAAGAAAAGAATTATACACACACACAAAAAAAATTATATTTACACAGTCCCATGCAGCAGCACACCCCCATTCATTCTTTACCAAAATCCCCAATAAATAACCAATAATACACAAAAAACAGTTATATAGAAAGTGTTTAACATACAATGTAAAAAAATCCTTAGATTATCCATAAGTCTGATTGCTATTCTCTTAAAGTTTGAACTTGCGAGGGTTTTGCCGAGCCATACTTTAGGACCAGCTGAAAATAACTCCCACAGTCCCTTTTCACAATTGCACCAGATCCTCTTCCGAGTTCACCATTGATCTTCCAATCATCCATTAGCCTTTTCCCTTTTGTATTGTATTCTAATGGCTTCCTGCAGGCGGTGTATTTCCTCGAATGCCAGCACTTTCTCTTTTCTCCCTCTGGCGCTGCCTTCTCTGACTTATAGCTCTCATTGGGCTTTCGAGTCAGGTGCTCCTTCCAAAGCAGTCCTTGTTTGACTACCCCTTGAGACTGAATTATGTACTATTATAAAAAAAAAAAAACAAAACAAAAAAACAACGAAAGGTACAAACAGACCCTAACAACAACTACACCTGACAACCGTTACAGATGTAAAATGCCATGTCAGGCTGCGGACAAGAGGAAGAGAATGGAAAAGTCTTATCTTGTTTTTTGAAAATAGGAAAGAGTGCTGGAGGTGTATTTCTAAATCACATACGTAAGGGGTGCCTGTAAAGTTGGACTTAAAGATATGATAATCTCCCACAAGGCAAAGAAAACCTTGAACTTTTTCTGTTTGTTTTGGGTCACCTTTAAACTTTTGAAGGTATAGAGGGTGTCTTCTAAATTTGTTGCTGGTGCCCCATGTAACCCAAATGGGAGGAGGCAGCACTACCAGTACTACCAATGGCTAACAGACAGGCTGCCTGTTCTTTAGCATTTCTGGTCTGAGGAATTTACCAATAAACTTTGATTATGTTAGTTTTATGTATGAAAAAACCATAGCCTTGTGTAAACATTTTAGCGGCAGACTCCTTGTGATGTGACGTGTCAAGGTTGGATACATTTTTTGAAGAGAGTTCATCAAAGTTCTTCTGGTGGTATTATGGTTTGGAGTCCAGTGTAGTAATAATAGGCTCTTTCTTTTTGTGTTTGTCAAATGATGCTAAAACATAATTACTCTCTGCTTTTTCTCTTTCATTTCACTTGGATATTTCCAGCAATTTAGGCTATGAAGTGGGAGCAAAGACCATCACTCTGTCCAGTATTTACCTAATGTGCTGCTTTGATTTTTCAGCAGTGTTTGCTTTGACTAAACTGCCAGAATGCTCTGTTTCTTAATAAGTTGAATTTTTTAAAACGTGGTCTTGCAGCTGTAGCATGTGGCTATGTTGCAATATGCAGTATATTCAAGGCTCATTTATCAATCCAGTCAAAAGAAAGTGTATAAAAGAAGCTGCTTTACCTTTTTGGCTATAATATTGAACACCGTGTAATTTTGTCTGGGGAATGATAAATGAAAGAAAACATTTTCCATCTTTAGGTCAAAATATGTATTTACAAGTTCCCCGTAAACAAGGAAAAGGCACAATAATCCTATTGTACAGTATATTGTTTGGTATTCTCCACTTCTACAAATGTACGTTGCCCTCCATAATGTTTGGGACAATTGTTCATTTTTCCTTGACTTAACCTTCTGCTCCACAATTTAAAATTACAAATCAAACAATTCAGATGTGAGAAAAGTGCACACTGCAGACTTTCATTTAAGTAGATTTACACACATTTTGTTTACAGCATATAGAAACGACAACACTTTTTCTATGTGGTACTCCCATTTCAGGGCGTGTGATTTCTCAGGTGGGTTTCATGGCTTCATAAGATACCCAGGTGTGCTTCTAGCCTTTGTAGTTGCCATTGCTCAACATGACGACAAGAGCTGTGCCAGTAAAAGTCATTCAATGGAAAAGCTTGTTTTTTAGGTCATTGTGAGGTTGAAAAACAAGGATAAAACCATTTATTGACATCAGCAAAACTTGGGGGTTACCTAAATGAACAGTCTAGAATATCATTTTGAAATAAGAACACAATACTGGGCTCAGTAATCACAAAGGGACTGTTAGGATAAAGAAGACCTCCACTGCTGATGAGATAAGGACCCTCACTATGGTTAAGAAAAAGACCCAAACGCCTGTCCAACAGGTCAGAAACAGTCTTCAGGAGGCAGATGTGTATGTGTCAGAGACCAATATCCACAGAAGACTTCACCAACAGAAATACCACTAGTTAGCCACAAAATCAGCATGGCCAAATTACAGTTTGTGAAAAAGTGCTTACTGACAAAGATGAATCTGTATCAGAGTGATAGCAAGAGCAAAGTGTGGAGATGTAAAGGAACTACCCGAGATCCAAAGCATACCACCTCATCTTTGCAAGGCAACAAAACTAAAAAATAGAAAATTCTTGAATGGCCAAGCCAGTCACCCAATTTAAATCTAATTGAGCATACTGAAGAGAAAATGTAAGGGGACAAGCCCCCTAAACAAGCAGGACCTAAAGATGGATGCCTTAGATGCTTGGCAGAGCATCAACAGAGAAGATCCCCAGGAACTGGTGATGTCTTTGAATCGTAGATTTACGCAGACATTACATGGAAGGGATAAGCAACTAAGAACTAAATATGACTGCTTTAATATTCCTGCCATTGCTGTGTGTCAACCATTATGGTGCCCTGAAATAGAGGGACCATGTAGATAAAGTGTTGTTATTTCTACACGCTGTGATTGAAATGTATGCAAATACCCTTAAATGAAAGTCTGCAATGTGTACTTTAATCACGTCTGAATTGCTTGATTTGTAATTTGCAGGTTGGCTAATTGGCACACACCTCATGCAACAATTTCATTGAGGCAGTGACGACTAATAATTAGGCTGTAGAGGAAAACACTGGAAAGTGCTAGATTGGGGTGAGTCAGGCATGGTGGGCTAGGAATATGCTAAGCACAGAGCAGTGACCCTAAGGAGAAGTGGGCTTGGGAGCGCAGCTGGGAGTATGGAGTAGAACGCCTAAGAGAGCAACAATGTGGGCAAGGAAATGCTGAGGAGTTCTGCCGGGAGGTGCTGCCAGTGGAAGACTCTACTGCTTTATGGCTGCTCTGCCTGATCAGGAAGAGCTTCCGGGGTGCAGTGCTGTAGTACCATGTCCAGCATAAATTGAGCATCTCTGCCTCATATGGGGAGCTAGATGAGAATTGTCAAGGAAAATTGGAAAAAAGCAAGGGATGTGCTCTATTGTATTGCCTCACATGGTGCTGCACTGTGCTGGGCTGACTAGAAGTAGCCTATGGAGGTATTGTATCAACTAAATTTATTTTGCACAATAATGAATATGCACCTTTACACTGTTTTATGCAAAGAACCATTTGTCTCCTCACTTGCCCTAGTCATACATACATTCTTACAATTAATGAATGTGGCAGTGACAGACAGTGACAGGAACCTCTAGGTTATAAAGTGACATTGAATGTGTTGTCGAGTCCTTGGCATTTTGAAGTCTTATGATATTTAGAGCTGCATAACTGATTACCTAACATTTTCTAAACCTGAGGGCTATGGGTATCTACTTGTGATGTTATTATTCTTTTTTACTCTAACCAGTATTATTTGTAGTAGCAGGAAATTTACTTTAATTTATTTTTTGACACATGATGAACTGTAAAACCTATTAATATCCTATGACAAAGGTACAAAAACTCCAATCAAAGGAAAAAAGGGAAGAAGTTGAACTAATTCTTAAATGAGACTTTCACATTCTTCTGACATTTTCTGACCAAGTGCCTGTTTAATGTGACCCTCACTCTTTTCAGATGGTTAACTTCTTCTCACTCACCTTTTAGCATCTCACTTTGTCTTGTATATTTTCTTTATATGTACTCTCTTCTCCAAGTTTGTATATGACAAAAGCTTAAAAGTCATTAATTTAGATTTTGCAAATGTATGATGATATAGTCTTTCTCTAATTCTATATGTATGGTATATTGATACAAAACCATATATTTGCTAATGTATGTACAGAGCTGGACTCTTTGGCATGCACACTGCTAATAAATGTAATATATATATCTTTGGGAGTTGAAAGGAAACAGGGATATCTGGAAAAATTTCACAGGGACTGGGGGAAATATGTGAACTACATAGAGAAAATGACCAAGCCAAACATTAGATCACTGCACCATGTCGTTGTGCCATATGTAAAAAAGCAACTGATATAATTAAACAATTGCAAGTTCCACCAACAAAGATGAGGATCCATTTGTACCCTTATCAAAAATTCTTTAGAAAAGCTTAAAGTGTCAGCTTGAACATTTTCCAACAAATTGGCATGGAGGTTCATCAGTGGTAGCATTACAAAAGGTCCTCTGGAACACTCCTGCCAGGAGAGGTGAGAAGGTTCAGCTTTCAGACGGATTTTAAATTAGTTGTTGACATTTACCTTTTACGTAACGACTACTCTCAACACCCTCAGAGTTGAGAAATGCGCCTCATTACCGAGGTTAAAGCTAGGCCTTGGCATGGAGAAAGTCTTCAATCTTTGTGACAGGCAATCGCAGCCTTAGTGCAGTGGCAGGATCATTTTATGGAGGTCTACTAGCACGAATCAACCTCAAAGGCTGGAATAAGCCATTCTCGACGCGAATTGTTTGCCTAGTTAGTGGCAGCCAATCGCGCAACAAAACCAGACGAATGCGGCCTTTGTCTCTGTCTGAATACCCGAATTTTAGTATTCAAATCACATCGCATTTTATGGACGGGTCTCACTCTGGATGTGCTTTGTTGCGAGTTCTGGCAAATGAATGTTTATTAGTCACAGGATTTTTATTTCCCCAGCTTAATTGTAGAGCTGCCTAAAGCACAAAATAAGTGGATCACTGGCAGCCAGCTGGAGTTAATAGTTTCCTGCCAATGGGGAAAAATAGCCATATAGTGTTGGTTTAAATATCTTTGGACCCTGTCTGGTGTTGGTCCAGGAGTGCATGTCATGTGTTTGCCGGGTAAGAACTGATGTAACGTGTTTGCACAGATCTGCCTTGTTTCCCAGTGTGTCTTGTTTGTTTATTCCATATAATAGTCACCACCATGGCTTTTAGCAGGGAAAAGAACCAATCTTCTGGACTGTATGTGAACAAAGGATAAGCAGCAGGTAAGGGATATATAACAATGAGTAACATCGATTTTTTTAGAGTATTGACTCTACTTCTAAGCAAAGATAGTATACTTTGTGCTGATTAACTAAAATTAAAAACATGAGGGTATATCAAAAAGTAAAGGCAATTTGAAACTTACAAGGTGTCTTCAGAGGGTCACCTTCTGGGCTCATCAGAGGTACGCACTACCACCCCAGGACAGAAGTGGGCACGATTGCTAGCTCTTTTGTCTCTTTTTCCTGACACATCTCTGAGGAAATACCCACCGAGGGCAGCTGACACGGTCCCCTCTGGTTTTAGAGCTATAGGAGCAGGGCACTCATACAAGATGAGCAAGTCACCAGACGGAGCTCCGACCCTGAAGCCTGACCACTATTTAGAGCTTCTTTACTCCAACCAATGGCTAATTCGATCTTTTTTGTTCCTTATAGTGCCATCGCATGCCTGTTATTTTGCTCAACTTTATTATTTCAGTAAACAGAGTGGATTGGTTGGCACCACAACCTTTCATGTGAACTCTTGCATTTCTCTCCATCGACAACAAGGGTGACAGGATAGAAGCTGACACAATACTACTGTTATTGGGAAAAGCACTCTGTAGATAGAAGGCAGTCTCTGGGCCCAGATGCAAGTGCAGAAAAATCCTTCTTACACAGCAGTGTAACAAAGGGACTGTACCATAGTGCAAGTGCTTATATTACATTTTTCATCATCTATGCAAAAACCTCTCCTCCTTCCAGTTCTTCTAACCATTACCTAATGTCCATCACTAGACCAAAACTGGCCAACTTACTTACATCATAGCCTGTGCCGGTGTTCCCATCATTTTACCAAAAAGTATTCATCATTGATCGGTTACACAATTTAAGTCAGGAAGACCCATATATGGAATACCAAGCTACTCAAAATGGATGTTAGTTGATGTACTTGAATAAGCATCTCTCAGGGTTGAAATCTCAAGCAGCTGCATTTATAAAACAATGGCCTGCTTGATTTTTTCACAATACGCACTTGTCCTGACCTTCATTACATCATACTGGTGATTAAGCAAGCAAATGAAAAAGCAAGGGCAGGCTGCTGCAAGCAAAATCAAGTTTAGGTTTAAAGCCATCATTTAATTATATTTAATAACAAGAGCTATACTTTTATTTATAACTGTATAAAAGTCATTTTATATTAATTAAAAATACAATACTACATGTTTGCAATGGCTTGTGGGTAATTTAAATATGCAAGTTGAAGCCAAGATCAAATGAATATAGACTCAGGATTGCACCATTGTTGAACAACGCATTGGGATATCAGATATAATAATATAATAATAATAATTCATTACATTTATATAGCACTTTTCCCAGTACTCAAAGCGCTATCCACACAAGGAGGAACCGGGAAGCGAACCCACAATCTTCCACAGTCTCCTTACTGCAAAGCAGCAGCACTACTAGATATGTATCTGCTCATGCCACAGTGTGTGATGACTTGGGGAACTGTAAAGTTTGAGCAGATGGGTAGCTAAACAGCTTACTGATCTACACAAGCCAGCATCCTTTGGATGAATTTCAGGAGGTTTCACTCCTTCTGCTCTAAGTAATCTCACTATTGTGTGTTGTGCAACAATGGTGCAATCCTGCAGCGGAGCGTCCATGTTCATTTGAGTTTGGCTTCAACTAGACTAATGGCAGAGCATTGAGCTGCATGCGTTCAAACTACCCATAAGGCACTGCGAGCATGTTATATCGCATTGGCCTCTATCCAATTTTCAAATTACCTTTTTGATTTAACCTTGTATTAAATTAAGTTATAGTGACTCTAAATTAATCCATTTTGAGGATGAGTGTACATTGTGATCAACTGTTACTCCATCTATTTTCGCTTTCCGTCTCACGCTTGATACTGCTAGGGTGAATTCAACCCCCATATCCATGAGCTACATTAAAATGAGGATAGAGTGATTTGTAACTTCCCTTCTTGTGGGTTACTGGGATCAAATCTACTGAAAAGGATTACAAGTGAGATATCATGCAATGCATCACAAATTATTAGTGCCACGAGCTTTATTTCACATTGGTAAATGACTGTAGAAACAAACTACAAAATTATGAACTGAAAAGAAAACAGACTCATCCTGCAAGATCTAATGTATTCAAATTTGCTTAGAGAGTTAATCCAAATGGATTATGCTGAAGTCAAAGGCTGAGACAGTGCTGCAGGGGAATTTTACTGCAAAATATTTGTCTCACATAGACACACTGATAAAGGAAAGAGGATTTATTAATTACAGTTATGTAAAAGGATACGTAGGACAGAGCGCAGGCAATGCTTGGGTATCTGGAAACTTCCAACGTGTACACTTATGGCAAGGAGTGGGAGTGCGGATAGACAGGAGACAGTCTGAGGCTACTTTCATTATACCGTTTCCTTTTTTGCATTGTTTATAATTTCATGCTTCTCTTCACATATTATTTTCATTTCTGTGAACCAAATGGTTAGCACGGCTGGCTTACTGTCTTAGGGAACTGCTTTTAAGTCCTGACCCAATTACAGTCTGTCTGGAGTTGGCACATTCTACCATTTTTCCGGTATACTCAACTTTTCTACCACATACAGATGATGTGTATATTAGATTAAATGGTGGGCCTGGTTTGGAAGAATGTTGGGTGTGTTTGGGTGAGTATTTGTGCATATTTGTTGATTCTTGCTTCGGCTTCCAACATTTTTATAATAAATAAAAAAGTATATGAATCCATGTAAGACATCCAGAGCAGAATTCTGATAACACCACCCACACAAAAAAGGAATGCACTAATATTCTGCATTTTTCAGATTGCAATCCCTGCTGATCGCATGCCTGAATTTCAAGGAATATCTGTGACAGGGACTTCTAATCTCAGTCATGTGCTTCTTTATGGATTTAAAGACCACTTTCATTGAATTTAATGGGATATTATTTCAAAGAGAGAGATGGAGAAGACATAAAAGTGAAAACAAAGAAGGCTGCTATATTCTTCCTGTGTTAATGGTTTAGCCATTGATTCTATGCAAACAGTATATTTGTTACCATTTCATGAAGTCCTTTGGGGAAAAATTGTCCTTAGGAAACGCTATATATGTATTTTTTTATATACACTAGTGGACCACTGGAGAAATGTTTTTACAGATACAAGATATTGGCTACTTTTTTAAATCACATAGTGGAAGGATGCACTTCCACTTTTATTACAGTAAAGATAAACTTGAATGAATGATAAAATTACTAACACATTCTTTAAGACAAATGTGTTTAATTCATCATAGTTAGAGTGGCATACTTCATGCACTTCAGAAAAAGTCATCCACCTGAAACTAAATATGTTCTGGCCCAGCCAGTACTTGAACAGAGGACCATCTAGGAAATGCTTGGGTTGCTGCTGGAAGAGATGCTGGCGAAGCCAGCAGAGGGCGCTTACCCTGTGGTCTGTGTGTAAATCCCATTGCCCCAGTGCAGTGATGGGGACACTGTGATTTAAAAATTGTGCTATCCTTTGGCTGAGACGTAAAATCTAGGTCCTGACTCTCTGTGGTCATAAAAGATCCCAGGGTGTCCTTTCGTAAAGAGTAGGATGTATCCCGATGCCCAGTGTCACACACGTTCGCTTAGGAGGCAGTCAACAAGCCCTGAGGTGAGTGAAACATCGTGAGAAGATGGAGGGTTGATTTATGGTACTAACGCTTCAATTTCTTTTTCATCAGACCAAAAGAAGAAAAATAATTCCATTTACTCACCACGCAAACTTCCAGATACACAAGATGGCCGCCCAACATCACTT
Organism: Polypterus bichir lapradei; assembly: GCA_026402145.1. NCBI lineage: Eukaryota > Metazoa > Chordata > Cladistia > Polypteriformes > Polypteridae > Polypterus > Polypterus bichir. Next base: position 48,440,470 of record JANRMT010062790.1, read on the forward strand.
CCACTTCTGACTCCAGATGATGGCGTCACTTTCCGGTCTCCTGATGATGACGGCATTTTCCGGCGCACAATGATGATGTCACTTCCGGTCTTCCAATGATGACGTCGCTTCTGCCCACCTGTTCTGACATCATCTCCTGCCACATCACTTCCGTCAGCCATATTTTTGTGTATAAACGCCATGTCACTGTTACAATTGGTCAATTGCTTTTGGGTTTTTGATCATTTTAACAAATATTTTTCTGTGTCTGTATGACATTATATGGGGTCATTACCCAACTCTTTTTATTTTAAGGAGATTCATTATTTACAACACCAGGTTAAATTGCCCTTCATGGCCTACTCATTCTGGCCCCCCAATCATCGCTCACCCATTCACAACCTAACAGCTAATGTGTTGTGATTATACTGGCACAAAATGGCTGCTGGATGCTGCATATTGGTGGTTGTTGAAGTGGCTCCCCACTAACTATGTAAAGAGCTTTGGGGAGTGAGAAAAGCAATATATACATGTAAAGAATTATTATTATTATTAATGCAGTGGTATCACTGCTGTCTTTTACATCTAGCATCCTTTGACATGAATCCTGTACCCCATTACTGCCTGGAGTCTGCATGTTCTTTCCATATCTGTAAGGTTTTCCTTGCATGATCTACGAGTTTCCACTGAAATCACAAATCTCAGTGTGCAATTAAGAAAAAAGTAATTCTGCCTTCTACTTGAGAACTGTCAATATAGTATTAAAGAAATACTCCATCCAAAAAATCACCTCTTTTTAAATGTTAATATTGTTACTGACAAGATCTGTGATAGATTGGCACCCTCTCCAAGGTATGTTCTTGCCCTATGCTAGCTGGGACTAATTGACTGACTTACCCGCGTAGTCTGTAGTGGTAGCTGAGAAAACAAATTATAATCTCATGTTTTCATGCTGAATGGAGATAGCAAAGTTTCTGGTATAATTGGCATCTATGGAGACCAAGGCTGGACAACAACTAACAATATCAAAAACATCCATACTCATGTGACATAATCCTCATGTCAAGTCCTCCAATTATATTCTCTCAACCTGCCAAACGTGCATTTTTACTAAAATATTGTTAAATGAACCACTTGCTGGAAAAGCCCTGGTGCATGAAAATGGGTCACACTATTCATTTCAATTTGTGTTCCCCTTCATTCCTTGGTTTGGAGCCTAGCCCAGTAACAACTTATTCATTGGCTAACATTGTGCTTCAAGTGATATCTCACCACCAGTGCTCTGGACCCAACTCCTTCACACCCTCAATAGTCCATCTCCCCTTACACAATCCTCCTCCATCTCTTCTCTTTTTAAAGCCTCACTGACCTCTGGTTATCTTCTCTACTGATTTCAAGAAGTCTCATGTAATCCTTATACTCGAGAGACGCTCTCTCCACCCATCTGCCATTGAGAACTACTGTCCTGTCTCCCTTCTACTACTCCTGTCCAAGACCGTAAAATGCCTTGTCCCTAAACAAATTCTATTCATTTATCTCTGACAATAATCTACTAGATTCACTTCAGTCTGGATTCCACAAGGGTCACTCTACTGAGACTACACTTTTTTTCAGTCACTAATGCTCTTAGATCTGCTCAAGCTGTTTCTCTCTTCTCTGCCCTTATCCTCCTTGAAGAAGTTTTGAGATAACTGGAGTTCTCAATCAACATTTTGGTGAGCTTCCCACCATGTTATGTCACAGGTTGTGGAGCAAACTGTGGCAGTAATGCTGCATTCATGAGCTGTCAGACAGATGTTAAAAACAGTTTCAGAATAGGAGTTTCACTGTGAATGCCCTATGAAATTGAAACATCACATCTGACAATACTGACAAAACAAAGTTGATCAAAGTTGTGATGTAATGTAGACCTTCCACCTTAGTCAAACGTGTAAAACCAAAAATACAATTTGGTCAGCCAGAAATGCCATTTTTGTGGTTGATTTCCATTTTGATTGAAGCAATACACGTTTAATACATTCAGTTCGCTCTTTATTTTATGAAAAAATACAATTTATCAGTTATTTCCTATTTTGCAGACCAAGTAATAAATCAACAGGATCCTCTCATTTCTCCAATTAGCCCAACAGTAAGCTCAGATGTACACACTGAAGTAGGAATGTGAAACGTCACAACTCCGAAAACTCCAATAGCATTAAGAAGGCCAAATGACTGGGATGTAAGCAGGGAGGTCGAATACGATGTGACAATAGAATGTTCTACGAATGCCTAATAAATGTGTCTATTCGGGATGACATGCAGCTCAGATGTCTAGAAGACCTACTCCTTCATTTCAGATTTGTTTTGAGAAAACAAGTCTAGGTATTGTCACTATCGACAAAATTAATGTTTTGATCAACAAGCTTATGATGTTTTAAAGAAAATTGAAAGACAACGTTTATATTTTTATTGGAGAACAACATGTGAAAGGGTCACAAGAAAGTATCTAATGGAAGTCACTTTAAAACTTGAAGAGACTTCCTCAGTTTAAATGTCTTGGCAGTTTTAAAGTGTACAGTCTGCAATTGCTGTCCATCCAACAGCCGCAATTAAAGAAGCTTAGCAGATACTTCTTCCCTTAGATTTAACCACTTGATCAATAATTTATTGTGGTCCAGGTCAGCTTAGTAATAACATCCAAAAGGGGACAGGTAAAATAGCAGAACTGGGAAAGTATTTATTAGGAGGACAGCTTTGCTCTGTACTACCCATCTAATTAAATACCTACTTCCTATGAAATACCCAAAAATGTATACAAATACCAGAATTTGTTAAAAACTGCATTTACAAAGATGATAAAAATATTGTATACTGTATACTTACAGCTGTAAGCTTTTTCAAAAACACTTCAGAAAAGTAATTTGGATTAAAGAAACATCAAAGAAAGAATCAGAAAAATCTGGAACATGACTACAATTTATTGGATTTGGCATTGCAAACAGCGCAAAATATGTTGAATGAAAACCAAACATTTGAAGAGAAACACTTTTAAGAATCCATTTTGTCCAACTGAAAAATAAAACCATGCAGAGACAGCTAAGTAAAATAATGCTATACTGTATTTCTTAACAGTTATGAACGTAAAATTGTGGTTAATTATATACACAGGGGATAGTGGGTTAAAAAATTAAATTGTAGAGGCATTATTGAAGACAATAAGTATTTTGACAAGTAAGAAAAAACTATTATTATTTCAGATTATTTTTCACATACCTTCATATAGTATACAGGTAAGTCTCTAATAACAGAAAGAAAAAAAGATGTGTTAAAATATAACATACACAAAATATATACAGATATGCAAACTGTATCAGAGACTTTTACCTCCATATATATACTCATATGTGAATATTCGAGGGACATTCAAATATAAACTTTATTTACTGAATACAATGAAACGACTTACACACTGGTTTTCTATCTAGTCTCTTGCCACTGCAATACATGTTCCAGTGCTCAGGAAGCTTCTTAATCCCAGAAGAGTAGAAGTTTTTTGACTGCATGTTGTCCCATTCTTAAACCCAGCCACAGGGGATGCAGAAACCAGTGTGTTTCTTTGTGAAAAATGGGGAGGGTTACATCAGGAAGGGCATCCAGTGTAAAATTTTGGCCAATCAATATGCGGACAACAATACAAATTTCCATACTGGATTGGTCGAGCCCCGGGCTAACAACGACCACCACCATTACTGTTAGCCAACAGGGTGCTGGCAGAAATTGAGCTACTGTTGGCCAAAGAATAAGAAGGAGAAGAAGAAGAGGGGAGGACGTGTCCAGAGGCAGGAGGAGAAGGGGAAGGTAAAGAGAGAACTGAAGGTAGGAACTTTGAATGTTGGCAGTATGACTGGTAAGGGGAGAGAGCAGATATGATGGAGAGAAGGAAGGTTGATATATTGTGTGTGCAAGAGACTAAATGGAAGGGGAGTAAGGCCAGATGGATCAGAGGTAGATTCAAATTGTTCTATCATGGTGAGGAGAAATGGAGTAGGGGTTATTCTAAAGAAACAGTACGTCAAGAGTGTTTTGGAGGTGAAAAAAGTGTCAGACAGAGTAATGATTATGAAGCTGGAAATTGGAGGTGTGATGATGAATGTTGTTAGTGCATATGCCCCGCAAGTTGGGTGTGCAATGGATGAGAAAGAAGATTTTTGGAGTGAGTTGGATGAAATGATGAACAGTGTACCCAAGGGACCGAAAGTGGTGATTGGAGCAGATTTCAATGGACATGTTGGTGAAGGGAACAGAGGAGATGAGGAGGTGATGTGTAGGTATGGTGTCAAAGAGAGGAATGAAGGAGGTCAGAGGATAGTGGATTTTGCCAAAAGGATGGACATGGCTGTGGTGAATACATATTTTAGGAAGAGGGAGGAACATAGGGTTACGTACAAGAGTGGAGGAAGATGCACACAGGTAGATTACATCCTATGCAGAAGAGTCAATCTGAAGGAGATTGAAGACAGCAAAGTGGTGGCAGGGGAAAGTGTAGTTAAGCAGCATGGTGGTCTATAGGATGATGCTGGAGATCAAGAAGAGGAAGAGAGTGAGGACAGAGCCAAGGATGAAATGGTGGAACTTGAAAAAGGAAGACTGCAAGGATGAGTTTAGGGAGAAGGTGAGACGAGCACTGGGTGGCAGTGAAGAGTTACCAGACAGTTGGGAGACAGTAGGAGTGACGGATGCATTCAAGGTGGAGGTGGGATTACATCAGGGATCAGCTCTGAGCCCTTTCTTATTTGCAATGGTGATGGACAGGTTGGCAGACGAGATTAGAAGGATGCTAAAGATAGAGCTGCCAGGCAAGAGAAAAAGAGGAAGGCCTAAGAGAAGGTTTATGGATGTGGTGAGAGAGGACATGCAGGTGATGGGTGTAACAGAAGAAGATGCAGAGGACAGAAAGATATGGAAGAAGATGATCTGCTGTGGCGACCCTAATGGGAGCAGCCGAAAGAAGAAGAAGAAGAATGTTGTCCCATTCTTGCACAGCGTCAATAACTTCCTCATTTCTTTCCTTCTAGAAATTCCTTAAGTGGGCTGAAGATATGATAGTCTCTCTCTGAATGATTTGCACCAATCATACACTCTAGACCGAGAGAGACAATGATCCCCAAACAAATTTTTAAGTTTCGAATAAATCTGACATGGAATGGCTCCTTCATTTGTCAACAATTTTAAAATAATTTGCTGTGCAACACTACAGTGTACCTCCTTCTCCAACATTACAACTGACAGGAAAGGAGAAATGAGCGGCTAGCACTACTAAACACAAGTTCAAACATGCATGTGTTTGTCCAAGGAGTCACGTCTACCACACACTCTTTATAAGAACAGTACATGAAAATTCCTGTTTAAAATTGAATGCCCCCGTATATATTAACACATAAGAGAATATATAAATTCACTTCCCCAGGGAGCACTATGTAGAATCACATTACAAATCACAGCATTAGTAATGCTAACTTCTCTCTATAGCTATACAGTTTATTGATTCCTAAGTGCTTTCTGTTGATTTTATTTTGATTTCATGACATTTTCTGAGCTTTGCATTTCTTCCATTTGGCATGCACTTTTGAATTATTTACCAAATAGTACTCACCATTGTGGCCATATGCTCTCTTATCTTCTTCTGCCTTGAGAAACACATTTTAACTGTAATTACCAGGAAAGGTGTTATATAAAATAAAGAATGATTAAGTAAATAAAGGAAGGAATAAAACTGCAACGAAAATTAAGAAAGGGTTCAACACATGACAAAATCAGCCACTTAAAAAATATATGTACATACAAAATGAAAGACTACATTTGATTCATTCTTGCTTGCCATGGCACTGGAGAGCAGCAATGTGTTGCTTAATCAGACATGAAAATAAGAATTTCAGTGCTCTTTGAACATTGTGACACTACCACAACTACTGCTACATTAAACTATAGAGGAGCAAATCCAGCGATGAAGAATCTCACGTGCTGCTCGATGATGTAGCAGTCAATATCACTATGGCAATAGTTTAGAGAGCTTATGTACTGGGAGGCTTATTGATTGGAGGTTTATTACTACCTCTTATTTAGTGCTGGAAGGAAAGATATATCTTTAATAAGTGGCCTGTTCTACTTATCAAGTAGCATTTATTGATTCTTCATCTGTCACATTTCTAGATCTGTGTCATAAGTTTCCATAACTAGTTTTGGAGGCATTTGGATTTTTTATATAAACTGCAAAAATTCATAAAAAATACAAAGCTGTTTGTAATTAATGAGCTGCAGTATATGTGAGTGCATTTAATCTGACCATCATGCTTTAAGTGTTCTTTTTATTCCTCTATGAAATAGCCCCCTTAAGTATGATCTTGATAAAAGGGTAAAGCACATATTCAAACAATGAACACTTTTTGGCATAAATGTTGCATTATTCAAGTGCGACAGTTTCCATTTGGGACATCAGTGACTGGAAGCTAATAAGCCATGCCCAACAGCTGCCTCATCATGCAATTCTCAGGAGGCCGGTGGAAGAATTACCGTTGCAGAGTTCTGTGCCTATAGGTTCTAATGGTAATGGCAACGTATCTATTTCAAAACAGCACCTGTTATATATCTTACAGATGTTTTTCATTTGAGCGATATTTCCATTGGTTATGGCTTAGGACGATTAAAGCAATATTATAATCAAATATTCTGTCATCTGCTTTGAAATAATAAGGTCCTAAAATGACACGACAATCTGTTGGAGGGAAAAAGGGCAACTACAGTAATTAAGTTCATAGCCACGATACTCCCTCCCACTCCTTTCAGTTCCCTTTCATATACATGCCGAGAAATGGCTTCATTTATCTAGTAATTGAATAGCCTCACCAGCTTTAACGGAGATCAGATGGTGACTGATGGCCACATCTGGTGCTAGTGTTTCTGAAAAGACTGGACAGGGTCAGGCCAATCAGTGAGGAGCTGAGCAGCCGCTTTATAAATAGACAGCTGACCTGCCCCTTCTGAGACCCAGGCCTACCTTACATCTAGCACTGGGAGGGGGTCATGCTAGTGGGGGGATACAGGACAAAGCCAGGGTGAAATTTCCACTTGATCTTTTTAAACAGGCATTGGCTCCTACTATGGGGTGGAGATGTTAGGCCGCAGGGGGTAGGAGATGGGGGGGGGGGCGGCCGGGGGTAAATGTATGCTGGGTGCTTTTTAACTAAAGAAAGACCAGAAGACGTATACAATATTAGGAATGAATGTTTAAGCATATGCATTGAGACTGTTTATTTAGAAAGAAAGAAAGAAAGAAAGAAAGAAAGAAAGAAAGAAAGAAAGAAAGAAAGAAAGAAAGAAAGAACCTTTTATTAATTCCACATTATATTTGCATCAGTGTGTCCATCTGCCTCGATTTGCTGTTTTAGCTCCATCTGCTCCTCAAATGCATGTTTGCAATGGCTTTACTTACAATATTTAACAGCCTTCCATTTTAAATATCTTACAGTCAATAAGGCAAAATATTTTCTTCAACTCAAGGCTTGACATATTTGAGGATAGGACTTGATACTCAATTCTTTCCTTATCTATAGACCATGCTCCTTGACATATTAGTCCTCATACTTTAGTAACTGAATTAAAACCATTCTTTTTGGTTTTCGCATCTCTTCGCATTAATTACTGTAATATTTGTAATTATATAATCAGGCATTCTGATAACAGAATGCACATCTCCTTTATATCATGTGGAAGGAACACAATTGTGTCACCTCACTGTCATGATACTCCGAGGTGATTTAACTTGGTCATGGCCCCTGGGGCTGTGGGTCTACTTGAGGTTCTTCATTATAAAATCCACCAATGTGATGTAACAGATCACAATTTCATCTTTCTCTCAAGTGACATATTACACACATGGGACAAAGCATGTAAACCAAAGGAGGTGTCACTCCTAATTTGGATTTATGACCTAAACAATCAGTGGAACCAAAGCTAGAACAACATATCCAGGTCTACATCAAATAAATATACTTTGTTGCTGCTAGATTATGGCAAATGTATTTTGAGATTGTTCAGGTAAGGAAGAGAGACAATTTGTGCTAAGATAATGTAAAAAGGCACTATATATGCACCCGTCCCGACACAGATTGGACACGGAGGCACATGTATAAAATAAATAAAGTTTTATTTTCTTCAGCTGGAGGGCACGTCTTCCCCATGTCCCCCAGCCACAACACAGTCCTAAAAGACCGACACACAAAAGCAAACAACTCTTCCTCTGCTCCACCACTCCTCCCAGGCAACCTCGTCCACCTCCACCCACTGAGTGGTGGTTGCTGGCTCCTTTTATTGGGTACCCGGAAGTGCTCCAGGTGCCTGATTGCTAACACCCAGCTGCACTTCCAGGTGTGGCGAAACTAGTGCCCAGAAGGGTCCAGCAGCTCCTGCTGCAGCACCCCCTGGCAGCACCTGCAGAACCCAACAGGGCTGCACAAAACTCCAATCCCCATGAAGCCCTGTTGGGAATCAGAGGCACTTCTGCACCCCAGGGAGGCTGCCATCTAGTGTCCAGGTGGAGATGTTGTGTTTCCCATGCTTGCTCCCCTGGTACATATGCTGCAGGGGCGTCCCAGCCGGGCATGGGCCCCGGCCATCCGTCATAATAGTTATAGTCACTAATCACCGTGCTGGAGAGTACAAACTTCGCTGTACTCTGTCATTACCCAACCTGCTGTATCCTAACACAGAGTCACGGGGGTCTGCTGGAGCCAATCCCAGCCAACACAGGGTGCAAGGCAGGAACCAACCCTGGGCAGGGCACAAGTCCACTGCATGCTGTACTCTGTAAATGTGAAAATAATTTTGATTTGCTATGCTTTGTTAATCCCCAAAGGGAAATTGTATTTTTGCATAACCTTTTGGGGGACAGACAGCAGGGTCAGCCATTGTTTAGTTTAAGGGCCTTGCTCAGAGGTCCAACGGAGTAGGATCCCTTCTGGCAACCTTCCCGATACCAACACAGATCCTTAGTCACTGAGCCATCATACCTATAAACTATGGAAGGGGAGAAAAAGCTGCACTACTGCTACAACCTATGTGACGATTAAAAAAAAATACATTTATATTTCTTTTATTCAGTTTTCTTGGCCAAAAAGTTTTGAGTAATTTCCTTGAAATTCAAGCTTCTTAAAATTTCTGTCTTGGTTGATATCAGAGTAAGGGGTGCCTCACTCTGTCCTGACGCATTGCAGACCGCAGTCTTTTTTTTTAATTTGACACACTTAGATGCAATGAGGTTCAGAAACTGCTCCACAGTTAGAAATTGCATAGCACTCACCTTTAAAGGGTAACACTTACATTTGTCAAACTTTTAAGGTATTCTTCTGTATGGATGCTTTGAAAACAAATTAAAAAGTGAAATGATGCAGTCGGTGTTGTATAAATTGGCAGAAAAAAGATGTCATTGGTCTAGTATTCGACTGTAGAAAGAACTCAGGGTAACCCTTGACTTTAGGTACTGAAAAAATGCATCTATTCCTTATTGGTGGATTTTTTAAGCTTGGATCAGCTTATGGAGTTGTGTGGAGCACATGACATTAGCTCTGACTTCAAATGAGGAAATGGTGGCATGAATGGGTAGGCAGGGGGTACACAAAGCAGATGAGGGTGTGCAAAACTGCATAGAAGAAGCCTTGGAAGATCCGGGTGGCCTTGGAGAGCAATCAAGGAAAAAGGCAGCAGTTTCAGCTGCGGGATAACCCTGAGCAAGCAATATCCCTTGCTTCCCACCCTAAAAAAAAACTCATATTATTCAATTATGAAATTAATTATATGGGCAATTTCACATAATCGTCTGTGAAAACAAAAGTCTGCCGTTTCATTTATCACTAGCTATTAATATTGTAAGCCAAGAATACTTTATGACCTTCATATCCAGCTAGGATAAAACTAACAATCTGAGATCAAACATACTGTACATGTTTACACACTCAAGGATGCTGAGGAGACCTTCAAAACTCCTCTAGCTCACTGAATGAAAGAAGCTGGACAGCCATAAGGACATAAGCTGTGGACATTATTGGCATAGTGGAAAGGATTTCTTTTTGTTTTGTGAGAAATTACACTTTTTCAGTTAGCAAGAGAAACTTTGTAAACACTGCGTTAATATCAATATTAAAGATTAAGCCTGCCTGATAATTACCAATATTATTACTGTAGATTCTTTTTTCAGCATTAAAAAAGTACCGCTGTGGTAGACTGCTAAGCAAAGTTTCAGTTAACACCTTAGATTTTAGTAATAATATGCTATAAAACTAATATTACAGTTGGATATTTTACTGCTGCTTTCTCTGTGTCCCACAACTGGCAAAATGCTACTATTATCATATCTTTATAATTCTAGTGATATGAAACAAACTATACTAGACTCACATTTTCAGATTTTTACTTGAAAATAGTCATTTTTATCTGCACTAATGCTTCAATGTTCTCTTAGTATTTATTCATGGTTTATGTAGGAAGTTATGTAATCTTTTTATTTTTTTTTAAACTTTATTAATCCCGAAGGAAATTACTTGCGGTACGGTACCGCTGCTGCCTTGCAGTTAGGAGACCCGGGTTTGCTTCCCAGGTCCTCCCTGCATGGAGTTTGCATGTTCTCCCCATGTCTGCGTGGTGCTCTGGTTTCCTCCCAAGTCCAAAGATATGCAGGTTAGGTGCATTAGCGATTCTAAATTGTCCCTAGTGTGTGCTTGGTATGTGTATGTGTGTGCCCTGCGGTGGGCTGGCACCCTGTCTGCGGTTTGTTTCCTGCCTTGCCTCCTGTGTTGTCTGGGATTGGCTTCAGCAGACCCCCGTGACCCTGTAGTTAGGATATAGCAGGTTGGATAATGGATGGAAATTACTTGGTTTTTCCGCATACCCCTTGGGGTCAGAGAGCTAGAGCAATTGAAGGTTAAGACCCTTGCTCAAAGGCCCAGCAGAGTAGGATCTCTTTTGACAGTGACGGGGATTCGAATCGGCAACCTTCTGGATACCAGCGCAGATCCTTAGTCTCAGCATTGTAGCAATACCATGTTAATAATATGGCTGAGGTTATTAACAGTGTTATTAAATGGCTTAAATATGTACACTTTAAATACTGTTCTATGTTACTGTTAAAGGATCCCAATTTAAATACATAAGTAAATGATGCTGACAATATGTTAAGTGCTGAATTGTTAGCATAATTTACAATTTTAACTTTACAAATGCTATTATTTGTAGTTATCCTTAATATTGCTTTTCTGCTAGCTGCTAACTTCTGCATATACATTTAAAAGTGTTCTTATTATCAGTATCAACACTCTTCAACAGCCACTTTTTCTTTTCAAAGTATGGAAAATTATATAATCTGAGGTAATTTAGCAGTTTTAAATATTAATTATAGCTGATAATACAGTAGATCTGGTATAATATGGCATGCTATTATTACACAGTTCCTGTATTAGTACTCAAGGCACTACAATCAGGATTAAATGTTAAATATATATTGTCACACATGCACTTCGGTTGATCTCCTCAAAGGCTCGATTGAGGTGTGTGATAACCCACTGGGTCGCTAACTTTCCCTTCTCCTTCTCTCCCCTCAGCACAGTGAGGGAACTTAGCCCTGTCCCTTCTGATTTGTGCACCATAAGAAGTCTGATGGCCCAGAAGAGAGCATCATTTCCACAATGAGCAACTTGCTGGAGGGGGCTTATGTAATCAACCCTTATTGTGACAGCCTAAGAGCTTAGTATTAATAGTTTTGCCGGAGAAGCTATTTTAGCTTTGTCAACCGAAGATGTGGTGTTTTTGTTTTTTTTTTTTTTTGTTTTGGACCAAACACTAAACAGGACAACCTGTTTGGTGTCCCAAAATTCCTCTGTTACTCCAACCTGTCATTCCTGCACCCGGCCTCAATATCCTTTTAAAATATTTCATAAAATTTGCAGTGCATTTCATATACATTTATTAATCTTTCTGTACAAATAAATGCAATTGTAATTTTGTTCATTTAGAATATAAAGAGGTCACAGATTAATAATAATAATAATAATAATAATAATAATAATAATAATTTTTCAGAGATCTAAAGCAGAGTTTTATTTCTACTACTGGCTGGTGAGTAAAGTTACTGTGAAACTATAGAAGGAGTCAGTCATAAGTTATGCTTTACCCACTTGGTTAGCCATACAAAGGAAATCCTGAGCTAATTCCTCCCTGTATGCTTTGCTCTGAACATAAGAAATGCCATGTGGAAATCAGGTGGTTCAACGTTTAATTTGCCTTTGTAGCCTTTTGCAAACTGATAGATATCAACAACATTTTTCCTGATCTCTTGGAGAATTTCCTTTGATCTTGGGCTTACAATATATGCTTGTTGAAGCCTTGCGCTGGCAACTTCACTGTGATGGTAAGGGTCAAAATAAGTGAAGTTTATATGGAGCAGAGTTTGCTCTAATGAAGCCTGGCGCATTCAATCAGTGAACTCTAATTGCTCCTTTAATTGAGTCCTGATAACTAGGGGCAATTTACATTTTCAAACAGTGCATATTGACACTGAATAATATTCTGTGTATAATAAATGAAAGAAGTTAAAAATTATGTGATGTGCTCATTCAAGTGCTCTTTTACTAATCTGATATTTTACAAAACATTCAAAATAAACATTTGCAATAACAAGGGAAATCAGGGCGCATGCTTTTTTTACTTTGCTTTAAAAATGTATCAAGATAGATAGATGAACTTCAGGTTGTACTTGCTCAAGTAGTATTTTGTTAAAAGTTTAGGTTTAAGGTCATTGTTTAAGTTTAATACATTATTTTTTTTTTAATTCCTTTGTGTTGCTTCCACAATAATTCAGTGTGTATTTACTTCAGGATATATGTATTAATTTTTAAAATGCATGATTTAATGTTAAATGTGAATAATTGTGATTAATTATATACATTTATGTGATTACTTAATTTGATAGATAGATAGATAGATAGATAGATAGATAGATAGATAGATAGATGTACATCATTAGTACTAAGGAAACATTTCAGTGTTGCAGCAGATTACAAATGTTAACAGCAGTCCAATATAAACAGAAGTTACACCAAATATACTGATTTCTAAAAAGTACAGTGAAAATAAATAAATATGCAAATTATATGTGAGGGCAGAGCACTGACCCTTATATGATGGGTGTCAAATCACAATTAGCTGTTGGCACAATGTGTTTTGTCTACTAAATAATATTCAGTGTACTACATTTTGCAGTGTTAAACAAATATTTACTTGTGGTTAAAGACTAAGTGTTCTCCTTTTCTTATCTAGTAGAACAAAATATTCAGCCTTTTTGCAGCTGAGATTAAAATTTATGTGGTGTGGTGTATTGGAGAGTAAAAACTGACAAGATCTAGTATATATTGTGATCATTATTTGTAGTATCTACATTAAATCAGTTTGAACAATGCTATTTTATTTTAATTTTTAAAAGAATAATGTTCAGCCTGATTGTAAGGAAGCTTGATAAACTCGTTCTTGTGTGGGGTATATTTAGGACTCAACTGGCTGATGAGGTGGCAGATTGTAAAATCTGATCAAGTCCCTGGCTAAAATGAAAAGCTAAGTCATGCATGAACAGGACTGGACTGGTCAAAACGCATGAATCCTGAATGCAGAAAGTGCATTTGAAACTGAAGCCAGGAAGCACTTCACTATGCAAAGAGTTGTAGGACTTTGGAAGAAACTACCGAGACATTTAGTTGAAGCAGAATCCTTGGTAACCTTACGAAGAATCTGGATGAGATATTGGGACAGCTTAGCTATCAGCTACACAAACCTGGCTTGATGGGGTGCATGATCTCCTCTTCTTTATCAAAGTTCTTATGTATGTACAGAGGCTGTTAGGATCCTGGAACTTTTTGTAAGCTATTGCCAGGTTATTTCCTGGCTCTAATATTGTCCTGTATGTCTTTATAAGAGTTTATGACACAGAGGAATCTATTTAAATCATTTTTCGATTCAATTGATCATTTTATAGTTCACTTTCGATTTGGACCATTTTCTACTGCCATTTTGTTTTTTGTTCAGCTCTGCTGAATTATGGGGTTTTGCCTAGTAAGGGCTGTGTCTTCAGACATTGTGTCAGTCATTACTCATCAGGATTTAAAGGGTCATTCTAGGTTCACTTCCTACTCAGAATCCAAAGCCCTTCTTGCATTTTAATTTCTTCAATTAATGTTTGATTTCCTACTGATTTTGAACTCTGCAGTCCTTTTTGTCCTTATTCTTGTTTTGCATTCTTTGCGAAAAAGATTTCTTGCAAAATCTGTGATCTACTGTTCTATAGCCTGAGGGGCACTGTATAATGGGCAAACAACCAAGCAAACACAGACCAACAAATGCAGAAAAAGTCAGAGAAAGTCATTTGTATTTGCACACTGACCGCGCCCAGCATATTGTGCAGAAATGAGTTCATAATTTTCAGGAGAATTAATTTTAAGAGGAAGCATATGTGGCAAGTAGATTACGCATATTAAAAATGAGAAAGGAATGGATGCAATATGCTAAATGGTGTTTAGAGTGGGCAAAATATTCACAAGGATAGCATATCTCACACATCAAAACGACAAATCATCTCAGTGGAAACATAACAATTTTTATTCAAGCTGAGTTGGTTGATTCCATCAGCACTTTTCTTGGAAGTAAATGGATGGGTACTAATGGTTAGACTGGACAATAATTCACAGTTTACACTGTAGCCATTTTAAAGCAGCTGTAAATTGAATATGTAGGCCAGTGTACATTAACATATAAAAACAGATATATCAACAATAGACAAGATATTCCCATTAAGGCATCACAGCATAATGCAAAAATCACAAACTTGCATAGCGCCATTGGGTATTTAGCGTCAGAGAAGAGCTTGGTTTTCTGTGGATGGCCTAGAATGTATACTTAATTAAAGAACTAACAGTAAAAGTGAACCTAAGAAATTAGAACCTTTAAGCAATTATTATCATGTATAGCTGCTACAACAATAAGAATCATATTTTGCAAAGGATACAAGAAAACCAAAATATTCCAATATAAGTAGACATTAACTGACTTTTCAGTATGCATTGTCCATATCCCTTAAAGCCAAATGTATTAATTATGTACAAAGTAGTCAAAGCAAAGCATCCCCCGTGATCATTCTGTGCCAGCCTACTGGTCATTGAACCCTTTGTCCACCCAATGGAGTGGTTTATCACTGTTTTATCTATTTCACTGGTTTCATTTATTAGTAAATGTCCTTCCTTAAACTCTTTCATTGAGCCCAAGACAATTATTGAGTATGCTGACATCAACTTAGTCACTAAGAAGCTGCCCTGGTTAATCGATCTTCTAGTTTCAGTATAGTCGCTGAGGCATTGAATTTTCTATTCTATTATATACAGTGGAAGAGAAAGTGAGCGAGGCCAAAGCGGAGATGGATGGATAAAGTAAAAGAAGATCTGAAGGAAAAGGGCTTGACAAGAGAGAGGTGCTGGACTGAGATGTTTGTAGAAGGTTGATCAAGCACATCGACCCCACATAGAAGTGGGAAAAGAAGAAAAACAAGAAGAAGAAAAAGAATTATATAGAGCAAATGGTAAGGACATTCTCATGGTATCTCTCAGCATCAAGGATACCAATGGATGCTAAAACTACAAAAATGAGTATATAAAAAAATAAAGAACACAAAGAGCATAAACACAATGACATGTGGGAGAAGAAATATTGCAAAATAAAACAAAACATCTGCTGCTATCCTGGGTCCTGGTTTATGAAGTTATGAACCCCTGGTGATGTGATCTCTTTATTTTCATACTCATACTCACATTTCACCTTTCTTACACCCAATACCTCTATTTCTTTCTTTATCTGGCCTCTGCTCGTCACTCTGCACCTTTGAACTCTCTGTTCAAACTACAAGCTGCTATCAGGCAGCCTTTCACCTGCTCCTGAGGTCACTCCATGCTCCCAGCTGACTAGCAGAGCCAGAGCTGCGGTCATGGGACAGTTTTGACTTTGACTTTGTCAGAAGATCACTTGAAAATGTCCAGCCTGCTAGGTGACGGCATGTGGCCTGTGTCAGGAAGGCATTCTGTGCCCTTATGCCTGAGAGACGTAATCTTTTAAAGTCTGGTGAATGCTACAGGGTGCAAGAACACCAGGGACTGTTAGAAGGACAGATAGTCAGGTGTACTATAGCAAAAGCTGGGTCTGCCCCTAACTCAGAAAGTCTCTTTTCTTTGTATCGTTCTTTCCATTTTTCTCTGCCAATATGTTTTATAAAAATGTTTTTTCCTTTTTCTTTTACAGCTTGTTGTGTTCATAAAAATTACTTAGAAATGCTTTGAAACATTTCATTTTTTTTGTCTGGTACCTCCTGACTCACCTGTACAAGAAAAACCCCATATATGACATATCATTCAACTCGACCTAAAATCGAGTGTGACAGATAGGGGGCGCTATCGCTCCCATGAACACTCCGATCAAACGTCAGACACCAAGTAAAAATCCAAATATTGACTTTATTTATAAACAACAGTGCACAAAGCACCCTCCTCTCCACCATACTCATTAAACAATACACAATAATCACTAATAAACTCTCCACCTCTCCCAGACGCGTTGCCACCCTTCCACCCAGCTCAGCTTGCCGTCTGGGAGCTGTCACAGTCCTTTTATAGTCCCTGACCCGGAAGTGTTCCAATCCCCAGTCCATGTGATTCCTTATCACTTCCGGGTCAGATAAAAAGTCCTCTTCTTCATCCTGGAAGTACGTCACTTCTGCTGTTGCTTTGTTTATGACGCACTTCCGGGTTATAGGGCACATATAACTCTCTGGACCTCCCTGCAGCGTCCTCTGTTGGCCCCTGGGGTATCCAGCAGGTTTGTCGTGGAAAACTCCATAGTCCATGATTCCCTTCTGGTATCCGGGGCACCTCCACGCTGCAGGGAGAGCTCCATCTGGAGGCCTGGGGGTATTGGCCGTGATGACAAGCCAGCCATAGACCACACTAGTTATGTAGGACATTGAGCTTTCTGGGTTTCCCCCTATTTTTGCCCCTCTAGACCTCAAAAATCCTCACCTTTAGGACATTTTTGTACCATATTTTCTGCTTTGAATTACACCTTCATAATAAAGAGTAAACTAATATGTGTCTTCACCAAAAATGATCAGAAGCCCTTGAAGCTGTGCATGACACATCAACAGACCCCAGAGGTTCACCCACTAATGAAATATAAGGGGTCAAAATTACTCTTTTTCATAAAACTTAAACAAAAATGGGGCTTGGAATTATATGCATGTGAAGTGACAATCTATGCTATTTTGAAGCTGATGATCATGAATATAATAATATTTTTGATATTTGCTTCTTTACCAGTGGTCCTAGCCCACTAAAAGCCACTCAGAAAATTAAAAATGACAGAAGCATGTGGGTATCGTTTTAGACTATTTCAAGGTCAATTATTATGATTGTGATGTTGTTTTTGATCCTTAACTATGGTGTGGACCATCAAGGCTGGCACTGGCACCTGAACCCGAAACAGACAAGCGTGTGTCACAAGTTCATGGCTCACACTGAATTTTTATTTTCTTTTTACCTCGTGGGAAACACCTTCCCTGTTTCCCACAAGTATAATACAGTCTCAGCACAAGCACAGCACACAAACATCTCTCTGCCGTCTCTTTCTCTCCTTTCTACTCCACTCCTCTGGTCAAGCTTCGTTTTCCTCCTCCCGACTCTGCCTCTCCGAGTAGTGGCTGTTGGCTCCTTTTATAAGGCACCCAGAAGTGCTCCAGGTGCTTGATGACTCATTTCTGGTAGCGCTTCCAGGTGTGGCAGAAGAACTGTCCATAACGGCTCAGCAGCTTCTGCTACAGCACCCCCTGGCAGCGCCCGCGGATCTCAACAGGGCTGCACTAAACTCCAGCTCCCATGAAGCCCTCCGGGAGTCCGAGGCACCGCTGCAAACCAAGGGGGTTGCCATCTAGCATTCCAAGGGAGGTGGTGCTCTAGTCATGCTTGCTCCCCTGGTCTTCACAGTGTGGAGGCATCCCAGTCGCACGCTACAATTGATATAGCCCACTATGGACCTCTATCAGAGGGAGAAAAAGAGAAATTTCTATTACAATCGAGAATATTTAGACTTTAAACATTTAAATTGAAGCATACATTATAATATCTCAAATACCTGATCCTACTATTCTTGTTTATTACGTACTTCTACCTCATGAAGTAAATCATTATATTTTTTATGAGCATCTTCAATTAGGGCGGCTTATGCTAATTCACGTTTTTTATTCTTTAAAAAGTATTGGTAACACTTTATAATAACTGCACACTATGAAGCATTAGTTAAGC
>JANRMT010062790.1:48472133-48517936 GCA_026402145.1 Polypterus bichir lapradei
TAATTACAATCAGATGCATTACACTAATCACAGATATGCGGTTAGTTTCAGTGTATTTATAAAGCCGCGTCAGGAAAATAAAGAGTAACCACAGAGGAACAGTAGCACTAAGTTGACGCTGGGTGCCGCCAGTCTGCAAAACCGAGTGGAGAACTTGTGTACGACAGGGTATGAGGTACCGTGGAAAAGTGTGTGGCTTTACGCCAAGTGTAGGTTTTATACATCGTAATTTGAACGTGGAAACGTTCTTACGCAACATTTCTGTGCATACGCACTGTTTATGCATGAGGCCCCTGGTAATTATTTTCCCTTTTTTGAGTAATAATTTCCTTTTGTTTGCGCTACTGCGATCTTTACTTTTTTTTGTTTTATACTTTCTAATTTTCCTACTTTCACATTCTTTAACTTTCTCCACATGTGTATTGTGCCAATTTTTTTTTTTTTTGAGCCTTTCAAATTCCACTGCTTTCATAATCTCTAATCTGCTCTGCACGTGTATAGCGGCAACGTTTGTGAACGTCTTTATGAAGTTCTAGTTTGTCTTTACTCTTTGTCTTTTGATTCTGAGCCCGATTGGATGTGCTTTTTTTTCAATTCAACTTGTTCCGGGCTGATAATTACTTTCCTTATTTTCTGAATTTGCACCTCGATTATTCTTTTCTTTTTTTCTTTTTTTTCTCTCCAATGCTTTTGAGCCTCTTTTCTCCACGCTGCTTTCTTCTTCGCATAGTCGTCTATGTTTCATTTATAACGTACTGTCCTTATACGCTTTATATGCGCTGAGAGCCCTGGATCTGCGTGTGCTCAAAGCCTTTGCACGACTGAGTGTTTTGCTGCCCGCGCTCTTATTTGGTTGTAAGTAGGGCGTGCCTTGCAAGAATCTCATGTTCCACGTCCCCGCGAAATGGTCCTGGATCAATCTCTTGGCACAAAATCTCATGTTTAAGGTCCCCGTGAGATGCTCCATGGCCAATCTCTTTCATCTTGTGGGTCTTTTAAGTGTCTTCCGTGGTCTTCACGTGAAGATCACATCTCGTACCCCTAGTGTTTCTCTCCAGGATTTTTTTTATAATAGAGATATATATTTTATTCTATCACATATGCAGGTCAAGGGGTCACCCAATCCCAGGTAGTAATTCCACAGCGAGCTGAGAGGTGGCACCCCGCTAACTATGTTGTCTTCCTTTGCCTCCACAGTGAGGGTGTTTGACTCCGTCCCTTCTAGGCCATGAACTATAAAAGTGCAGCACCTGGAAGGAGACGTCACTCATTAACTGGTAGAGCAAAGAGACAGGCTTCCTTTGTGCCTTGAAGAAGCCTTTGAGAGGAATTATTTTCTGTTGTTTATAGCACCATTGGGTGAATCTTCTGTTTGTTTATTGTGTCATCACACTTTACTTTTTGTTGGTCATTAGAAGTAAACAGGAATGACCACCGGGTTGGCACTCTGACATTTATCTTCTGTCATGATCCATTGTTCCCAATGACCACAATTCATTCATTTATCTTCCCTTCCTCTTTTAATTCTGCTTGTAGGGGACACATAATGAATTGCAGTTCAGTTTTCACATACCAATATCTATTGGGAACATCTGTGAAGGTGTAAAAAAATTAAAATGAAATTTGGCACAGTTAAACGTCGTTAAGGAAGTGGAACAGCAGATGAGTTTGATAAATAATGACTAAGGAAGACTAGCACAGCAAAACTTGAGAGGAGCAGTTGACACTTGTGTGTGATTTTTAAATTAGATAAAAATGAATTGTGCAAAAGGGTGGCAAGAGTGGAAATGAATTGCAGTATCTGCTGAGAAGCAAATATATCAAGGTCAGGGATATCATGCAGTTGGGAAAGACTGTTTCTGTAGAAAGTGTCTTGTAAATAGGTAAAATGCAGATTGGCTACATGGATATAAGCTGTAAAGAAATGCAAAAACAAAGATTAATCAGTCTTTATTATGAAAACTGTCTAAATGTACACTTTCAAATAGAAAAATGAGAAGATTCAACCAAAAAAGAGAAACATTTAATAATTTTTTGGGTAAAGTAATATATTGTATATGATTTTAAGAAAGACTTTTCAGTCTGGGATCTAGGACACCAAACAGTTAGTTCAGTGTTACTGACTATTTCAATAATTCTGTATTTTATATGTTGTCTTGTATTGTAAGCCCCATGCATTCTGCAAATGTGGTGGTGTCAGCAGGAAAGTCAGAATGTGTCTCCCATAACCAATGGTGGCGTGTTGGTGCTACAACAGCTTCCCCTTGGTGAAGAACTACTGTGCTCCATTTCTTTATATGTATTTGTGTGGCTGCCCTGTAAGTAAAGCAAGTAACGCTTTGAAATTTGGGAAGGTTTTGGTTTCAGAGCACATGTACTCTTAAACATTACTGTCTCAGTCTTCAGCTTGTTTGGTTATCATATTGTAATTCATTTGCACCTGATTACTGAATGTATTTTTATCAATTTTTATGAGTCCAATGTGAACAAGAGGGACAGGCGAGACAACATTGACAGAATGTAACAGAGAGAAAAATCATATTACTGGTGGAGCTTAGCCCAGGAAAAGAAAGCCTACTTTCAGCTTTGTTTCTAGTTAGACATGCACAGCCTTGAGCAGCTACTTGCTAGGAACCCCAAACAACATTATTTGGACAATGAGATCTCTCTTTTTGTTAATAATAAAGCTTTAGTTTGTTATAACTCCGCTGCATTTCATGGTGAACACCATTCTAAGATGTTTCCCATATACAGTATGGTGAAAAAAAAGTTACATGACTTTATATTTATTTATATTTATATAGTACTTATCTGTCATACTGTATATGGGCAAGGAGTTAAGTGGTTCACTGGGGAAGGATTTGGCAGCTACACCAACACGTGCAGGTTTCTCTTTTCTATAGTCAGACAGAAAGGCACAACCTGGCAGAATGAATCTGTCTCTGCTTCTAGGTCCAGTCATCCACCATAAAAATATGTAGCTGACAAGACGTTGAAGGCGTAGTGATAGGACAGGCAGGGCAGGCAATTGCCTGGGGCCATCCAGAGGGGGTCCTTTTGCATAAGTACTCACTGCAAGAACAAATTGGCAAGACCCCCCCCCCCCTTGAAGAAAAACATCAACACACTACAATGAACACACTAGGAAACAACCCCCCATCTCTATTGCAAGAGTATTTGTGATGAATAGTACTCTTTTAGGGTGGCACAGTGTTAGCACTGCTGCCTCGCAGTAAGGAGACCAGGGTTTACTTTCCAGGCCATTCCTGTGTAGAGTTTGCATTATCCCTAAAGACATGCAAGTTTTGTGAATTGGCATTGCTAAATTAGCCCTCATGTGCGTGTGTGATCTCCATGTGATGGACTGGTGCCCTATCTAGGGTTCATGCCTGCCTTGCGCCCTATGTTTGCTGAGATTGGCTCCAGCAACCCAACCTGCAACCCTAGTCTGGATTAAGTAGATTAGAAAATGACTTGATTACTTAAGTAACGTTATATGTTGATTAGAGTTTTGCAGGTCTGGAATCAAGAACTGGATTGACGTCTGGACTACTGCAACTCTGCTGGCAGGAGTGCCGGCATGAATCTCCAAGCCTCTGCAGATGATTTAAAATACAGTGGCACATCTGGTGTTCAACCAGCCAAAGCGGGCACATGTCACTTATGTCTTCAGATCACTACACTGGCTTCCTGTAGTGGCACATATTAAGTTCAAATCCTTGATGCTTGCCTACAGAGTAGTCAGTGGGTCTACACCCATACTCCTTCCCAACCACTCAAATCTCTTGATAAATGATGTCTGGTGATGTCACCAGATAACAAACTTCAATCCAGACTCTTTTCATGTGTAGCTCCTGGCTGATGGAACGAGCTGCCCATCTTCATTTGAAGCTCTGACTCCCTCAGTATGTTCAAGAAGTGTTTGAAGACTCTCTTGTATGGTGACTTTCTAAGTAATAGCTGTTAGGTTTTGTAAATCTAGGAATTGTAAATAGTTTATATTTTGTTTTGAGCTTTCACTTATGAAAATCAATTTTGTAACCTTGCACCAGAGCACTTGTTCCCTAACAGTTCCCAGACTGATGTTACTCAATTATGTTGACCTCTCTTTTAAGTTGCTTTGGATAAAAGTGTCTGCTAAGCAAATACATATAAATGTAAATGACTTGCTTTGTTGAGGAAATTCATCCATTTCTGAATCAGTCAGTCTCTCCAGACCACACTATAGACAGTGCACAGCCAAAATCAGCAGTGCCAGTTCAGCCCCAGGGGTGAGTGGGTATCAGTGAGTTGGGGGTCTAAGAAGTCAAAATGTAGTACCTCAGCAGACCCTAACTCTTCCTATCACTTTTGCCTTCATGTTTAAATCTTATTAAGTCTTACTCGAGATCTTCCATGTGCCAGAAGAGGTTTTAGACCGAGCTCTCATTTCAAGAGAGCACAGTGTTTAAGGGTCTTGAACCTGGAGGAGATAGCGGCAGCATTAGCTGCAGCCAAAGCCCACAAACAGCGATTTTCAAAGTTGCAGCAATACCTTTAAAGGCCATTTTTTGGTTTTAAAAACTCTATTATGTTCACTTTTTAATTTATTTTTTAAATAATATTACAATGTGCAATTTGTATTTCTTTTTCCATGTGTGCCTTATATTCATTTTCATTTTATTTAGTTTTGTACATATTTAGATTTTTATAATCTACTTAATTCTAGTATTATTGCTTTTCCATTTTCTATGCAAATATTGCATTTATTGTGGTGCTTTATTTGTTTTTCACATAATTAAAATAAAGGATTTGTGTTTATTAAAGCCTTTAGACTTTGGGGTAGAATAATGGTAATACATTTTACCATGTCCAGACTCTGTCAATGGGAGGGGGGGGGTTTGCTTAGGGCCCTCAGACTCCCTAAAATCGCCTCTGCAAGACGTCTTGCAATCAGGTGTGGGCAACTGCAGACGCGGCCGCACACAGAAGATGTGCACTCTGATCTGTTTATAGTTCAAGCGTTTGACATGCGGTTCTTTCTTGATCTTAGGTAGCCTTTGTATGCTCCCCCTCTGGGCAGATCAGTGGAGATTCTGTCCTGTTTTCCTGACCTATTAGGAGGCCTCACACCACTTTTTTGTCACTTATGTGTGGAACAGAACAGTTGGCGCTTTCATTGCAATAAAGGAAGTAAACAGATATATGCTATCACTCTAAAAGGTTTAATAATGATGAGCAAATTGATGAGTTTCGTTTTACATGCAGAGTTGCAATACTGTCCTTAAAATGCATTTAGTTTCACAATTTGGAAATCGCTAAAATTAGGTTTTTAGTGTTGTAAGGTTTCTAAACTCTTTTGGGGCTAGTCCCAATGGAATGACATGCCGAAGAGCATCCCAAAGTGCAATTGCTGTGACTATGAAAGATAGCCTGTCGGTTGCCAGGGCAACCGTGGGCTCCCACCGCTGTGACAGATCTGAAAAGATAGCGGTCACATTATGAGCACCTGCTGTCGATGGGTGATGCAAAGAACATTATAACTGCAAGGAACAGCACTTGGCCACTAACCTGGCCATGATCCTGCCTGATTGCTGTGTCTGTGTATAGGAGAATGGCAGATCACGCTACAATAAATAACCATGCTATTCCTGTTTCAAGCTGAATAAAGTTGGTTTTGCTAAAGTACTGAGATTCAGCCTCGTGTTTTGGGGTGCAAGACAGGGACTCACATGTCACAGTGTTTTTTAAATTTTTTTGGGATGGAAAGCAAGGACTAATACTTTCTTAAGGTTATTCCCCAGCCAAAACTATTGTCGCCTTCCTCAGCTGCCCCCCAACACCACCCCAAACTTCCTTATGACTCCAAGTGGTCTCATCTTCCTCAGGCATCCTCTGCCTGCACATTTACACTGTCAGCTCTGGCACACAACACAGCAGTCATTTTCACCAACTCTGCAATCCAATCCAAGTCAGGATTCTTTTGGGGGCTCGCTGATGGACACATACCCTGGCCAGTGGATTTTAGAAGTGGAGAAGCACCTCTAAAGACCTTGCAGATAAATGTCCTCTAGCTGTACCTGTAAATTTTGTTATGCTTTTGTACATGGAGAAAAAAGTTGTAGATTAAATTAAAATATATGTGTTAATGGCCCATATTTTTGCCTCTGGCACATCACCACTTGTTTCAAGAATTTTTTGCAAAGCGAAAATCTGGCACCTTTACCTGTGCTCATATCTGGCCCATCCCATTGAGCTCACATACTGTAGATTGTCACGTTCATAACAATGTCTTTTGTGCATGTGATGTTTGATGGCTTATCAATGTCATCAATGAGTTGCTTATAGTGGGTCCATCAGCTAAAGAACAAATTGGTCTTGGACTTCTTGGCTCTTTCTCTGTCTTTTGCAAACCTCAAGTCCGCAATCTTGGTGTTATCTTTGACAGTAACCTCTCTTTTGAGAAACAAGTTAATTCTGTAGTCAAGAGTTGCTTTTTCCAGCTTCGTCTATTAGGTAAGATCAAGCCTTTTTTATCTTTTAGGGATCTTGAGAAAGCTACTCATGCTTTTATCCTTTCTTGCCTTGATTACTGAAACACGCTGTATTCTGGGATTAGCAAATCCCTGAGACGCAGGTTACAGTTGGTCTAGAATGCTGCTTTCTGGTTGGGGCAAGAAAGTATGACTATATTTCCCCAATATTAGCTTCTTTGCACTGGCTGCCTGTCAGTTTTCGAATTGATTTTAAAATCTTGTTGTAAGTTTTTAAATCTTTACATGGGCTCTCTCCTGCCTATTCATCCGAATTGTGTGTTTTACACCAGCCATCTAGAGTGCTTAGATCTTCTGGTCAGTTGTCTCTTGCTGTCCCTCGTACTAAGTGTAAAACTAAAGGGGACAGGGCTTTTGCAGCTGCTGCTCCTCGCCTGTGGAACTCTTTACCTCATTACATAAAGGAGTCGTCTACAATTGAACTGTTCAAAACAAGATTAAAGACTCATTTCAATTCACTTGCATTCTGTAACCTTCAGTAATACTGATGGTTTCTTCATTTGATTATGTAACATTACTTCTGTTTATTATTGTTTTTTTATGTTCATTTATTTTATTTCTATTTATGTTATTCATGTTAATTGTATGTTTTTCTTTAATTCTATTGTTGTAAAGCACTTTGCCACAGCATTCCTATGTTTTTTTAAATGTGCTATTTAAATAAAGTTGACATTGACATGTCACTCAAGCAGATAAAAATCAAATGCCAAATAAGGACATTGTAAGTCACATGACAAAATAAGGTCATTTGGGACAACTGAGCCTATACTTCTTATCAGGGGTTAGGAAATCCCACAGATGCCTTGCACTCAAATATCACCAAAGAGCTTATATTAATCCTACATACTGTAATGATTTAATGATTTCAAGTGACTAAATTGACAGCTAGAAACTGTTACTTGTCTGTAGAGTGCAAGACAGTTGGTACTGCCTGAAATGAGTTTCAGAGCCTAAAAAGAACTTTACTTGAACATTTGTGTTATCTTATCCACTACTCATCACTCTTTTTAAATAAAGTAGCATAACTCTCAAAGCATGATTTTATTATATAAATTTAATGTACTAGGGCTGTCATGATCATTAACACGTGTAGCTTGCTAAGACTTTTTACATCTGAACTATTATATCTCATTAGCTAGCAATGATAAAAGGCCAGTTCCTCAACAGGCTAACAAAATTGGCCAAATAATCTACTGATATGTATAGTAGCTGCAAAGCTGGAAATCACGATTAAAACAGGTATGTAACATATAGGGTATATGGGATATGATGCTGTATTTATTGATTGGTGACCCTGACATTCTTGCCTCCCCAATCCTGTGTCTTACTTGTATTTCAGAATGGATGAGTTTTAGCTTTCTCAAACTAAATAAGGAGAAAACAAAAATCTTAGTTATTGGCAAAAATGGACATCATAAAGGTATTACAAATAATCCTGATCCCTTAGGCTTAAAAGTCAAGTTATGGGTAAAGAATTTAGAGGTATCTATTGACTCTGACCTACATTTTAAATCACATATTAATCAGATTACTAGGACTGCATTATTTTCATTAATGGAAAGTAGTACATACAGAAAGCAGCTGTCAAAGGAGGTGTTAGATTGATTGATGACTTTAAGCCCCGCCCCCAAATATGATTTATGACTTTAAGCCCCGCCCCAATATGAAAATATGATTTAGGAAAATATGCACATATGATTTATGAAAATATTAAAATATGAAAATATGATTTATGAAAATATAAAAATATGAAAATATAAAAATATGAACTATACCCGCCCCCTGGGGGGGTTGGACCAGCGTCATAATTGATTATCTCTAAACCCCGCCTTTTAGGGTGGGTCTTTCGTAAACCGGACATTTATCACTCCCCATTAACAATACAGTGATCCCTCGCTATATCGCGCTTCGACTTTCGTGGCTTCACTCCATCGCGGATTTTAAATGGAAGCATATCTAAATATATATCACGGATTTTTCACTGGTTCGCGGATTTCTGCGGACAATGGGTGTTTTCATTTATGGTACATGCTTCCTCAGTTTGTTTGCCCAGTTGATTTCATACAAGGGACGCTATTGGCGGATGGCTGAGAAGCTACCCAATCAGAGCACGTATTACGTATTAAATAAAACTCCTCAATGATATAAGGTATGTTTCCCGCGCGGTAAAGCTCTAACAGCCCGTATTGATTTTTGATTGTTTGCTTTTCTCTGTCTCTCTCTCTCTCTGACATTCTCTGCTTCTGACGGAGGGGGTGTGAGCAGAGGGGCTGTTTGCACAGAGGCTGTTTGCTTAGAAGATACGGACGCGGATGCGCCTGTAAAAAATGCTGAAAGACTACCTTCACATTGATCCCTTTATTGCGGCTGCTTTATCGCGGTGTTTCCCATACTTACAAGCCCAACAGCCCTATTGATTTTTGCTTGTTTACTTTTCTCAAGCACTCTCTCTCTCTGACATTCTCTGCTCCTGACACACGCACTCCTTTGAAGAGGAAGATATGTTTGCATTCTTTTAATTGTGAGAAAGAACTGTCATCTCTGTCTTGTCATGAAGCACAGTTTAAACTTTTGACTTAAGGGTGTTATTTCATGTCTATAGGGCTCTAATAATGTTAAAAAACGTATTTAGAAGGTCGTAAACAGGTTTTCTATGCCCTAACTGCGAAAATATTAGATTTATAAATAAAGAATCCTACTTCGTGGAAATTCATTTATCTGTCTGGAGCGGATTAACCGCGATAAATGAGGGTTTACTGTATAACTGTGCGGAGAATATTTATAAACAGTGTGGGAGAGTTTCTAATGGCTTAAAATATATAAAAATAACCATACAAACATATGGTTTCTACTTCGCGGATTTTCACCTATCACAGGGGGTTCTGGAACGCAACCCCGCTATTGAGGAGGGATTACTGTACTCACGCCCCCGTTAGTAGTACATACAGAAAGCAACTGTCAAAGGAGGTGTTAGATTGATTGATGACTTTAAGCCCCGGCCCAAATATGATTTATGAAAATATGCAAATATGATTTATGACAATATAAAAATATGAACTATACCCCGCCCCTTGGGGGGTTGGACCACCGTCATAATTGATCATCTCTTAACCCCGCCTTTTAGGGTGGGTCTATCGTAAACCGGACACTTATCACTCCCCATTAACAATACTCACGCCCCCGAGGTACGCCTTTATCTCTCTATCAGCCTATAGGGTTAGGGGTGAGGCGTGTCTCTCACCCCCAACTGTGGAAGGTGACGAAAGAGTTCTTGTATAAAATTCTAGTCACTTAGTGAAAACGCCGCGACACACAAAAGCAAACAGAATGGACGGTCTTGTGAACGCTCCTAAGAAACTGAAAGCAAACAGGGCGTCCAGAAGAACCTTACGGGAACCACGCTTCAGCTCTGTCTGGTACAATTCTAACTGTGCTTTGTGCCAGGTAGAGGTAAAAAGAAATGCCGAGGGACAGCTCACGATCGCCGTTTCCAAGAACGAGCCTATCCTTCCCGAATATAACGAGGCCGGTCACGAAGAGGAGGAGGAAGATAAAGGAGCGAGTGAGTGAAATTCATTTTTCTATAAAAGACTGGACTTTTTTTAAAGCTCTTATGCCAAATATTGATGAAACTATTTATCAAGGAAAACTGTTCGACCACATGAAAAGAATTAAAAGAAAATTGGAGGAGGAGTTTAGCATGTTGAATAATTCATGCTCGGAGGAGGAGGAAGAAAACTGGGAGTCAACCGCCCCCTAAGTGAGCGGAGATAAATACAGAGGTCTTTTCCATAGTCTACATTAACCTAAAACCCTATCGAGATGTCTTCAACTAACTACCCTTCCGAAGCTGGTGCTAGCCAGTCCAATTTGTCATCTAGCTGCACTCCCAGATATTTATAGGTCTGCACCCTCTGCACACAGTCACCTCTGATGATAACAGGGTCCATGAGGGGCCTGGCCCTCCTAAAATCCACCACCAGCTCCTTGGTCTTGCCAGTGTTAAGGTGTAAGTGGTTTGAGTCGCAACATTAACAAAGTCTTTGATTGCCCACTACTGATGCAGCCCACAATAGCAGTGTCATCAGCAAACCTTTGCACGTGGCAGGACTCCGAGTCATATTGGAAGTCTGATGTATATAGACTGAACAAGACCGGAGAAAGTACAGTCCCCTGCGGCGCTCCTGTGTTGCTGACCACAATATCAGACCTGCAGTTCCCAAGACGCACATATTGAGGTCTGTCTGTAAGATAGTCCACGATCCATGCCACCAGGTGTGAGTCTACTCCCATCTCAGTCAGCTTGTCTCTAAGGAGCAGAGGTTGGATGGTGTTGAAGTCCAAAAACATAATTCTTACAGCACCACTGCCTCTGTCCAAGTGGGAGAGGGATCGGTGTAACATATAGATGATGGCATCCTCCGCTCCCACCTTCTCCTGGTATGCGAACTGCAGAGGGTCGAGGGCGTGACGGACCTGTGGCCTCAGGTGGTGAAGCAGCAGCCGCTCCATGGTCTTCATCACATGTGACGTCAAAGCAACAGGCCGGAAGTCATTCAGCTCACTGGGATGTGATACCTTTGGGACTGGGGTGATACAAGATGTTTTCCAAAGCCTCGGGACTCTCCCCTGTTCCAGGCTCAGGTTGAAGATGCGCTGTAGAGGACTCCCCAGTTCTAACGCACAGGCCTTCAGCAGTCGTGGCGATACACCATCTGGACCTGCTGCTTTGCTGGCACGAAATCTTCTCAGCTCTCTGCTCACATGGGCTGCTGTAATTGTGGGTGGGGGGAAACTCTCTCCTATGCTGGTATCAGCAGAAGGATGGGTGGAGGATGCAGTACTCCGAGGTGAGAGTGGCTTAGGGTGATCAAACCTATTAAAGAAGCTGTTCATTTGGTTTGCTCTCTCCACGTCTGTCTCGATGGTGGCACCCCGCTTCGAGCTGCAGCCAGTGATAATCTTCATCCCATCCCACACTTCCTTCATGCTGTTATTCTGCAATTTCTGCTCCAGCTTTCTCCTGTACTGCTCTTTCACTGCCCTGAGCTGGACTCGGAGTTCCTTCTGCACGCGCTTGAGCTCATGCTGATCACCAATTACCAATAAAGCCTCATTTGATTTTTAAACCATTGACATTTTTCTTTCACAGTCAGCGATGGAGGGTTACTTGAAAAAAGTTTATTATAACCTGGCAAATCCTGGTAGCTTTGGGGGAAAAGACTCTTTGAAAAAAGCTCTTGAGGTTTCAGGTCAGAAAAGTAATGACCAACAGGTGTCGGATTGGTTATCCAGTCAATATGCTTATACAATTCACAAACCTGCTAGAAGGCATTTTAGTAGAAATAAGGTTTATGTATCCGATATAGACTCGCAATGGCAGATGGATTTAGCGGACATGACAAATGTGTCCGAGCATAATCTGGGTTATAAATATTTGTTAACATGTATCGACGTACTTTCTATGTACGCCTGGGTACGACCCCTGAAGAACAACACAGGTAAGGAAGTGACAAGAGCCTTCCAAGACATTCTGAGTGCCGGGCATACTCCAAAGAAGCTCCAGACCGTGTAAAAGGCACTATATAGCGCCTGACCCGACACAGATTGGACACGGGAGGCACGTGTAAAATAAAAGGATTCTTTATTCCTCTTCAGCTGGAGGGCACATCTTCCCCGTACTCCCCCCAGCCACAACACAGTCCTAAACACCAGTATAGCACAAGCACAAGCACAAACACTCTTCTCTGGCACCACCACTCCTCCCTTGCAACCTTGTCTTCCTCCACCCGACTCTGGCCGATGAGTGGTGGTTGCTGGCTCCCTTTTATAGGTCACCTGGCAGTGCTCCAGGTGTTTGTTCACCAAGATCCGGCGGCACTTCCAGGTGTGATGAAGCTGTTGCCAACACGGGCTCAGGAGTCCCAAACACAGCACCCCCTGGTGGTACGTGTGGGACCCAACAGGGCTGCCCCCAACTCCAATTCCCAGGGAGCCCTGTGGGAAACTGAGGCACTACAACAGCCCAGGGGGCAGCCATCTAGCGTCCAGGGGGAGGTATTGCACTGTCCAGGGCTGCTCCCCCTGAATACAGTGTGCAGGGGCGTCCCGACTGGGCATGGATGCCAGGCGCCTGTCACAACCGATAAGGGGAAAGAGTTTTTCAACCGAGATTTTCAAAAGCTGTTAAAGAAGATCGGAATAAAACATTTCAACACAGGAAACGAATTAAAGGCCTCTGTGGTGGAGAGATTTAACCGTACACTAAAATCTAAAATGTGGAAATATTTCAGCGCTTATAACACAAGAACCTACATCGATAAATTGCCGGATCTAGTATACTCTTACAACAAAAGTTATCATCGAAGCATGAAAATGGCTCCCTCCGATGTAAACACGTTAAATTCCTGGAAAGTTTTCAAAAATTTATACGCCGTAGCCAACCCCGCAGGTCCGCCGTTGTTTAAGTTCAAAGTAGGAGACACAGTTAGGGTGTCTAAAACCAGACATCCTTTTGAGAAAGGTTATGATCAAACATTTTCAGATGAAATCTTTACTGTATTTGAACTTGTACCTAGGGCACCGGCGGTGTACAAACTGAAAGACTACGATGGTGAAGAGATTGTGGGATCCTTTTATGACCATGAATTACAGAAAATTAAAGTCGGATCCACAGACGTTTACAGGATTGAAAAAATATTGGCTAGGAAAGTTAAGAATAAAAATCGACTCATTTTAGTCAAATGGCTCAGCTGGCCAGAAAAATTTAACAGCTGGATACCGGAGAGCCAAGCCCAAGATTTTCAATAAAATCCTCAGTGCTCCTAATCGACTCTTCATTCTCTAGCAGTATACGATGGGGTGCAAAAGTTTTTTTGTGACTCTACCGAACAACGCTTCCTCAGACATTTTCCCTAACAACACAATTTCCAATTTCACAACGAAGCTTGCTAAACCCATAGAATTAGAAGGTTCTTGAGAAGCCGGTCTAGCCGAAATTCAGTACCCACATACGTGGAATACCATAGACAAACCGGATAACGAATTCTACGTTTCAGCTCCGGGGGTAAAAAAACATTACTACATTCCATGCGGATATTACGAAGGTATTCACGACCTACTGTCTTTTATGAATCCGACAACCTTAAGCCTGCCCACTTTGACAGATGTTGCAGCTGGATTTGTCCCTTCTGAGAGCCCTGCAAAATTCAGTTATAATGCTGTGGAAAGAAGAGTCTGTGTGGTACCAGATGAAAAGGATGAAACTATAAACTTAAAAGGACAGCTGGGTCGAATATTAGCAGCGCATCCTGATCAGACTCGGGATTTAACTTATAAGGCTCCTTTCCCCGCCGACATCAAGGCCGGCTTTTACACTTTGTACGTGTACGGGGATATGGTATCTCATCAGAGAGTCGGAGACAGCTACGTACCCCTTTTGAGGTGTGTTCATATAGAGGATCAGGTGAATAAAATTACAACCATCACATACGACAAACCGCATTATGCCCCAGCCAGCAAGAATCATTTTGACACAGTGACTATTGAAATAAATACGGACCAGAACAAAAACGTGCCATTTCAGTTTGGTAAGGTGATAGTGAAGTTGCATTTCAGACCCGTCAGGCATTGTATGCACGACTGAAACAATGAGGTCTTACCAGGACCCGACACCTTACATCCAATATTATCAGACCGAAGTGGGTAACGGCTTACCGGGATTCTCTGGATCCCCTGTAATGTATGGTGGGGGGATTGGAGGTATATTTCGAGGATTGTTTAGAAGAGCTTTACCTCTCCTGAAAAAAGGCTTTGGCATCGCAAAACCACATATCAAATCCGCGGCTAAAAATATTGTAAAAGATGTGATCACAGGGGCTATATCCAGTGCTGCAGGTGGAGTCCTAGAAAAGCAGTAGGGAGCGGGCTTGATGGTCATGAGAAAGACAAAACGCAAGAGACCACCGGGGTCGCGTCAGGCCCCGCCAACTAAAAAGGCCAGGTGCACTATTTTTACAGCATTATCTAAACGTCGTCAGAAGAGGAACAAGACTAAAGCAAGCAAAAAGAAGAGAGACATTTTTTCAGAGAAGATGGCTTTCATACACAGAATGTCCGAAGAATGTGTCAAATCTGAACTGGATCTGTTTACGGTGCCTTTCACTCAAACGAGTATAGATAAAAGTATATACGTTGAAGTCCCACCACTCTCAGCCCTCTCTGAAGTAGCTCCGCTAGAATTTCTCATAGCCAGAAATGGGGAAGATTACCTGGACTTGAATAACACTCTTCTACACCTAAGGGGATAGATAGTGAATGCTGACGGAACTAACATACCTGCCGGGGCAAAGGTCGGATTTGTCAACTACCCTATAGCCAGTTTGTTTTCCCAAGTTGATGTCACCCTGGGGGACCGTCTAATATCACAGAGTTCAAATTGTTATCCTTACCGAGCGGTCTTTGAAGGCCTGCTAAATTACAGCTAAGAGACTCTTCATTCTCAGTTTGCTACAGGACTTTTTTTAAAGATACACTTAACAAATTGGAAGAAACAGACCCCGACGGAGAAAACATCGGTTTTAATAACAGAAGCGCCTATACAGCCGGTAGCAGGACTGTTGAACTTCTGGGGCACATCCATACAGATCTCTTTTTCCAGGAAAAACTACCATTGAACAGTCTAGACGTGAAGATTAAAATGGTTCGGAACAAAGATGAATTCTGCTTAATGTCCGGTGATGCCGAACGTTAGAGTAATCATAACATCAGTATCCCTGCTTGTAAAAAAAGTAAAAGTTTCACCGGCCGTGAAATTAGGACACGCTCATGCCGTTACATCAGCCAATGCTAAATACCCTGTGGAAAGGGTGAATATGAAAGTATTCAGTATGCCCATTGGAATCTGAGTATGCAATCAAGAAAACCTGTTTCTGGATCAACTACCAAAGTATGTGGTGATTGGCATGGTGGATAATGAGGCCTTTTCGGGGTCTTATACATGGAACCCGTTCAGTTTCAAACACAACGATGTAGAGTTCCTGGCTCTGTACATGGACGGCGAACAGATTCCTGCCAAACCTTTTCAACCAGACTTTGTAAGCAGCTATAGTGCTAGAGAATATTATAACCTGGTATTGGCCACTGGTAAGCATTTGGAGGATCAAGCTCTGGCTATCAGCCG
Source organism: Polypterus bichir lapradei (assembly GCA_026402145.1). Classification (NCBI taxonomy): domain Eukaryota; kingdom Metazoa; phylum Chordata; class Cladistia; order Polypteriformes; family Polypteridae; genus Polypterus; species Polypterus bichir. The sequence goes on from JANRMT010062790.1 coordinate 48,487,848, forward strand.
TTCAGAGTTCTCGCAAGGATATACTCTTTTCGCTTTTGATCTAAACCCCGATCAAGAATGCGGTGATCATTTTTCTTTAGTTAAAACTGGAAACATGACATTTGAATTACGCTTCCACGTCCCTCTCCCTCGGACCGTCAAACTAATAGTATATGCGGTCTTTGACAACATCATTAAAATCACCTAGAGACGTAATGTTCTGTAAGACTACTAATAAACACCATGAATACAAAACAATTAACAGAACTACTGTCCCAAGACCCCTACACCGAAAGATATTTCCGCGATGTGCTGGCGTGTGATCAACTACCGGAAAAAATAGTGAATAGTGAATACTCACCGTCAAACCCAACCCGGAGAACACTGGCTGGGGATTTACCTCACAGAAGACGGAAATGGGGAGTTTTTTGATTCCTATGGAAATCCTCCTGACTTTATCTACTTCCCGAAAGACATTTACCATTTCTTAAGCAAAAACTGTAAACAAATCATTTACAATAACCGACAGCTTCAAAGTTGGCTCTCGGACAAATGTGGTCAACACTGCCTCTTCTATCTGCATCAGAGAGGAAAAGGTTTCCCGTACACCTCTGTAATAAAAAAGTATTCTGAGGACGTGAACAGTAATGACTCTATGGTCTCTAAATTTGTTTGTTCCTGGCTTCCTTCACCGGGACTCTGTTTTTATCAGTACCCTTGCGTGCAAAGATCAGAGACCTATAAATATTTCAATAGACGGTTAAAGGATGACGACACTCTGTAATGAGATAAAATTGTATTTAATAAACAAATAATTTTACAAATTAATAAGCAATCCATTCCAGTCTTTTTTATCCTGGTTTCAGTCGGTAGGGGCTAACTTCTGTTTGATGAGCAGGGAGGGGGGCGGCGGGTGGCTTAAAACTTTCAAGGAGTTCTCTCGTTTCATCATTAGGTACGACAGAAAATGGAATGTTCAAACCGGCCATGGCATTTACAAATTCCTCTCACCCCAGCAGTCTCCTATGTTCAGGTATTGTATGAGAAGCGGTAAGATTATGGACCAAATCTACCATGTTGGATCCGAGCAAAGGTTTACCTTCTAACAACAGCTCTCCACGATTATTCCAAAACGCGTGATGGGGATTAACTGACATTTTATGTAAAACAAATTCAACATTTTTCTTTGATTTTACAGGCGCGCTTCTCAAAACCTCTTGCCAAACCTTGTCCTCAGACACCTTGACTGTTCCAGTGCCCCCCTCGCCATTTTCTTCTTTTGGTAATACGAGCGTCAGACTGCTAGATTCTTTATCGGCCTTTTTAACTAGCGTCAGATATCTCTGCAAGATAGAAGTGTAAAGCTTCACCTTCTCGTCAGCCCCTATATCACAGCGTTGCAGAACGCTTCTCATTTCTTTGTCCAGTTCAGTTTCCGTGGCACTCAAGAGATCGTTCGGGTTAGCACTCTTTTGCTGAAAAAGAGACATTTGTTGCTATGGGACCAAATACATTTTTTGAGCGTATTCCATGTTTATGCTCTAGAAGCTAGTAAACTGGATATGAATGGTATGGCGACGCTTAAAAGAGCTCCCAAAAAGCCTCCTTTCTGGTTCAGAATAGCTTTCTTCTTTTTTAAGGTTAGTTTTCTGTCACTTAATTTTCTGACAGATGTTTTATGCTTCTTGAGTTGCTTAAACTGTTTGGGCAAAAGAGGTATATTACCTTTTAAAGTATTACAGGCTATTTCGGACAAAGCATTAATTAAATCGTCAGAAGAGGCGTTTATAAGAATTTTACGGCGGCGACAAGAGCAACGGAGTAAGGCCTTGAGAGGCTGTAGGTTTCTGCTTATTCTGGCTGACATGCTGACAGAATATGTAACTTTGACTCAGAACAGCTTCTTTTATCTTTTCACGGTGTACACGACCGGCCAATTGGGCGGAAACAGACCTGTTCTTAAACACAGTTCGTCAGGGGTCTGTGCCTTTAAATCCACTAAGAGATAGCCGTAGGGTGGTTTTGTAGCATCTTCGAAAGCTTCCAAAAAGAACTTAACACGCCTCGGATACATTTGACGGGCCAAGGTAGTAATCTGCAATTTGTCCCTGGGGTTTTTAAAAAGAGTAATATAATTGGCGTTAAGATTAATCGTTCGGCTTTTCTTTCCTTGAAAGAATTAATTTTGAACCAAGTAAATGATAGACAGATTCCAATGATGAGTATATTTTGTGAAAGCTTTTTCTATTTCTTGGCTTTCGCTAGCCGATTCCATCAGATCATCTATAATGACCAAATTTATTTTCTAAGGAGGGAGAAGTTCGTCGTCGCATAAAGACTTTGGGAGCCCCTCAATAAATTTTAATTGCTGAAATTTAGCCGATAGCTCGTCGTACATCTTCTGCCAGCAACTATAAAACCAAATTATATTTTGAAAAGGTTGAGACACAACGTGGTTTGAATGTTCCAATAATTTTTTCACATCATAGGATTTACCGGAACAAGAGGGCCCCGAGATGATTTTAGCAAAGGGGTGTTGAAGGCACGTGTCAAAATCTCTTTTAGTAGCCATAAGGTCTTGTGTTGTAATCTTTTAGGAGAACCCTCTTGTTATACACCACTCTGAATTTCTTCCTGAGTGGTCTGTTTTCTAAAGTGAAACATTTTTTATTTCGATGGATCTGCTTACCGTGAACCAGTAACTCTTGAGGAGGGGCTTCATGAGACGTCACAAAATTCTGAACTAGATTGGTTAGTGACTCGAGGTTTATAATTTTACCGGTTTCGTGATTGATGGTGATACCTTTTACCTTCATACATGTTTTGCCTTGTGCCGTTTTATAACCGTACGTCTTTGGACCGCCTGAAGCAAATTCAGTAATATAATCACCAGGATTTAACTCACTGGTGAGCTCTCCTAAATAGTCACCCAGAGGAGGATTGTACTGACCAGGCTGAGAAGTAAAAATGACAGAGTCGGTGTCGTAGTACAACACCCTTTCTCCCAGACTGTCCAGTAAATCGTACAACTCTAACCGGGCATAGGCCGTGGTGAAAGCAGCAATGACAACATTAACGCTACCAGGTAGGGTATACTTTTCATCGGTGTACTTCCATTGTATTTGAGCAATCTCATCGCCGATAAATTCAAAATAAGAAACATTATACTGTTTGGAGAAAATATATTGCAAGAATTACTCACCGTCCTTGACTAAGCTAGTAGTGAGATGGAGAGGTTTTTGCCCAAATTTACTCCAAAGAGAATTTAAAAACAACTTTGCAATTTGTCTCTTGGCTGGATTTACGGTGATGTTATCGCGGTCCAATTGTACACCTTCCTTCTGATAATAATCTAAAATATAACGGTCTCGTGAAGCCTCATCTGTACACCAGGCAGGATAGCCCGAGGCCTCCTGCTTGCCTTTTAGATGAAGCTTGATATAGTCTGAGAATAACTCAGAAGTATGTTCGGGGTAATGCCAAATCTCGTATACTTTTGAAACTTTATACCCTTTGTCAATGGCCTTTGCTATTTCCACACTGCACCAAGTACCGGTTAAAGCTCTCTCATCCTCTGTGTGACGACAGTCCAAAATCTGAGCTTCTGTCTCCACACAGGTACGACAGAGGGTGAACATTAATTTCCCACAAAATCTGAGAGGCAGGACTGGAAAATTGAGACCACGTGGAGGCTGTACGGTGGCTTTAATTAATCCAAAATACTGCCTGAGATTGCCAAACTGCTGAAAAATGATAATGGGGTGACCGACCGGGTACATTTTTGTTTTATTCACAAACGGGTACAAGCTAGTGAAATCATAATAGTGAATCTGTTCGGGGGCCCACTGCCTTGTGGTACAATTTTATGGCGTTGGTATGTCCGCCGAACAACGAGTCCCTCGGTTGTATACGTTGAGGGAAATCACAGTGTTTTAAGAAAGTTTGTAGCCTGAGGTCTTGTTTTTTCATCATCTCCCAAGAATGCTCCCAGAGCACGCGCACATCTAGATTAAATTTTGTCCTAAGTATTTCCAATTTTGTAATAAACTTTTGATACATATCCGCACAAGTCATACCGGTTAAAGGATGGGCACTGTTTAAATCATAACATTCTGGACAGCAGTGATAAAAACAACCAGCAAATTCAAAGGCAGTCGGAATACCTTTAACTATGGCATAGCCGTCAAGATAAAAGGAGCCCTTCTTTACTTCCCCAAGGTTTAGAGCGTGTCGAATGTTCAATTTTTCTGTTTCACAGAGATACAATAACCATTGAATAGATGCGTTCGAATAGTTTATCTGACTACTACTGTAATGGTCAAAAGGAATTATACCGATAGACTTTGGAGGCATACAGTTTTGCCTGTACATGACCATACATAGAGATGCCAGGGTCATGCATTGAAACGGGTCAATATTGCCAATTTTGATGACCTCGTCTCTGAATTTAATGCACGCTGTTCTAAGTATTTCGATGTAATTTTTACAATAAAAAGCCATCTCCTCTTTAAAATTAAAAACACCATGCTTGACACTGTCGTACCAGGTAAAAAATTCTTCCTTTTCTTTGGTCATCATGCTCTGAACACCATAGCATTCAGGTTCAGGGTAGGGGCCGATATAATTCTGATTTTCAGCCGTATTGAAGAAATGGGGGAAATAACCTTTTGCGGCTTCATACTCCATGGCTTTAGCCATGGCACTCAATTTCATTGTTAAAAAATTCAAAGAATCTATAAAACGTAATTGATAATCATCATCTGTGAAACACATCAGCTTATTTCCTTGAGTAGTAACACTAGGGTTCACACCATTTTCAAGCAAATACTTCATTAAAAAGTACCCATCGTAACCTTTTGAATTGTGAGCTATGAAGGTATAGCCTTGATACTTGGGGTGACGGTATCTGAAAAAGAACTGGTGTACACAATCTTCACCCACCCAGAACCAGGATTTACCCCGCAAGGACTTAGAGTATATGTAATTAGGAATGTGCACCCCCGTTTCTTGCCGACTTTCAAAATCATAAAATACGTATTTCTCACAACGATCCTTAGACTTCAAGGTTTCTATTAAGCACTGATGGTTTTCTGCATCGTTTTCAATTTTTGCTTTACAAACACAGCATTACTTGGGCCGACATTTATGGGGTTTTGAGGCGGCATTCACTGTGTAAGTTTTGTAACACAGGGGACACATTTTTGCAGTGTCACAGGCCACTTCCATATCGTTGGTCTTGTCGTTAAATTTAGGAATCATATGCTGAATAAAACAAAATTGGGACCGGCAGTAACGGTTGCAATCACCACACTTGACAAGTTCTTCAGGGATCGGACGGCAATCTGGGGAGAAACAGACGTTGCAGTGGCCTTCACAACAATGGTTAAGGATTGAGTGGTAGCTTGTGTAACAGTAGTCACACAAGTATTTCACCCCCAGAAACCCTTTTAAATTCAAAATACCGTAGTAATGGTTATCGTGTAAAAACATAAAATAGGTTTTGGGGTTTCTACCTCGGGAGCTTTCAAATTTTAAAAATTTCTCATTTCTTAGACACCTGTACCAGACAACAATTTTAATACCCAGCAAGTTTTCAAATTTATGAACGTCCCCAAAGGACACTTTTTCATGCTCAGATAATACAGCCCTGCTCTGAAGGTTATACGCTTCACGCATGCATAACTGTGGGTTTTGCATGTACCGGTCATCCATTAGGCTAAGCAGACAAAAGGCAAAATAGAGCTGATTCCCCGTAATTATACGAAATAATTAAATGCTTCATTTTCTTTCTAACTATTTCATGATTGAGTAGAGATGATACCTTGCGAGCACCACAAGCGCCCCCACGAGGTGACCAAACAATCTGGCTGACTAGCATCAGAGACTCATCAGCCAGCACACTCACATGACTCTGAAGTAGATTCTCTATCTGCTGAAGAAAACCGTCTACATTAATATTAGAGCCAGTCAGCTGTATAAAAACACTGATAGGTAATGAATCAGCACGCAATTCTAGCTGTACAACATCTTGCGGATTTAAAGTTCCTGAAAAACTATCCAGAATTATTTGTAATGTCTCATGAATACTGTTAAACACCTCCTCGTAAGACTCTAGTTCATAGGCGTCGGCGAAATTTAAGGGGTGTCTTATTTCAGTGTGATTAAAAGCAGGTCTGTCGATCTGCTGAAAAATGCCCTGACCGTCATTACTAGAGACAGCAGAGGGCCCGGCAATGCCTAAAGTAGACGAGGGTGAAGGTTTAGATACCACAGAACCACCGGACATGACTGGCGCGATTGAAGAGGTTGAAGGGGTAGCTGCAAATGGCTGTGCAATAGGGACTGAGGAAGCCGTGACTGAAACAGGGGACAAAACTGAAGCATGGGGAGCAGAAGTGGTAGCTACAGGGACTGAAACAGAGGAGACAGGGCCTGAAGATACAGTGACTGAAACAGAGCCTGAAGATACAGGGACTGGAACAGAGGAGACAGTGACTGGGACAGAGGGGGCACAGAGACCTACTGAAGTAGAGGGAGCAGAAGTGGGAGCTACAGGGACTGGAACAGAGGGGGCACAGGGGCATACTAAAACAGAGGGAGCAGAAGTGGGAGCTACAGGGACTGGAACAGAGGAGACAGTGACTGGAGCAGAGATTGCCAAGACAGAAGCAGAGGGAGCAGAAGTGGGAGCTACAGGGATTGGAACAGTGACTGGGACAGAGGTTGCTGAAACAGAAGCAAAAGTGTGAACTACAGGGACTGATGTGGCCATACTGTGAGAGGAGGTAGCATTTACAGAACCCAACGTGTTTGTTAAACCATGACCCGTTTGAGCATTCACATTTTCGTTCAAAGACCGCTGAACCCTTTCTAACAAGTTATTTAATGTTTGTATTTCATCGTGGGTGGCTACTGGACGTAGGGCTTCTAAAAGGCTGTCAAGCTGGTCAAAGTCGATGGGAGTGGTAACAGGTGAAGGAACTCTCATGGTCGTTATTATATTATTCATTTGGAACATGTTTTGATTTTTCCAATTAATATATTCCAATTCATTAAAATTTCGGGGTGGTGGAGTAGGCATTTTTGGGGGCCGAATAGAATACCGAAGTTCATTTGCCATATTTTGTAATAAACCAGCATTTGGAGAACCGCTCCCAGCGTCCAAGTCCTCACTTGCACACCTTTTCCTTTTTTGACCATCACCACTCATATGGCCTGACATTATTTGGGGAACAAGTTTTCTAAAATTGCATACAATAAAATAACTTTTCCACGTATATCTGGAGAAAGGATTAAGAGTTTTGAACAACCAACAGCACTCGTTCGATTTCAGCCTTCAGCTCAGCAGCCTTAGCAGCGGGATCAAATCTTTCAGGTTCACTGATTATTTGGGTGAGAAATCCGGGTGATGATGCAAACGGCGGTGAACCCCCAAGTATCTGAGCAGTAAGCCTGGAGAGGCGGGTTCTGAAAAAAAACAAGCAATACTAAGTTTTCTTTAAAAATAAACATTTGCTGTGCACTCGCACAAATAGTTCAACTTACCGGGCTGGGTGAATGAGATGTTCAATAGTAGACTGGCCGAGGGCCTTTGTGCTGATTCTAGATGCTGACTGGAAACTTCGGAAGAATAACCGGTCTTTGGGAGCGTCGAGTATTCTGCTAAAAAGTACATATTTAACTCCAACGCCTTATTTTCTTCCCCACACACACACGAATCCTCAGTTGAAAGTGATACTTACGGGTTTCTGGGGACTCTTTGAGGCTTGATTTTTATTCTCAAAAAGACAATCTGTGGCAGCTATTAAATCCTCCAATTGCGAACTAGTTAGATTTAAAGAAGAAAACAAGTCGGGCTCCGATTCTACAATTAATATACAAAGACCTGAGTTTATACATACTTAAAGACGTTTAAAAGTAATCAGCCTGAAAGTTATTATAAGTAATACGTTTGTGCATTTCCATTAAAAGTAATCAGTATGAAATGTATGTTACCATTAAAAAGTATTACGTTTGTACATACTTAAAGACCTTAAAAGTATTAAATCTAGGCGGTCTTATAAGCAACATTTTGATTTAAAAGTACGGCCGAAAGAAGATCTGACTCACTTTTTGAGCAACCAACCGGTCAGAAATCGGATTTATTAAAGAACATCATTTCATCAGTTTGTACAGAGACAATCATTAACGGTACATATTTCGATAATCTACACTTACCAACAATCACAAAAGTATTTTTTCCCTTGTCTACCATTGCGGAAGAAAAAGCGAAAACGCCTACCTTATGGAAAGCTCTTGGAGATACTCGGAATGCTGGAATAGTTATTGTGGTAATACCCGCGAAGCAGAACACTTTATGATGCGCAAAGGGTTCTGTACCGCCTTGGAAGGGCGGAGCGAAACACGCGGGACGTTTGGTAGAAAGCTCATAGGTTTAGAGTTGTTGATGTTCCTCCTCTAAGGGGTGGGGAGACCCTGGTAGCGGTAAAGAAGCCCCATTCAAACACTCACCGCTATAAGGTTCACATCTAAGCAAATACTTTATGTTTTACCGAGAGATCGTCGTGCTTAACGCAGACGTTTTGTATGTGGAGCCGTTTCTTAGATCGCCACGTGTATCTTAAAGTTGATATACTGTAAATGTGAAGTAAAGTCTATTTTGACATTTACCCAATTAACGGGGCTAAAATACAGCCGAAAGAGCAGAGTTTGTACTCGGTATATAAATAACTTTTTATCAGGTACCATAGACAGCGAGACCCTTTTTAATAACTTTTCTTGTGAGCTTGTAAAGATAATTGTGAATATAAGAGAAAGTCGTTAGTGGAAAATATTTAATAACTTTGTTCTTAGACCATAGGAATGTAAAAAGTCTTTTTTGACCTTTATAGCATTTAAAAACAGTCTTGTGATTAAGTTCGCAGAGCCAGTGCTGAAAAGCGTGTTAAAAATTTTAGTAAAAAATCAGAAGGAGTGTATATTTTCTTAATTGCTTTGATTCGGGGTGAGAATAAGTATTTTACTTTATGATATAAAAAATAGAATACGTTTAAATTAGATTAAGACTTTTCTTAGGTTGATAACATGAAAACATAAAGGCGCCGACTCCCTGTGGTGATATAATTGTTGCAACGGAGGTATAAAACAGCAGGTAAGCATTTTAGATTATCATGTAATCAGAAAGGCACTGCCTTGTTACGGCATGGTAATTAAATTAAAGTGTAAAGAGACAGGCTGTGATCGATCATGTGGTTAAAACCGTATTCGGTGCCTTCCGATGAGGGAAGTAATTGTTTTGAACCGGTGAAATTTACAAAGATGCGCGCAGGCATGAGGAGTGGCTATGTATTTTCTTCCTATTGATTCTAGTGCAACTTATATCGTTTTTAGAAACGGTCGGCTAGATAATTTTATATTTATTTTCTTACTATTAGTTTATAACTTAGAGCGGGGGAGTGAATATCGTTTTAGTTATGGCTATGCTGGAAAGATAAGTGCTTATAAAATAAAGACGCGTGTCGTGAACTTATAACTTAGAGCAGGGAGTCAATATCTTATATCGTTTTTAGAAAATTGTATATTTATTTTCTTACTATTAGTTTATAACTTAGAGCGATGAGTCAATACCTTATAGCTTATAAATCATATTAATGTAATCCATATTTTTATATTTTAATATTTTCATAAATCATATTTTTATATTGGGGCGGGGCATAAAGTCATAAATTATATTTGGGGGCAGGGCTTAAAATCATCAATCAATCTAACACCTCCTTTGACAGTTGCTTTCTGTATGTACTACTAAAGGGATATAGCAAAGGTAAGACTTCTTATAACTTTACAAGATGCTGAAAAATTAGTTCACGCTTTTGTTTTCAACCAACTAGATTACTGTAATGCACTCCTAACAGGACTACCTAAGAAAGACATCAATCAGTTAGTTAATTCAGAATGCAGCAGCAAGAAACTTAACTAGCAAAAGAAAATCTGAGCACATCTCACCAGTCTTAGTGTCATTACATTGGTTACCCGTGTCATTTAGAATTGACTTTAAAATATTACTAATGGTTTACAAAGCCTTAAATAATCTCACCCCGTCTTATATTATGGAATGTCTGTCTCCCTACACTCCAAGTCATAACCTCAGATCTTCAAATTAAGGTTTGCTTATACTTCTAAGAGCCAACCTGAAAAGAAGTGGTCAGTAGGCTTTTTACTCTTATACACCTAAAATTTGGAATAGTTTATGAACAGAAATTCACCAGGCTAAAACTGACGGACAATTTAAAAAAACTGCTAAAAACTCATTATTTTAAAATGGCTTTTTCGTATCTATATTTTAGTTGTATCCCTATTAGTCTATATGGCCATTGAGTTATCATTTTCCTCTGGGTTCTGCAATTCCCTACTAACCTCTACTATTCTCTGCTGTTTTTTCTGGTTTTTCTGTGGTGGCAATATGCACCACCACCACCTGATCAAGGTACCATGATACCCCCTGCATTTATGGATTGAATGGTGGGTCTTCCAGATATCCACATGACCACCATCCTCTTTAATTTTTTCCATGTGAAACCTGAAAACCATAAGGACTGATTTAGACCATCTATGTTAGGCAGAATGCTCAGTGGGGCCTAGGTGGTCTATTGGCCTTGGAACCCATGCAGATTTTGTTTTTCTTTTCTCCAGCCTAACTGGAGTTTTTTTAAATTTTTTTTTTTTATCCTCCTGGCCATCCAACCTTAACTTTTCCTTTGTTACATACTGTGTAATATTATTGCCTAATCTTGTTTGTTTATTTTTATATATTAATATCCTTTTTATTTCATCTTGTAAAGCACTTTGAGCTACATTATTTGTATGAAAAGGTGCTATATAAATAAATTTGTTATTTTATCTCAAATAGCTTCTCTTTAGAACATTAGAACAATCTAGACGAGAAAAGGCAATTCATCCCAACAAAGCTCACTAGTCTTATCCGCTTAATTCTTCTAAAAAAAACATCAAGTCGAGTTTTAAAAGTCCATAAAGTCTTACTGTCTACCACACTACTTGGTAGCTTGTTCCAAGTGTCTATGGTTCTCTGTGTGAAGAAAAATGTCTTAATGTTTGTGTGAAATGTACCTTTAACAAGTTTCCAACTGTGTCCCCTTGTTCTTGATGAACTAAAATAAAGGTCTTGATCCACTGTACTAATTTCCTTCTTAATTTTAAACCCTTCAATCATGTCACCTCTTCATTTGTTTTTGCTTAAACTGAAAAAGCTTGTCTCTTTTAATCTTTCCTCATAATTCATCCCCTGTAGCCCTGGAATCAGCCTACTTGCTCTTCTCTGGACTTTTTCTAGCGCTGCTATGTCAATTTTGTGGCCTGGAGACCAAAACTGCACACAGTACTCCAGATGAGGTCTCACCAGTGCATTATAAAGCTGAAGCATAACCTCCTTGGGCTTGTACTCCATACATCGTGCTATATAACCTAACATTCTGTTAGCCTTCTTAATGGCTTCTGAACACTGTCAGGAAGTTGATAGTGTTGAGTCCACTACAACTCCTAAATACTTCTCATAAGGTGTACTCTCGATTTTCAGACCTCTCATTGTATATTCAAACCTAACATTTTTATTTTCTATGCATAATACTTTACATTTACTGACATTAAATTCCATCTGCCCAAGCCTGTATGCTATCCAAGTCCTAGTTCCAAATTCCAAATTATCTGCTAATCCACCTGTCTTGGCATAATCTGCAAACTTAACCAGCTTGTTACTTATATTCCTATCTAAATCATTTATATATATTAAAAACAGCAGTGGCTCTAGCACTGACTTCTATGGAACACCACTCTTAACATCAGCCGATTCTGATAAAGTTCCTTACACCATCACCCTCCGATTCCTGTCTCTAAGCCAATTCTGCACCCATCTAAAAACATCACCCTGAACTCCCACTTCTTTTAGTTTGATGCCCAACCTCTCATGTGGCACCTTATCAAATGCTTTCTGAAAGTCCAGGTAAATAATATCTTATGCTCCACTTTGATCGTATCCTTTTGTTGCCTCCTCATAGAATTCCAGCATGTTAGTAAAACACAACCTGCCTCTTCTGAATCCTGTTCCTAATAACTCCTGTCCTTGCCATGTGCTGCTCAATCTTATCCTTAATAATTCCTTCCATTAATTTTCCTGTGATGCATGTTAAACTTACTGGACTCTAGTTGATTGGATGTGCCTGGTCACCCTTTTATATAATGCAATAATATTTACCATTTTCTAGTACTTCTGAATTTCCTCAGTGTGCAGTGGCTTCCTAAAAATATGTGTCAAGGATTTATATATGTACTCACAAGCCTCCTTAAGAACTCGAGGATAAATATTATCTGGTCCTGGTGATTTGTTTGATTTCATCCTATTTAATCTGAGCAGCACTTCTCCCTCTACAATTTTCAAATCCTACAGTTCCTCCTTAGTAGCCCCATTTACTGCTGAGAGGTTATGCACTTCCTCACTTATGAAGACCTCAGAAAAACAGTTATTTAGAGCATCCGCTATTTCACTGTCTGTATCTTTTAATTCCCCTTTTCTATTTCTGATGCACTTCACCACCTCCTTGACTGTTCTTTTACTACTAAAATACTAAAGGAATCTCTTAGGGTCTCCTTTTGCCTTATCTGCTATATTCCTCTCCAACTGTCTTTTAGCCTCCCTGATATCCTTCTTAATGGTTGCCCTCATGTTCTCATACGCCCTACGATTCACTTTGCAGTCATTAGTCTTTTATGCCTTAAAAAGCAGTTTTTTTAACTTTTTAAACTCTTTATTAACCCAGTGCTGAGTGTTTTAAAATTTCTTACTAATTTCAAATTTAGGTATGTACCTAAATGTGTCCTGCATTACATGTAAAACATTTTTAAACCTGTTCCACTGCTCCTCGACTGTCTTCACATTTAAAGCTTAACCCAGTCTATCCTCCTTAGACTTTGCCGCATCTGCTCAAACTTTGCCCTACTAAAGTTAAACTTAACATTTTTATTCTTTGCATCTGCACTCTTTCCAAATACTGAGAATTGTACTATATTATGGTCACTTGACCCTAGTGGTTCAATCACCTTTACAACCTCAATTCTATACTGATTATTATAAAACAAAATAAATTTAGACAGGCTTGGTTGCTGCTTTAACATACTGAGTTAAAAATGTCACTGATTACTTTTAGAAACTCCTGCTCTTTGCTACACTATTTGCAAGGTTATCTCAGTTACTATTTAGATAGTTAAAGTCCCCCATGACTATAATATTCCCCTGTAAACTTGCCTTTTTAATATTACCAACAAGATGTGTGTTGAAATTACTGTCTGCATTGGGCAGTCTATAACACACTCCTAAAATAAGACCTCTTTCCCTAATGCTTTCAGGGCAAAGCCACATGTCCTCAACTAAGATGGAGCTCATCGTCCCACTGAAGATGACTTGCATTTAAAACTATAATATCCAAATGTTACGTGTGTACCTAGACACAGACGCCTCCATTAGCTCAGAACACTCACAGGTGACTGATTTGACCCGGTATATGCTCTAAAGTACTTGTGGCTAAGTAAAACAAGTGAGAGAAGGTTAATTACTAGAAAGAGCTCCTAAGGTAGATGGGTAATTACAAGAATGAAAACTCAAGCTGAAGGAGAGGGACTGGCACCACCTGCAGTAAAGCCCAAGGATCACATCAGTTACAACACATAACGCTAATATCAGACAATTATGAAAACCAAAACAAACAGATTGACATACCTGCTTATTTGTCATCTGGTTCATCAAGGAACGCTTGTCAGGTGAAGACCTAAAAAACCAGATGTGATAGAGTAAAAACTGCGGAGGCTTGTAAGAGGGTTGGGAATACCAGTGGTACTTATGAAGGACTGCCAATGGTAAAAATATGGGTGGGATACTGTATAAATTTGAGCATGACATCAGCAAAGACACCATAAAACTTGCAGATCCTGATGGAGGGAAGCAAGCTTCAAGCAGTTTGGCAATTTAAATACCTCGTTACTTACCTCACCAGTGATGTAGATGTGATGTAGATGTAATGGCAAGACTAGAACTGGCATTGGCAGTCATAACAAACAGCTAAAATGTCCAAGAAGTAAAGAGTGTAATGGATGGCAAACATGGACTGTCATCACTTGCCAGGGTTGAACAGAGTTCCTTACCTGTGGTCACAAGAGGTCCATTACAAGAGGTTAATAAAAACAGTAATATTACCAGTTGCCACCTATAGCCCTGAAGCAGGAATGCTAACAAAAGTAGGAACAATGCGAATATGTGCCTTCAATTAAATGTTTGTAGGCAAACACTAAATATCTCATATGAACAATAGGTGAAAAATGAGCAAGTCTGGAAAGAATGAACATGCAAGCAGGCAGATGCCTATTGTTTCACATTAGACATGGAGGGGTCACGGTTGCCAAGAATGGCTCTAAAAGGGACAATGGAAGGTCAAAGGATCAAGGGTCTACCACAAGCTAACCTGACGGTCAACATCAGAGACTAGGCACAAAGGCCAATACTAGAGGTGAGAAGGATGACAAACAACATGACTGAGTGGAAGAGAATCACTGCAACATTGGCGGATGTGCCTCTCCAGTCAAAAAACAAAGAGACCAAAGCAGAAGAAGAAAAAGAACATGTAACATATGTAAAGGCTACAATTAATGGATAATTTGAACACTACCTTCTCACAAGTCATAGTAACAACATCAATATTTAAACTTGGATCATAATTTTAGTGGGTATGCTGGGAGAAATGTGGAAAGAAGGTAAAAATCAGACAGGGACAGCATTTTACACATTTCTAATAGGTGGTCCAGACATGTGTCAGCCAGGAACACAGAAATAGGAGAAAAGTAAGAAGAAGCCACCAGAAGGCAGGCAATTAAACATTGTGAAATGCCTCACCCTCACTGTCCTGAGAAATCTCAAAAAAGAAGTAAACATTAGAGATGGCACCACCTCCTAGCTGGTAGAAGGCATACTCTTCTTGAAAGGGGCACATGACTGCATAACGTCCCTTGTCCAGAACTCCTGGCACTTAACAGCATTAACAGTTCAGGGGTGCAGAAACACCCAAAGCCAGCAGATGGAGCTCAAGACCACTGTTATCTATCATTACTGTACATGTATTTAATATTAAACAGGTTTTTAGGGTCATTATTGCCATGAGTACAAAAATATTAATATAACTTCTATGACCCAGAAGTAATTCCAGGAATGGCTAGAAGGAACTTCTCAAGGATATACAGTTTAGGGCCATCTTAGAACCAGAATCCATTAGAGCCTACAGTCAAGAAGTGAGATGGGGAAATTGCTTGACTGGCATAAGGAGAAGAGTGCCAAGCTAAGACAGAAAGCCATTGGAGATGATAAAGATGAGAGTTTGGTGTAGTACAAAAGTGGACAGATAGGGTAATCAGCCTTTTTTAGTGAGCCCCAGACAGACAACAACATTTCTGTTCTTTTCTCTTTTTTTGGACCTCTATTACTCCTTTTTTAAATTGCTCCAAATTTTCTTTTTATATAATAAATAATCTCATATTCCTTTACATTTGATCTCTTTAGCTTTAATTTTTGTTCAGGGATGCTAGGAGAGCAGCTGTATTATTCACAAAACGTAGAAGAAAAAAGCCCATGCTCTCTATTTGTATTTACATTTAAGACATAAGCTGTCTGGAGCTCATTCTAAACCACAATTTCAAAGAAAATAATTTTCAAGCACAACTAAATTAGTTACAGGCTGGAGCTGATTGTGTCAGTGCTGGGTTCATGGCAAAAGTGATCCAAGTAGATGGTACTACTGAACGTTTGAATGAAAATATTATTAGGCTTTCTAAGAAATTTCTCACTTGCAAAGAGACATTAACTTTATGAGTTAGGCTTGGGTAATGTTGGTCCATTCAAAGCTGACAGAAATCATTAAGAATTGTATAACTAGAATAGCATCTGGATGGTGGCATAGCAGAATTATTTATTCAGCGTTCCAACTAGATTTGTGTGTGAGAGTAGGGGTGGGTTAGTTCTCCTCAAAGGGCATTAAACTCTCCTCTAAAATACACAAGTTATATTCAGAGCCTAGAGATCTAATACAATTATTTATTTTCTTATAAATTTTGGAAAAGCATTTGTAGAACAGTTTCAGAATTCAGTAGACATGAGAAACAAAATGATGTAGTGACAGGGACAGATTCAAAGGATGTGTTGATGGTCTAATAGATCCTGGTTCTAAAAGTCCTATGAAGTGAACCTTCTGGTCTTGCTCAGCCACTTCTTCTCTACAAAGCACAGAAGGCCAGAATGAATGCTACCTTAATCTGAAAAGGATACGAACATTATGTACAAAACAAAAAAAGTAAAAGTTAAAAAGTAAAAAAAAAAAATGAGGAAAGATTAGAAAACCAAACTGCGGTAGGCTGGCGCACTGCCTGGGGTTTGTTTCCTGCCTTGCGCCTTGTGTTGGCTGGGATTGGCTCCAGCAGACCCCTGTGACCCTGTAGTTAGGATATAGCGGGATCCAAATTAACCTTCAGAAACTCACAGCATACAAGGTTGCAGAGAAAGTTCCACAAAAAGCCGTCAGATCATTTGCATCAAACCATCACTTTTAAACCTCAGTCACTGTTATGTCACACACACGGTGGAGCACCTGCACACGCAAGCTCACCGAGCGCACGTACAGGCTTTCTGAAAACCACTGCAGTGAGATTAGAAAACAGGGCAACAGCAATATTCACCTTGTTTGGTTTGTGGTATCTGTACTAAGAAACATAAAGTAAAAGAAACGAGAAAAAAAAGGATAAAAAAGGGGCAACAGGCAGGTGCAAGTCACACCCAATGACTAACAATAAATAAGTGATTCAGTTGACAACATTAAATAAAACATCAGACTAACATTGCTCACTGTGACACCACTTACTCAGCATTGCCTATTTTTTAAAATTTTTTTCTTGTGTGAGAGACAACTGGAAGTCTAGTCTAGACTTTCAGAGACTGACAAGATGGGTGAGTGATAAGAGAGATCTGTGGCGAAGCACAATTTTAGACAAATAATTAGGAGTTCCATATTATGCTGGTTGAAAGTCTGTATTTAACTCAGCTTTTAATGTTTGTACTTATTTCTTTTTTAAAATGTACAGTGGAAACAGCATTAGTAGGGAATGAGTGTGTTGTTGTCGTATACACTGTAGAAGGAAATAAGAAAGTTGCTAAACAGTTACGAGGAAATTGCTGCGGTGTGATGATTTGACATATTAATAATGGCCAGCTGACTGTTTAGTAAGATCACTTCATCTTCTTTGTGCCTGTCAAGTAAACAGAATGAAACATTTTTTCGACATTTTGTTATATTTCCATTATCCTCACTCATGTTTGATAAGAACAAAAGAGTCACTTGCTGACATATATAGCTCTTTCCTGCTAAAAGAAATGTAAAAGGGGTAAAGACAAGCACATACAAGAAATACAGTATATAAAATTAATTTTAAAATATTCTACAAAGTGTATGTTGCCAGCAGAAGCAGTCAGCCCACTGCTATTAAGAATTATCAAGGTGAACATATGACAGTGGTCTTTACTGTGTCAAAGCTGTGAGATTCCTTAGGTATTTACTTCATATGCAAAATTCAATCCTTCTCTTTCTCCAACACAAATTTAAAAATCTAAATTCTGGTTCATGCCAAAGATGCTGCATGCACAGACATTTGGACATGTCCGTAACATAACTGTCAAAAAAAAAAAAAAAAGCTAAAATTGTTTTTAAAGGGATAGTCAACTTCAACTCAAAGCTCAAAAGTGTACAGATGATCTGGAGGAGGAGGTTGGGAGCATGCACTGATTACAGCACCCACCACACAACAGACCACCCGGATTGGGACCAGAGTGCAGCCATGGATGATCAGTGTGTCCGGCAAATCATCCCACAAGTCTTCTGAGTTCTTTTCACACCATTCATTTGCTTGCAATGTATAATATGCTTCCTCACATTTCAAAACTATTGGTTCTTCATTCAGGAAGCTCTAGGTCCTCACTTACTAGATAAAAAAGTACCTCAAGTGTTTGATATTGATATTATTTTCATTGTTTCTTTCATTTCATTTTATTTTGTGCTGTTTGTCATGACTTTTCTCAATGTCTTCCAACACTGGAGTTGCAGTGGTTGTTATGATCTCCTTCCTACAGTGAAACCGACAAAGTACATCAGTGACAAATTAATCAGGATTTTACTTAACAGTGAAAATCTGCTAAAACATCCTGTCAGAACTTATCAAAAAAAATGAAAGGAAAACCCTTTCTCTTGCTATGGAGATTTGTATTTCGTTAGGAATTTTTAATTCCTGATTAAAGACCTTTCTTAGTTGCTATTCTTGTTTTATATGATTGTAAGTTTATCCAAACAACCTCCATTAGTCTTCAGGTTTATATTTCTGGTTTGTGCACTCGACCTCTAGTGACACTGTAGACTGTCCCTTGGCTGGAACAGACCCCAAGAAAAAGTTTACATTCTCCTCAAGGCAGAATGCAGATTAGGTGAGTTTTGAGCTTTAATACCCACATGTTTTGCTTCAGCATTTACAGGTCAAATCCCTTTAGAGCAAATACCAAAGTAACAAAGTTTTCAGAATTAAGAATACTTTTTGTTGGCCCAGACAAAGTTCATACAACAACATGTTTAATGGATTCCATTTTAATGAAATGTAAATCAGTATAACAAATGTTTTTTCAGCCAAAAATGGGAAACTGAAGATAATAATGCGATGTAAAAAATAATTAATGTCATGCTGACACTTTCGCAGAGACTCAGGAACCCTGCAACAGGTTGTCTCTTTCTTGTTAGACCAAAAGAAAGTGACAGTCTTTTGCAAAATTTCCCATCTCAAGCAGTCTCAGCGAGGATCGACAAGAGTGTAGGCACAACATCATACAGGTATAGGTATTCTGAGTCAGTGCTCCACCAAGCGTCAGGGTGGGTAGTTGGGTCATGTGCAGATACTATACTGTTTAAGTTTAATAGTGCTTCTAAAAGTTATTTTTGCAATGAACAAAAAAAATTAGAATTGGTGTCAGAATATACTGACAGAAAAATGAACAATCCTGGAAAAAGTAGATTTTGGAATGAAGAAAAATGACATGGCAAAAGCATTTTGAATCGCACCTTCAACGCTGTCTATAACTTTGAAGTACCAAAAAAAAATAGAAGACAAAGTTAAAGACTAGGTGTTGGGACCTGAATGAAAAAAAAAAAATCAGAAGCGTTATTTTTATGAAAGAAAAAATTACATCTAATGTCTCATTTTCATTCTGTATTCATAGCTGCATTTCTATAAAAAAAAAGTTACATCTAAAAGCTCATTTTTAAATAAAATATTTTTTCAGTTTAAGAAGTGCTTTTTTTTATGCAGGTATTGTCAAGATTGGGTCACAGAGTTAGTTGCACAAGAGACAAGAATGTGAGGCCAGGCTTCCAGGGAAAATACAGATACTTAATTACTGTATAGAGAAGGCAGGTACAGTCTCAAGACTTCATTCAAAATAGGAGCTGTTACTTCAGGACTCAAGCACACAAAATAGGAGCCGGGTCACATGCAATCATCCTGCTTTAGCTCCATTCTTCAGATTACAAGAACACCAGCAACTTGAAATCACCAAACTGACAGACCAGAAGAGAGTGAGAGGAAGACCAGATCAAAGCCAGTGGTAAATGTTAAACATTGTGCGACATGTAGGTTACACAGTAAGCCTGATCCTGCAGAGAACAAACAATTGCTTTGCCCTTGGTTTACTGTTTACTAGACGCAGCAGAGCAGCTATGGAGATGTCCTTGCACCTCTGTCATTAGAGATGGTGAATCGCCAGCGACAGTGGTCACAACAGTATATGTATTTTCCCCATATTTGTTAAAATGAAATTTCCATTATAATAAAATATATTTATGGTCCAATGAATTTGGTTACAACAGGATTTCACCTTTCTTTATTGACTTTTTTCTAGTTGTAAAAATAATTTGCAGGTTCTGTCCATGGGCAACACTATTTTGTAGATTACTGACATTAGCAACAACCTCTGCTGCCACTGTCCGGTGCCAACCAGACGTTCTACCATATGACATCAGTTGGTAATCATTATTTAAAAACATTCAAGTTATGGGATAATAAATAACAACTTTTGTGGGTGCAACTAATGTATTCTTTGAGATACCAGATTTTGAAGTTTTGTCATTGACATTTTGGTAGTTGTTTCTCTTAGTTTTGACCTTTGCATATTTCTAACAACATCTCTCTCTCTTTAATCTCCACGTCCAGTCAAACAGAGAAAAAAATCATTTTTCATTGCAATTTCCAGACTGCAGAACAGAGTTATGACATGGGATAGGATTAGGGATAGGGTAATGGACAGGATTAAGAGAGGTAAGTGTTGTGAAAGGGATGAAGACACGCAGTATGTGTGTAATGAAGAGTGAAACAGAAGAGTGTTTTTGGTGGTACAATGCTACCCTTCTAGATAGACAGGGAATCAAGACAAATTAAAGTATTCCCTGAAAGGTGGAAGGGTCTTGTTACTTTTTGTTTTGCATTGTATATCCTAATGGAAGCACCCAAAAGAAAAAGAAGAAGATTCTCCCTTTTACAATCTTTAAAAATGATGCATAATTTTTTTTTAACTTTTGCTCTGTTTGATGTTATTCTAGGTAAAGAACCTCAACAGATAAGCTTTAAATATGGGTAATTTTGCTTCTCATTTTTTAACTGGAAAATGCTTCATCAAAGATCCAAGTGATGAATAGTTCAGCACTGAATACTAAATGCTAATGCTAAATGAGACCTCCACATACTCTAATGTAAGTATTTTTGTTTTAGACAGTTACATTAGAATTCTAATTTCCTTATTTTCATTGGTTTATTATTTTAAGGAATCCACATACGCCATGACTAATTTGAGCTTAGTTTATGGCAGGATTTGAACATTATTGGGTTTTGTTTTCAAAATAAGTAGATGTGCATTATTAAGAAAACAAGAACTTGAATTTATGCAAAATTAATGACAATTATTTCCTGAATAGCCCAAAATCACACAAGGAATGCTTCAAAGGGTTTTAACAGGCCCTGTATTTTGACAGCACCCCATCCTTGACTCCCTAAGAAGACAAGAAAAAAACTCCTTGTGGGGAAAACATCTTGGGAAAGGCAATTCAAAGAGAAATAACCCCTCCAGATAGATTGGGCGTGCAATGGATGTAAAATAACTGGGTAGTAAACTCTAAGAACTAATTTCTTGAAGATCCAGTGGAGTAGGTCTGAATCCTGACCTGGTCAGTGTGTCTGAGTGTTTTCTTGGGTCTGTGTGGATTTCTCTGGGTCTTCCACTTTTTTAGAGTGCAGGTGTCATTGTAAATATGACTGAATGTTCTCAGTGATCGACTAGCTCTGTTCAGGGTTTGCTCATGCTTTGCTCCTGATCCTTTCAGCAAATCTCTGATTTATAATAAATGATTTCAGGAACTAAAATGGTAGATGATCTTTGTGAAAACTTAAGTCTAGAACAGACTGAAATCAATACTGGGGAATACTGTTGCATTTCCTGTACAACCACTGAACTTCAAAGTCTGAACAGAGCAGAAGCCACACGCATCTGTAAAGGCTGCGTTTAATGCTCTAAAATTATTTATACAATATATTGACCTATGACTCACAGAAAGCTTTACATTTTCAAAACATTTGTTGGTTGCGGTTTTTGTGAAATTGCACGCTCTCTTTTAATGTCACTCCTTCACATGCCACCATCTCTCGATATAAACAAACAAAGGCTACCTTTACTGCATCAGAAGCTGCTTAGTACTGGACAGGCATCTCCAGCTCTTCAATAATCTTCTTGTGATGCACATTCTGGTGGACTTTGGGCAAATTCAAGACTCACGTGTGTCACACAACCAGTACTCAGTCATGCAGTTTCAATGTATTTGTGCCCATATCAGCAAAGAACAGGGATGGGAAAAATACAGAACTGGCTGAATGGAAGTACACCTGCCAGCTGACAGATATGACATTATCATTGTGTTCACCAGGGTCCATGTTTCCCTTTAGGCAGTAGCTTCTTAGATCGTAAACAAGATGATGAGGTGAGAAGCACATAAGCTTAACAAAAACTTTTAAAACTACAGGAAATGTTAACCTAAATATTGCACATCACCATAAATATTATGCCACAGATATTACAATCTTCAGT
Organism: Polypterus bichir lapradei; assembly: GCA_026402145.1. Classification (NCBI taxonomy): domain Eukaryota; kingdom Metazoa; phylum Chordata; class Cladistia; order Polypteriformes; family Polypteridae; genus Polypterus; species Polypterus bichir. The sequence continues at coordinate 48,510,091 of JANRMT010062790.1, forward strand.
CCGATTGAAAGTCTGTGAGGTGACCTGAAAAGAGCCGTGCACAGGAGATGCCCTCATAATTTAACAGATCTGAAGGAATGGGTAAAAATGATCAAGTCCAGATGTGCCAAACTGATAATCTGTTACCCAAAAAGACTGAGTGCAGTAATAAAAATCAAAATGTCCTTCAACTAAGTATTAGTTGAGGGGGGTCGGCATGGTGGCGCAGTGGGTAGCACTGCTGCCTCACAGTTAGGAGACCTGGGTTCGCTTCCTGGGTCATCCTTGTGTGGAGTTTGCATGTTTTCCCTGTGTCTGTGGGGGTTTCCTCCAGGTACTCTAGTTTTCTCCTGTAGTCCAAAGACTTGCAGGTTAGGTGCGCTGCCAATCCTAAATTGTCCCTAGTGTGTGCTTGGTGTGTGTGTGCCCTGCGGTGGGCTGGCACCCTGCCTAGGGTTTGTTCCCTGCCTTGCACCCTGTGTTGGCTGGGATTGTCTCCAGAAGACCCCCGTGACCCTGTAGTTAGGAGATAATGGGTGGATGGATGGATAGTTTAGGGGGTGTGCACACTAATGCAAACAGGTTTTTGTATATTTTTTTTCCTTTTTCACTAAACAGTTTCTGATTTATTTTCACCTTCTTGTATAGATTGCATGCTTGCAATAACAGTGTAATAACCTGCCACAGGGTTTAGCTTGGTTTCATTTTTTTATTACACAAAATCTGAGATTTGGGCAGGGGTGAATTAAGTTTTTATATCCACTGTAACTAGTAGAAGAGTAGCATCATTATATACAATAACATGACACACTAGTCTCTAAAAATGAGTGATAAGCTAAGATGGCTGGGAGGACAGAAAAAAGAAAAAAAGCAGATCTGCTGGGGATGCAAATCTTAAGTCATTCCTCATAGTTTCCAGGTTTCGTTTGAGAGGATTTGATGCAGTGAGTCTCGTGAAGAGCTGGGGCACTCGCCTTCATTCCAGAATCACAGGAGGTGTCTCAGTACCTTGATCTGCTGCTGGTGGTGTGTATTTCTTCTGTACCTGTCCCAAAAATCACAATGCAGAAGCTAAGGTGAACAGTCAATTAGATTACATTTTTATGGCACTTTGTTACTCAGCAATTGTCACACTCTTGCAGCTGTGGCACCTGAGAAGAATTACTGCTGACTGGAAGTAGTGTGAGTGTCTATAGGAGCAGGATAACTGTCAAATAAATTTGTGGAGCTCTGAAGGTTCCTCACATTCAGACTCTATTGTTTATTTATGGGTTTCTCAAGGTACGGTTTGACTTTTCTGAGCACATTGATCAGGCTGAGGTTTCAGTTTTGGCTTACCCTTTAGCAAAAGTGCCAACTGAATATCAAATTTATGATATTCAAAATTTTCTAACATGTTTCATAAATCCTGATTCCTCTCCCCTTGGACCTTGAAGTCTAATAGCACTGACTGTACGCTATGGACACCAGGGAGTGCCATTTGTGTAACTAAAGCAATTTACTTTGCGGAAAAAGTTGAAACTTCTCACTGCAAGAAGAAAACAGACATTGCCATCGAGTTCGGAATTCCACAGTCAGCTTTGTGAACTGTTGGTGCAGAAAGACTATGCTATGTTCCAATGCCATTATAATGAAATCCCCACTATAGCAAATTATTTTTTCAGTACTGAGTACTATGTTCTTTTGAATTTGATCTGTGTTATTGTTATTACTGAATTCTGGATTTCTGACCTCTGCTCTGTTTTTGATTACTCTTGTTGGATTCTGTATTGGGAGTTTGTTTCCTATTGGGCATATCCATTTTGCCTTGTTACGTTCTTTGAGCATTTAGGAGATTCAGACCTATTTTGAAAATAAACTTCTTATTTTTATAAAGATTCTTTGCCTGCTCTTTATTGTACAGCCGAATGTTTATGGTTACCCATTTCCTGTCAGGGTATTACCTCATATATTTTGGGACTTACATTTTTGTGGCCAATTTTCCGATTTTGAGGACCCCCTCCCACTGAAGCCAGCAGGTCTCCCCCGGGAACAGACCAACTTAGGTATGCCTCTGCTGGGTGCACCCTAAAGGATTCTACCTTGCTCCCTAGTTAGTGTGGAGGCCCCTGTGAAGACTGTTAGGAGAATTTAGATAGATAAATAGATAGATAGCACTATCAATATCATAGATAGAAGGATGGACGCCACAGAGGCAGCACACTGAACAACAGTTCATATATTATCTACCCTGGGTCTCACTGTCAGGTCAGGTCAGGATGGGGAGCAGGCACTGGTACAACTAGTTGCCACACCCACCACATGATAAAACAGCTGAGGATCTTGGCTGACAACCCCTAAGGCACACACACGGTCCAGTCCCACCCTCCGGAAATGACCCTCTATCTGCCGCAGCCAGGTATTACATTGGCATCTCCTTGGCCTATTCCAGAAACTCGGATCCTCAACAATGAGGATCCTGTGGGCCGGATCACCCTTGGGAATTGCGCCACATGGCCATAGTGCTGTAGCTGACACTCCCTCACAATGCAGGTAATGTGCATCATTCGGGACTCCATGAGCAACCACTCATTCAACTCAAAGTCAAACCAACGGTACCAAGGATTTTCTGGAGAGACACAGTACCAGAGGAGTCCAGTCTTCATCTTAGGTCACTGGATGGCATCCATGTCTCACAACCATATATCAAGACAGGAAGCACTAGGACTCTAAAGACTTGGAATTTTGTCCTTTTGCATAGATATCGGGAGTGTCACACACCCCTTTCCAGCAATCTCATGACCCCCCCATGTTCCCCCAATCCATCTACTGACTTCATAGAACAGTCATCAGAGACATGAATGTCACTGCCAAGGTATCACTATCAGATATCAAGAAATGTAAAAATACTGTAAAATATGTACAAAGATGCAGATTTGTTTGTATAACATTAGAGTTAGTATTAGGTTTGGACCAGGGAGAGCAAGTTCAGGTGGCTTGACTGGGAAGAGTGTCACCAGACAATGCACTTCAGTATTGTAGTTTAACCTGGTAAGCACTGACTTCTTAGCTTTTAGATGATGGCATATCTGAATGTACGAGTAGGATGGGCTGCAGGATCTTCTCTGGACACCACGCTGACAGCTACAGAGTGAGTCAAATCCTTGAAAGAAGAACTGCATTAACGGTCCACTGATTTGTACAAATTTTGTACTTGCTGTGTCTTCCCGGAAAGCAACACTTATACATTAAAAAAGAACAGTGATTTGGCATAACTAGATGTGTAGTGCTGTGTTATTTTGCATGATTAGCAACAAACAGCAGTGGAGAATCTTCTTGCAATTTCAGAAGACTTTCCACTTTTACTGGAAATTGCATGATTAAAATTCTAGGTATTTAATTCTAAAATGCAAGTTAATTCTTAATTAAACAAATACAGTAAAATGAAAGAAGATCTGAATAAATAACCTGGACATGAAACAATAACGTAAGTAGCTTAATCAAAAGCTGACAAATGTTTTGCCATTACCAACGTGTTACACAGCATAAAGGGAGATCCAATGTTTCCTGGAAAATCTCTTACTGCAGTTTCAAAAGAATAACATAGATTGTCCATAGTTAACCATAAATGTTCAATAAAAGTTAAATAAATACCTAGTCTCTATATAGGTAAATCTATGAAAGTTTTACTGTTTCTGTAAACATTATAATAAAGTTCAATAGCCGCAAACAGATAGAGTGTGTGGACTTTGGCCTGGAAGCTAGTCTCCAAAGAGCTTAAAAGCTGGACGGCCTGAACTAACTATAAGATCCTCTCTGCTACGCCAAGCTTTGTGCCAGTGACTGAGCCCAATATGAGAAGACTGAAAAGCTGCTTTACCTCAAGAAGTGAACTTCGGGGCCTACACTCTTATGCATGAAAGAGTAAGGCTCTTACCTGTGAAGTTGCAGGGGCACAGCAAAGATCCTAACAGAGAGCTGAGGAAGGCAGCATCACACCACAACCTGGGCAAAGGACCATGTAGCAAAAACCAATAGTGCATTCTAACGCAGGAAGAGTCCTCCATCTGAATCCAGAACAACAACTCGCAACTGGATACCACATCTGAAATCATTCTTAAAGACTTCATACCATAAAACTGTTAAGTTGTGCCAAGATAAATTAGAACTCTAAATAGCCAGTAAACGGTCAGCCTCTTTTGTATTATGCATTCATCTGTCTCGCATCCTGTCTTCTATGTCAATGTGTATGCAGTTATCATATTTCTATAATCTTTGTGTTTATCAATAAAGTGTATTATTCTGTTTATTTAAATGAGATGGCTTCACTTACCTTGATATAATGACTGGAAAACCATCCTACTGTGAACAGTAAGGAAAATAAAGTGGGAGTCTAACCTAATTATTTAAATCAGTACTGGCATTGCCAAAGGGGAAACTGATAATTAACTGAATGACTAACATCCATCCATCCATCCATTATCCAGCCCACTATATCCTAACTACAGGGTCACGAGGGTCTGTGCCAACACAGGGCGCAAGGCAGGAAACAAACCCCAGGCAGGGCACCAGCCCACTGCAATGACTAAGATCAGTCAATCAATTCTTCTTCTCACATCCATACAAAATTTCCTACATTAATTTGGTGTTCCTGGGTGGGCCCGAGTTAAAATTCCTTCATCTCTTAGTGTCTATATAAATCTTGGCTTTATTAATGTTCACTTCCGCTCTAACAAGGTAAAGTTCTTTTTTCCCATGAATAGCCCTGTGGTTAACAAAATGGGTAACTGTGAATCTAAACACGAAGATCTTGGGTCACTTTGGGATGAGCTGAATGCATAGTTATGTTATCATTTATGTGTTATCATTTTTCTAAATGTATTGTATTGAAACTGCCTGGTAACTTTGCAATGGAAATACAAAGGAAACAGCAAGGGAACAATGCGGGGAAAAAATGAAGTAAAACATTAAATCTTTTAAGCCTGTTTATTTGCCCAGTAATTCAATTGCCTTAATTGTTTATCTATTTATTTCTTATACATTGTATGGACTTTCCCCCCACCCTCCTACTTAAAAGGGCAACTTCTTCCAAGAGTTGTTTATAGGAATCCCAGTAGAATGGGCAGTTCAAAGTATTCTGCTTGATTAAACCTGAGGTCAGTTCTGGTGATTCCAGCAGGGATTTTACAGATTGAGGGTGAACTCCCATATCTGTGCATCTTAGCTTCTTCTTAGCTTGGCACCCAAGCAGGCATGAGGATAATATTGCAGTGAAATATGATTTTACTAAAGTGATAATAGAATTTAATTTAAAAATTTCTGTAAACACTATTTCTTACTTATGTCTATTTTTTTGGGTATAAACTTGTGATGCAATAACATCAATTTCCCCTTTACAGATCGGCACACATGCTTCAGTTTTCATGGGAGGAAAGAAAGAGATGCAACAATTGTTTTGTTAGATGTATTATAAAATATATTGTGGTCATTTCATTTGGAGATGTTTCATTTTTATTTCTGCTTTTGCTTTAACTGGCACCAATACACTTCCCCTTGTTATGAAAATTCCACTTTTGCTTTTGACTTTTGCCTTTAAAGTACCAGAACTAAGTGAGTTAAGCTCTCTGTCATTTTCAAGTCTTAATTCAATTTCTATTTGTGTGCCTTATACTTTATACTGCTTCATGTTTTTTAAAAAAAAAACTATGATGTGTACATCAGCTTGTAATTAATACACACACAAGAGATCTCAACATACTGTATATTCTTGTGTGGAATTTTAGCTTATGAACAGGCCATTTTCATTTATTCTATACCCCCATTTCTCCAAGGTTCTTTCCTCAATACTTTTTGTACACATCATTTCCATATTCAAAGTATGGTGAGTATTGAACATAACATGATTGAACAAAACATAAGTAATGTGATAGTTATAATTTGTTACTAACCCTCACCTATTCTGTTTCTCTTCTCAGTACTCAGATGTGGCACTTGGTGCCACGGCCCACCTGCCAAGTTGTTTTGCCTGCCTAAAATAAAGTCATTCGTGATGGAGGATTGCAGGAATCGTGGGAAAGAGAGGTCCTTTCATTGGATTGGCTGGTCCAGGGCTGTTTCAGCTGTGGAATGGCCAAATGGGGGAGGCAGCTTGATGGCTAAGGTCTCCAGGACTCTAAACAAATCCAAATCATATTATGTGATATCATCTACTGTTAAATTCTGGTCCGTACTTGTAACATTTTTATTTTTATACTGTATTGAGGATTTGTTCTGATCTGTGTATTGTATTGTATTGAACCCCTTCTTTTTCACACGCACTGCACGCCCAACCTTCCTGGAAAGGGGGTGAATTGCCTTTCCCAAAGTTTCTTCCATTTTTTCCCTACAAGGGTTTTTTTGGGAGTTTTGTCTTGTCTTCTTAGAGACTCAAGGCTGGGGGGCTGTCAAGAGGTATGATTTTGGGCTATACAAAAATAAATTGTATTGTGTATTGTATTGTATTGTATTGTATTGAGGTGTATGCGAGATCACAGTAGTTACTCTGTTTTTAATCTGGCAGCAGTCATTAGTTATTGAGCTACTTCCTGAGTAATTACTCTTTAAGGATAATGTAATCATAGACACATTTTAGTTTTAGTAGTAGCAGTATCGATTTCTTTTATCGTTTTTTTTGTCTTACACTCCATTTCTATTAGTACTTTTCTTTAGGTGTTTCAAGTTGTCACATACTGTGAAAAACGAATACAAGTCTGAATGTTGATTATAATATGGTGAACTAGTGCCCCATACACAGCAAGTTCCTGCTTACACCAAGTTCCAATCAGTAACCCTGAAAAGAGTAGAATGGGTAGAGGGTCGCTGATTAAAAATGCCTTTTCAGACTTACTATACAGTAAAGATGTTTACATCTGCTATTAAAAGAAGAACTTTACAGTGTAATTACTATTCATTTGAGGGCAATTTTAAAAATCCTGAAAGAAAAAAAACAGGATAGATTCTGTTCAAATCCTCACCCTGGGAGGTATGCATTTTTTTACACATTTTATTGTCTAATCCTGCATGGTACCCACAATCTTAAATCATGCAACAAGGCTGGCCTGTGGTTAAGCACTGGGGGCCTAATGCTTTGTCCGCATTATTTTTGCTCTTACTGATTCACTGCAATGTAAGTCATGCAAATTAAGGCAGACATTTTATATATGTTTTTCTAAACCATTAATATGCTTGAAGCCCTGAGCTGCAGGTAGCATATTTATAATATAATGTAATATAATTGCACTTTACATTTGCAAAGACATTTTTTTATTTTGTTTTAAGTGAGGTTTTGGTCTAATTTTTGTGGACACCTCACACATCTTTATTTCACTTTGATTTGCCATAGTTTTAAATTATCTTATGCTGCTTTTTCTGATCTTGTTTTTTTAAAAATGCATAGTAGGTTCTGAAACACATCTTTTTATGTTGTCATCAGACAATGCCTCTGACTGCTATACTGTATAATAAAACACTAAGGTCTGTGTGTCTGATTGTCTGAGCAATCTGATTGGTCAGTTTGGCTTTGGTGACGTGACCTAAGTGAGTGTGAGACGCACAAGGAGGAGTAAAGGTGCACTCATTCTGTGTCCTTATGCTGTATCAGTATAAAACCAAACAAAGAACAGAAGTCCACTCTAGCAATCTATGTTCATTTCTTTCATATCTCTGTTTGTTGTGACATGCCATCTACTGCTGGCTACACTCACATTCCCATCCTCAAACACAAATCAGACAAATTCACAATTACTATGAATAATTAAAAGCAATATAAGAACAATATGAATCAACCTGTCTCTGCTCAAACATATCTATCTATCTATCTATCTATCTATCTATCTATCTATCTATCTAT
>JANRMT010062790.1:48517946-48554563 GCA_026402145.1 Polypterus bichir lapradei
TATCTATCTATCTATCTATCTATCTATCTATCTATCTATCTATCTATCTATAAAATTAATTAATCACATAAATGTATGTAATTAATCACAATTATTCACATTTAACATTAAATCATGTATTTTAAAAATTAATACATATATCCTGAAGTAAATACACACTGAATTACAAAATTAATGTGGAAACAAGACAAAAGAATTAAAAAAAAAATAACGTTATAGTTTAAACTTTAACAATGACCTTAAACCTAAACTTTTAACAAAATACTACTTGAGCAAGTACAACCTGAATATGAATACCTTCCTAAAAGGCAAGTTGAAAAGAAGGCAATAAGGAAATGAGGCCATTATATTCATTGTCAAATTGGCATAGCACATGTGATACAGACGTATCAAACTAAAAAATAATCAGAAAGACTGTTGACTTTGAATGCACTGCTAAAGACTGACTTAACTGAAATAATATAAATCTCTTAATAACAACAACAGCAACATTCATTTATATAGCACTATGCTATAGCGGGTCCACAGCTCCTGTCAAAGCCCAGTTTTAAATAAATAATCAGCGCGCTTGAAGCTTAGTGAGGGGGTGTGGTGGTTGAGTGGCTGAAGCAGTTCCAGGGGAATTTGTGGTGTGGGCGTTTCTCTCCTAAGTGCACAGGTGAGAAACCGTCCACATCTGTAATTGTTCCCAGGAGCTGCTGATTGCTACAGCTGCCACATCCTCTTCATAAATAGAAGCAAGAGGCGGTTTGGAAGAAAAGAAGAGTAAAAGAAAAGAAAACGGAGGTTGCAGGAAGCAGCGAGCAGCGTGGAGAGAGAGTGAGCTGGTGCAAGTGAGTGAGTGAATGAGTGAGTGAGTGAGCGAGCGAGTGAGCGAGCAAAGACTCGCAGGCAGGCAGCTGGACAGTGAGCCCTAGCAGGGGTGTTTGGCCAACACCTAGGGCAGTTGGTAGTGGTCGCTCCCGCTGAACATACTGAGGAGCAGGAGTGACTGGTAGTAGGACGGCTGGCCACGTAAGGCTGAGAAGGCAGCGGGAGTTGGGAGGCTTGGGTGGTGAATTCCCTGATGTGAGAGTCCTGGTCGTCAAGGAAACCAAGTCTCGGTTTGGGGAGTGCAACCGAAGCCAGGGATCGGGAAGCCTCCCCGACCAGAGGAGTGGAAAGAAGGTCAGCTGCTGGTAAGGCGACTTTCCTGTTGCAGGGCCCAGATGGGAGAAGCAGAGTAGCCGCCAGGTAAAGAAGACACCGGGCTGTGTTGTTTTTAAAGGAGTCTGCTTCCAGCATTGTTTTAACCACGTTTTAAAGAATTGTTTTTTTCCTATGGTGTTTTTAACCTCCACAATTTCACCACTGTTTTTATGGATTATTTATTTATTGAAGACTTATGGATGCACTGCACTATTTATTTGTTTTTGATTGTTATTTGTTTGCTGTTTTTAATTAAAAGCACTTTGCACTTTTACACCATCCCCTTGCTATGTTGTGCCTCACTGCCATGTTCATCTGTAACATTACCGACGATGTCGGGTTCAGGGCTCCTGGAAGCAAGATGGGAGCATGCAGCGAACCCGTATCATCACAAGCACATTTGTGATGTGCATTCAAAGTGCTTTACAGGATGAAGAAAGAGAGAAAAGACAAAATATAAAAAATTAACATAGAATAAAAGTAAGTTTCGATGGGTAGGGAGGACAGAAAAAAAAAAAACTCCAGACGGCTTTAAAAAAAATCAAAATCTGCAGGGGTTCCAGGCCACGAGACCGACCAGCCCCTTCTAGGCATTCTACATAACATAAATGATCTCAATCAGTCCTAATGGTTTTCAGGCTTCACATGGAAGAACTTGATGATGATGGCCATGTGGACCATTAAATATGCATTCATTAAAACTTGTGTTAAAAATCCTCAAATGTCATCCTCAATTGTTCATCACTTCATCAATGACTTGATGGTTATACACTGTGCAAGTGTTTTTCAACTGTTGCACTGTGCAAATAACACTGTAGTGCCCCTGGGCCCAGACCAGAGAGAGACACACTCCTCAGGTGGTCAAGACCTGAACGAGGAGGACAGGACTACCTGGAGAAACCAACATAAAGGCAGCTCCATGATTGCTGTTTTGCAGACAAAGCACTTAGTGAGGACTTTAGCCGCCAGGAGATGTTCCGGGGGTCCATCTCTCTGAGTGCGTGTTTGTCAGTGACTTTCACAGAGCCGAGGGACAGTGGGAATACGAATTGGGTCAGTGGAGTGAGACCGCAAGTTCCAGCAGGCAAAGTGACAAAGCAGCTGGGAAATGCATCCAAAGTGCTCACTAAGTGACATGTCTGTGAACGGCAATGTCTGAGATGCTTTATTTGCTTCTTTGAACAGTTTAGCAGGTCTAAGAGATTTAATGTTTTTGTGGTTGGTAGAATCATGCCTTGTGATTTTCTGGGTTACAAAAAGTGAGCCACCACAGAAAAGGGTTGGAAAACACTGCTCTACCAACATCTTTGCTCCTAGGATGCTATAATAGATCTCCGTAGCTGCTATCTCACTTAAAATATGTTGTGTTCTTTGCATAAGTTAGCAAAGATACTGAAAACTGGAATAATAGGTAGCTACAATTACAATATGCAAGCTTTCGAGGCAGCTCATGTCCCATCTTGACTGAAGAAGGGGACTGAGTTGCCTTGAAAGCTTGCTGTAATCTTTTTAGTTAGCCAATAAAAGATGTCATTTTGCTTGACTTCTCTTATATTGCCTCAAAATCCATGATACTTTAATTGAACATTAATTTGCATGCTGCTGGGCTATAAATGAATGTGAGAGGACTCTGGTGGATCTCTCATAGTGTGCTCTCAGTTTGGTTATTTTACATGCGCTCACTTCGGACTGCTGCAGATTTGTCTGCGCAAACAATCCATGTTTTGTCTCATAGTGGCACTTCACATTACTACTCTTTACTAAAGCCATGGTTTCGAAACTCATGAGACAAACTGGTTTTGAACTATCTGCAGGAAGAATGAACATATACTGGTTCGTCTATTCATCTTTGAAAGTTCAGTTTTCTGCATCTGCTTTCCTGTTTTGGAGCAAGCCATGCTCCCTGGCGCCCTTTGTTTCTGTCATTTACTTCTGTTGCATGCACTGTAAGAACCGAATTGATTCCCTCTCTGGAGAGTGACACAAATAGACATGCACACCTAAAGGTTGGAAGCATGCACTGATAGCATGTTGCAGCACCCACCAAGGACCTGAGTGCAGCGGGTGACACCTCAGCACCACACTGCCACCCATCCCCAAGTTGCACACCTAAAGAAGGAAAAAATAATCGCTGCATGAATGTTATCAGTCATTCTCATTTATTTATCAGAAATGCATCACAGTCTAGATAGTACTGTCACTTGGTCCAGGTCCACCATTTAGTGATGCCTGTACATAGAGCCTTATTTTGGACTTAGTGCCTCTCAAAGATAACTTATTTAGCACTTATGTGATATCACTTTGATTCACTCTTCTTACAGAAACATGAAATGAAGAAAAAAAAGAGTAATTTTTACCTTTGCAACATTTTGTAGCTTTTCTCTACCATTAAACCCCCTCCCCATCTCCTTTCCTCCCACGTGAACTATATAATGCAAAATTTTAAACATTTAAATGAATTTTATTTCATAACATTTTTAAAGGTAGTATATATATATATGTACAATGGAGCCCCTGAAGGGACATTGTGAGATTTCTTTTCTGGGGATCTTTCTGGTGCACACCAGATATTTTCATGTGCGCACCAGAAAAAAATGATACAATATCCCCTCAGGGTCTCTGTAATACATGGTAATGGATGTGTATGTAATTCTTTAGGTAAACATTTAGCTTTTTTATATTACGGTTTTGTAATTTTAAAAAAATTACATGAAAATGCTGCCCTGATCAAAGCACTGCCTGAGGTGTTTGTCTCATGGCTGGCCCTGGATGAGACTAAATTTTTATTAACGCATTTAGCAGTACACATTAATCGCACAAATTAATGCATTAACTTTCCCAGGCCTATATATATTGTCACACACGTATGAACAAGAGGCAGCAAAAGGGCTTGAGTAATTGTAATACCACATCAAACCAGGGGGCAGCAGGATGTGCTGAATGTTTTTCTCAGTTCCTTATAGACCATTCCCAGGAAATCCCACCAGGTTCTGACACCTTGGATGACGTCACTTCCAATTCCGGCACCGATGACGTCACTTCATCCAGTAAAGCCGCCAGATTACCGTCTGTCTGACATTTCTGTTTTGGACTCGGTCTTGTAAACATCTCTGTTCAATTTTTTAAAACTTTCACAGCTATGATACAATATTCAGGTGGCTGACCCAAACCTTAATGATGTCAGGAGTGAATTACTTGTTACAATATATATATATATATATATATATATATATATATAGAGAGAGAGAGAGAGAGAGAGATAGAGAGAGAGACATATCTGATTGTTAGTATGGTGGTGTGTAATATTGGAGCACCTCAGGGAACTGCCCAGTCCCCCTTTCTGCTCACCCTCAACACAACAGATTTTCAGAACAACACCAACACTTGCCAACTACAGAAAGTTTCAAACAACTTCTCCATCCTAGGCTGCATTAATATTGGAAATGAGTCAGAGTATAGGTAGGAAAGTCATAAAGGACTTTGTTTTGTGATGCGAGGACAACAACCTGCAACTCAACAACAGCAAGACAAAAGAGCTGGTGGTAGACGTCTGATGTAGCAAGAAGCCTCTGAGACCAGTCACCATTCAGACAGAGGATGTGGAGGTGGTGCAGAGCTACAGGTATCTGGGAGTTCACATAAACAATAAACTGGACTGGTCTGACAACACAGTGGTGCTGTGCAAGAAGCACCAGAACAGACTGTACTTGCTAAGGAGACTCCAGTCTTTTGATGGGTTCAGCAAGCTGAAGGAAATGTTCTATCAGTCCATAGTCCATCAATTCCCCACAGTCTCCTGTGGAAGCATCTTGAGCTCTGAAGAAGAACAATGTCTGAACAAACCTATCAGGAAAGCCTGCTCCATCTCAGGGCAAACCTTGAACATACTGGAAGCTGTTGCGGAAAAAAGAATGGTGGCAAAATTGGATCCCATCATGAAAAATCCCCTCTATGAGGCACATTCTTGGAGCATTTTTAGCCACAGGCTTAATCCACCACAGTGTGCTAAGAAGCACCTCTAGGGGTCTTTTCTGCAAGCTTCTATCAGGGAAATTCAATGCCTGTCCTCCTGATGTTCTTGGTAAGTTCATTTTAATATCTGCATAATATACATTTATTTATTTTTAGATTGATTGACTGATTGGCTTCATTATTTTCCTATAAGTCTGTTGCCTTGATTTTTATGTTTCTGTTGCTGTATGCATTTGAATGTCCCCATGGGAGTAATAAAGTTTATCTAATCTAATCTAATCTAATTTAATCTAATCTAACCTAAATATAACAGAGAAAGTCAAAGACAGAGTCAGGCGCCATCAAAGTCCTGCAGACCTCGACCAACTGGTACCCACCTTTCCTAGAGGCCATATATTGCAAAAGGAGTAAAAAAAAGCAGTAGTGCCTTGTTTGCTGAAAGAGTTACTAAGAAAGCAGGAGAAAATAAGAATTCCAGTGTTTTTCAAAAAAACAAATCTGAAAACGTTCATTCTGAGACAGGTATACACTAGTACATAAAAGAAACAAAAAATAAACTTATAATAATGAAAGATATTTGATATGCATGCAAGTAAAGTAAAAAAAACAGTTTATAAAAGAGAGAAAGTAAAATATTGTGTAGCATAAAGAATGGCTGCAAAGATTATACCAAATATGTATGACTGCCATTTTCCTGCACTTTGTAACACGTGTGTGTTCAATAGAAGAAAGCATTCCACAGACGCAGGGCATATTCAGGAAAACACGGTCAATTTTAAAATATTTTTGATGTAAAAACTCAGTCAAAAAGGGAGATAAATTATAAGGTTACTAATTATACAAAGTGGCTCACATAAAAGTGGCCCATCTCCACCGAGAAGACTGCATCACGTGATGAAGAGAAAGATGATCAAATTTGGCACTTACATTTACAGAAGATGCTGAAAATGATCTCCTTTCCCGTTTCAGCATGTTCATGTACACTCTTTGCACTTGGTGGAGCGGGCCACTTTTTTGTGGGATACCCTGTAGTTTGGAGTAAGTGACATAAAGTTATATCATAATAGCCAAATATGTGATATATGAAGAATATTCCAATGCAAGAACACACAGACCTGAAATTTAAAGGTTCTAAAACCTAGCAGTAGTAATAGTGTTACGTGTACAGAGGACAGCAAGATTCTTAATTGTATGGGCACTTAACATGCAACCCACCACAAAAACTGCCTGGATACAAAAAAAATGTAGTATGACGTCCTCATTAATTAATTAATGACAGCATTCAAACCCTTAACATCAGCTTTTTCAGGGGTCAGTAAAGCCTGGGAAATTCCTAAGAAAAGAAGGATAAGCAATTTTGTGCATTTAAGTGAAAAACAAAAATTGTACAAATGCTGGAGATTGCAAACTAGTGACTGTAACTTGTATAGCATGCCAAGTTATTAAAAACTGAGCCGAAGCTATCCATAGAACAAAGTAGGTGTCGGCCATCATTAATGCATGGATATGCTTGGGACTTAATAGAAAGAAATTTTTTTAAAAAAAGAAAAGAGATATGAAAATAATACTGTCTGGCTTGACTTGACTTGACAGTTCTGATAAGATTCTGTGTGAGCTAATTATTAAACTAAGAGCAGGTGGGATTCAGGGAAGATTGTGCACATGGCTACTGATAATCTGATAAAACGACAGATTAATAAAACAGCTTTTTTATTTTAAAATGCACCATAATAAAATGCAGATTTGGGAATATAAATAGAAAATAAAGTATAACAAAATCAAACATGACGCTTTTACATTATAATGAAAGATAAACACATAGGGTACACAATTGAGCTTTGCAGAAAAAAATAAATGTTATGAAGAAGACAGGCAGATAGTATATAAAACAATGTATATCTCATTGTATAGAGTCCAAGTATACAGAAGGTATAGTTTGGCCATGTAAAGTCTGCTGTGATACTACTACACATCTGAAATATTGCATCCAATTTGGATCTCCATATTCCAAAAGGATGTAATGCTATTAGGTAAGTAAGTTGTAGGTTAGGAGGGCCAATTATAAATATTATAGATGTTTTTATAATACACTTAACCATTTCTTCCCCAAATGCAGAATTGCACGGAAGCTGATAATTGCTATATTTAAGAATACTAAAAAATGAATGAGATTGAGGTTGCATTTACTGCAATATTAAGTAATTTCCTCAAATAGCTTCCAAGAACACCACTGCATAATAATTAGAAGTATATTTTATCCAGGTATGCTATAGATGTGTTCACACACAGAATAGAAAATAAAGATCATGCAAAGTCCTACAAATATTATGAAAGCTGTACCCTTTTCTGTGTCCTGCACCTGTACAAAATGTTTGATTTATGTTTAGACCCACTACAAAAGTAATACTGTATCACGTTTGAAGATGAAGACGTCAAATTTCCCATTTCTGAACCACAAATTGAACCACAAACAATACTGTGGGTGAACAAATTGAACTAAAAAAAAGATCTTTTAACACAGTTCATTAAATGGAAATGGAAATATAAATTGAGCAATTTACCTTTACAAATCTCAGTAATCTTGTACATGTGTCCCCCCATGAATGTTTGACACTCGATCGAGGATCCAGGGGTTAGGGTGTCATGCAAAGAATCAAGCACTGCAAGGAAATGACTCATGAACGACGACCGAGGGGTTTGAGGGACTGGAGACTCCTGTGAAGTAATGTATACCAGTGTACCACTTAGCAATAGAACACAGTCGACAAGCTTTGTCCCCCGATATCTCCTACAGTAAAGTTCATAACATGTGCCACATGGTTAAAATTGGTGAGCTAATACCAGGACCACCAACAAGGAGACATGGAAGTGTAAGAAGCAGGTGTTACTTCCAATTCAGTCTCCCTTGTATTGACCAATCAGAAATATCAATCAAACCTTTGTCACACATGTGTGCATGGGAGGCAGCTAAAGGGCTTGAGTGAAGGCAGTTCTGAGGCATGCCGGGATGTGGCAGAGTGCACTGACTCTTTTTCTCCCTTTCCCGTAGACCATTCCCGGGAGATTCCACCTGGCTCTCTTGACGTCACTTCCGGGACCGAGCCAATGGAAGTAGACCTTACTGGCTCCGGCCCCTGTGATGTCACGTCCGGGCTCGAACCAATGATGGAAGAACATGGGCCCGATCCTTATGACCTCACTTCCTGTCTTCCCCTTTAAAAGCCTGCCCTTTTTCCCTTTTCCCTCAGTCTTGTTCTGGACTCAGTTGTATGCACATCAGTGCTGTTTATTTGATAACAAACGACTTTGCAGCCAGGATACCATATTATACGGGTGGCTGCCCCAAACCTTTATCTGTTTATGTCTCATTTTTGTGACACCTTGAAATCAGTGAAGTTTCTTGTGAAGTTTCATTTCTGCAGCTCCTACCCCATTGATAATTACACACACAATGCTGGATCGTTTTCATATAGCAATGGCGATGAACAAGTCATCAAAAGATTGAGCTGGCATGGCATCATAAATAGCAGGAGCGCCTATGAAAACGACAGCTCTGCACAGTTACATGCGCATATTTCATCTAGTGCAGAAAAAGGCAAGCAGTCCTTTTAAGGATAGCGAGCCGCCTCAAACAGCCATGTAAAGAGCAGAGAATATATATGTCGCCAACGCTACAATGTCTTAGAATTAATAAATGCCTTGCTGACATTTTGATATTTTACAGTTAATAAATAACCTACAAATGATGGAACATCGCAACACATCGCTTACTCCGAGATAAAGTTGCACAAAACACCTCATTGAATTATGGTGAATCACGACACTGATTTCCTATTTGTAGCACCCCCTGAAATGCCATCTTGCCACCCCAGGTTGGGAATCCCTGGCCTAGATATTATTGCAGATTTACACTACAGACTGGATCAAGCAGGTAACCACAGTGTCTGAATGGATACGTTTTAAACAGTTTTATGAATAAGAATTGCAGGAAATTAGATTGAAAGCCACTTAAATAGCCCATTTTCATCAATATATTTTTGATATGGTTATAACTCTGTTTTGCAGAACATGAAACTTGTGCTTTACTGTGATTGATAGCTTTATTTGAATTCTAAAGGATACATTTCATTTTGTACAATTATTTTGTAAGGCACTATATAACAATTGCATGTAGAGCTTATACATTTGTGATGCAGGATGTAAGCTTATCTCTTTGACTGTGTTCTTTCTTTTTTCAGAGTCACTAAATAAACTACAGTGTGAATTTCTAGGTCATGTGCTCAGTATCTCACTTATGAAAACTTTCCTCCAAAGTATGATTCAAGGAACTCCCATGCTTCTTTCTTACTGCTAGAACAGCAGCCTCCTTTCACACAGACATATAGCCTGACACTGCTATTGGGCAATTAATAGGGAAGTAATAAAAAGGGAGTTGCCGGGCCCAAGGCAGCACTCATTTGAATGTGCACACTGTAAACAGCAAGCTCTAATGGGGAAAAACGTATGGTGAAGCATGTGGTTACCAGGCTTGCTCACATTTCAAAGGTATGTTGTCTGTATTTGTTTTGTTTTTTTGGTAACAGACTGGCAAGTAGGACACATGATTCACGAAGGGTGGTTGAAAAAAATCCTAAATTGTGTGCTGCAAAACCACACCGTGCAGATGATGAGATTTTGAAAGTTATAATAAGCGCTGTTGTATCTGTTGTGATGTGCTACAGTTTAGAAACAGCAGCAGAGCAGTAATAGAAACCAGCATAACACGGGGAATCCAGTAGGTTTTAGTAAATGCACTTAATTGATTTGTTGCTAAAGGGAACTCACCAAGCTTTAAGTGTAAAAAATGTTATTCAGAAGTTTTATTTTTCTTTCTCATGAGGAAAACAAGCTCCTGCAATAATTGTGCTTTTTTAGAGTTAACGTTTCCCAGCAGGATCTTCAGCAATGACATAACAGAAACTAGATGGACCTACAAACCATGTGTACAAACCAGGCCACAGTAAATGGATGGATGAATGGAGGGGTCATTGAAGTTAACAGTCTAATGACGTAGCTACTGTAGTTGTGCTGCATCACAATTCAATGAATTTGGCTTTATTTCCTATCCTGGCCATTACGTGTAACATTTGCACATCCTATTGGAATTTGCATGCCTTTTTTCTTTTCTGGTTAGAAAAACATGCATGCTAGCTTAATTGCAGACACTTAATCTTGACCAGTGTAGGTGTGCTCTCTGACAGAATGACCCTTCCGGGGTCAGTTCCTGCCTTGGACCTCATTCTGCCAGGGCAGTTCCTAGGGGGATCAAGAGACAGACACATTTTTTTTTGTCTTTTGAGGATATTCACAACTCTGAATATGTAATGTTTTTGAATACATAATAAGCCTAAAAATTAATGCAACTACTGTACAGATCTGCATTTAAAGCAGCTACAAAGTTTAGTGACACATACGCTACTTCTTCTTCTTCCTCTTTATATTTTCCCACTGGTGGATGTTTTGTATTTTTTTTACATTGTATGCTTAAATGTGGAAAAATCCATGTCAGCTGGATACGTCTGATATTCTACTGACTACACCAGTGAACAGAAAAGGACACCCTCATGGAATAATTCTATATCCTGAATAATGCTGAGAACAACATCATCCATTTTAATATGAGGTCATAATAACAACAACAACAACAACAACAACAACAATAATAATAATAATAATAATAATAATAATAATAATAATTATAATACATTTTGTTTATATAGCACCTTTCCAATGCTCAAGGCGCTCAAATATGCAACAAAAGTAATGTAGAAAAATAAAAGCAAAAATTGCACAAAATAAGGAAAAAAATTCCCCAAAATAAATCCCATTCAGATATCTGACAGATGCTGAGAAAGCCCAAATGCACATGGGAGAGATCGAGAGGGAGAGCAAAAAGTCCAAAAGCATACTCCAGAAGGCAAACAAAACCTTTTTGCTCAAGTGGTCCAAGATATACGAGTTTGGTGGCTCAACCCCCTTTCCCATTTCTCCACTACCACCAAGTCTCTCCTCTTTTAATCTTTAGGTGCATATCTTCTAATTGAGTACCATCTTTGGCTTTCTAGCATAATAACCATTTTTTGGCACAGATATCAAGAATCACTAAAAATCAGAGTTAAAAAATATGCTGAAATCTGAGATCTGCCATGTACGGAGGCCCTTAAAAGAACATGAGCAAAAATGTTTAGAATTTTCACCCTCACAAGATCTTTTTATGTGCACTTGAGATGTTTTTTTGCATGTATGTCTTCAATATTGCCATAACCATTTTGATGAAACAAGCCTCTAGAGTTTGTTTCAGATGTTTGTCTTCAGGCATAAATATGATGCTTTTATGGCAAAGACCCAGCTTAAATTATAGGTCTACGAATTTTATGTCAACTGTCTGATAGGCAACACAATAAAAAAGTCGTGGAAGCAGAACAGGTCTACTGGAAATATAGATATAGAGATCTTAAAGGTATCCCAGGAACACTATTGTGTATGTAGATAGTTTCACTTATGCATTTTTTTGCTGTTGCTCATGTCTGTTTTGGGACTACATGGTAAAGGTCTTTTGAGCAGCTAACACATCATCGTTTTTTTAGTAGAATCCAGAACTTTGGATGCTACCAATAGCATGTAGTATTAAATAGGAATTGGCCTCACATGGTACAATGGCTCATACCACTGTAAACAGCATGGCTATAAAGAAACATACAACATGGCGGCATTAAAGAAAAAAAACAAAACACAAAATGATGATGTGAAATACTAATTAATATGACATTAAAAATAATAATGCCAAAATTAATAAATTAAAATGAAAGGTGGAAACATAAATTGTACATATTCCAAAACTGTAAAATCATGACATCTGATTTTCCAGGGGTAAATAAAGATTCCCTACTTTGGCCAAGAAGATGAAGTACAACAAACAAACATAAAACCTCTATGCAAGGAGGAAAGTTATGCTGGGAGTGAGACGGCAAGTGGAAGGCAAGGACTGCTAGCCTGGTGATGGGTGGTGTATTTGGAGTGAAAGTGCATTGACTGGATAAAGAAGAAAGTGGGGTGAGGGAGAGAAAATGAAAGGCAAATGAGAGGTGAGCGAGTGGCTGAGCCATCTGACCACACAGTAATGGTTTCAAGCCTGCTTAGTAAAGACCACAGAGGGAGCAAGTTTCTTTTTAGGTATGTTTTTGTTCATTGACTTCTCCATGAATTGAGGCCTCCCTGTGTATATTTTATTAGATAAATGAATCACCCATTTTTTCTGTACTTGTGCCCTGTTTGCAATTATTGCAAAATCATTATCCCAGTAATAAGCTTTCACAAGAGCAGACTCCATCATACCCCCACAGTACCTATTCATAGTGACGTGTTTAAAATAATATTGAGTTGAGATCTGGAAGTTCCAAAGTTCTGCTTTCAACTTTTACACTGACAGTTAACTTATTCTGCGTGAACAAATAAAGTTTGTGTGATTCAGTTTCTTGCCTAAACCAGCTTCCATCTGTGCCCTTTGCTATGCCTTATTAAATAATTAGCAACACTTTGCCATTGTGTGTCTTATCACAACGTACTTAAACCGTAATTTCTTATTAACTACCAGTGAAACTAAACATCATCACCATGTTTTTAGCGTGAAATGTGTCCTGGAAGTAGAAACTGTTTTCTAGGGCTTCCTCAAGCTCTATGGTATTCACGTATTGCTCATAAGTTCATTGTATATCTTAAGTATGTCTTCTTGTACTCAACACAACTTGTTACATGCCACAGAAGCGGATTGGTGTATTTAATTGCACTTGATACACTTGAGTCCATTTATTGCAAATATGCACTGTTTCTAATATTTCTCAATCCTGTCGATAAAAATGTACATTTAAGTACTGTAAATATATGTTTGTTAGTTACATAGCAGACTGGAAATGAGCCCTGTCCATAGGTATTTATTACGATTTCTCTGAGCCTTAAATATAAGCTAATAGATCAAATTCAGCATCCACATGCTGGTATGATGGTGATTTCCAGCTTCACACAAAGACCACAGTTAGATGTATAAAGGTCATAGATAAGCTGACTGCTTATTTCAAAGATGGCATGCACTTGTGCATTAACAACACTGATTCTCTTTTTTTCTTGAGGTCAGAAGCTTCGCCATTTCTTGTTCAAACATATGTTCAGTCAGCAGCCTTGTAGTGACACTTAGCAACACCCACATTCAGAACTTGTTTCTTTCACCTTCCAGACATTGTGACTCCACCTTACCTATCCTAACGTGACAATACTCCTCTGTGTATTTATTTCTGTTGTCATTTGGATGACATTACTGCATGGAGTATTGTAATAAGTTCAAAATATTGGTACCACCATGCTTATTCAGGCCAAATGCACATCATCTATCTATCTATTCTGAGTTGTCTCAAGAATCTGCTCTGAATTCTCACACTTCAGACTCCCTGTCTGTTTTGCGTTCCCTGTATCAACTTGTCAGACACCTGAGACTTTCTGACTCTGTTCTTGTCAGAATTCCAAAACCTTGTTATTCAACTCAAAATGAACTTTCATTTAGCTTTGCAGCTCCGATTCTCTGAAACTCTGTGCCAAGGTGTGTCCTCAAGGTTCAGTCACTGTTAATATTCAAACTACCTTTACTGTTTTGCATTTTAGACTTGAAAACTCATCTTTTTTATTTTAATTTTTTTAAGCGAGGCTTTAGTTGAATTTTTGCAGACACTTCTCATGCCTTTATTTCACTGTGAATTGCCATAAATTTTAATTATCTTGAAATTGCATAATTTTTGAAACACTTCTTTTTATGTTGTCATTTGAGGATGGCTCTATCTACTACCTAATAAAGCAATAAGGTCTATGTGTCCAGTCCCTCTGAGCAATCTGATTGGTCAGTTTGCCTTTGGAGTGATTGGTCAATTTGGCTTTGGTGACACGAAGAAAGAGGAAATGAAAGTGTGAGACGCACGAGAAGGAGTAAAGGGATTTGAGACATACTGAGAGAGTAACCTACAAAGATGGCAAGTATAAAACCAGTCAGGAGGTGTGAAAGGTGCCTTGAAAATAACAAAAGAATCTGAAAGGCAGGCTTTATGGGAACATGTTTAAGAGAGGAAGCGTCAGTTCACACGTGCATATACTGAGGAAAGGTTCTGAAGGTACACATGGGGCAGGAGATTGCAAACAATTTTGAATTATTCTGTTACCTACTGGATCTTCAACAGGGGACGTAGTTGGTATAAAATAAAATGTATTTGATTAGTACATCATTATCAAATAATACAGCATGCAAAACAGAGGAACCCCAAGACTGAAATGCATGGGGATCCACTTGTGGCTCCTCTATTATCTCCTGAATCACTTTAGCTTTTACAACAACTACAGCAGTTGATCATCAAGTGTCTTATCAAAGATTCTGTAAGTAAACATGGATGATATCAGCATTGCTTACATGTCCTTACAGCTCAATTATTTTTTTAGACTTTTTCACATTTTTAAGTCACTCTGTTAAATCTATGAAATCAGATTGGTTCCAGTGAATCAATTGCTTACATTTGAATTTCTATCCAAACAAAACAGAATGTTCATTCATTTGCTGGTACTTAAATACAAATGATGAAGAAATGTTCATGATCTATCTCTGTGAATTCCTAAACCTGTGTTGCACCATTTATTGGGGATTTTCAGCTCATACTTTGGTCAACAATGTTCCCCATCACTATCACGTTCACCAACTCCTTTCACTTTCCTGACATTATTAAAAGGATCACAACTGTTATTATTGGGCAGTATATATGATGACTCTGGTATTAGGTCTCTACCTTTGTTGCCGAGCTTGCATCCATCTCTATAAGATGAACCCCTTTACAGCCACTTAAAGTCAGAGTTTATCCTGGCACCAGACAGCATTCAAGCCTTGATAGGGTACACATCCATTGCAAAGTAAAGTCATACACACTAGGCCAATAAGAAGTTCCAGTCAGCACAACCTGTGCGTCTTTAGTGTTTGGGAGGAAATCCAGCATTGCTTACTTTTTATATTTATGCAGCTTAATGCATCTGAATTTCCTCATGGGATTAGTAAAGTTTATATAATCTAATCTAATTTCTAGACACAACCTATGTGAACATATTACCGCTGCTTTATTGGTTTTTAAGTTGATTTCTTAGTATTCTCTCTCACGCCTGTTGCATAGTTTGCGGAGAGGAAGGATCTGCATGGTGTTGTCAGCATATCATCGGGAATGGCTGATTGAATTTGGGCAATGTCTTTGTTAGCCAATTGAAGAAGAAAACTAGCAGCATCAGTAATGCAACACATCCTGGCCATTCCCTTTGTGACCTGCCACCATCTTGTAAGTGATATAGGGAGATCTGAACTATTTGAAAAATGATTTCTTTTCCTAGACATGTGGCCTCCATCCTTTCCTGAGTAACTACTGAGCATTGATTTGAACTTTCCCTTGAGTTCTTATTATATACACACTCTTCAAAAGTACTAGTGAATCTATTTACATATATTAAATTTATTGTCAATGATTGTTTTCTGCTGTTTTTGTATGCAGTAGATCCTGAAAGTGTTCGCCTTTTTCACATTTTTTATGTGTCATTTTCTAGCGTGCTTAATCCAGACCAGTGTTGCAGGGGGTGGGCTTGAGCCTATCCCAGGTAGCAAAAGGCACAAGGCGGGAACAAACCCTGGATAGGGTGCCAGTCCACACACCAGTTCACCTAACCTTAATGTCAGTGGACAGTAGAAGGTAATAGGGACACCCAGAGGAAACCCACAGAAAACAAGCAAACTCCATACTGGGAGGACCCAGGATGTGAACCCTGGACTCCTTACTGCGAGGAGCTGTGCCAACACGCTTAAGTCATTTAAATTCAGTTTTTTTCCCACATCAAGCAATACTTACTACCCAAGAATAAAAAAGTGAAACCAGGATTTTAGGAATTTTTTTGCAAATTTATTGAAAATTAAAAACTGAACAATCCCTCTGATACACGTATTAAGATCCATCGCTATGACATTTGAAATTTGGCAACGTGCATTCTTTTCTATTGATCAACTTTGAGGTGTTTGCAGAACTTGTTTAGAGATCATCCATGGTCAATTCAATTAATTTCAAAAGATTAGGAAAGACACACGTCTGACAGCATAAGGTCCCAAGTTGGTTGACAAGGTGTATCAGAGCAAAAACCAAGCCGTGAGATCGAAGAAATTACAAAATCCTGTTTTTGATTTATCAGTCTGGGGTATTGAGTGTTGCTTGATGTGGCAAAAAGTAATGTAAATGATTTTAGTACAAGGCTGCAACATAGAAAAATGTGAAAGGGCCTGAATACTTTCTGAATCCACTATATATTTGAATTTGAGATATTTTTCTTTGATACTAGGGGGCTAGCGCTACGTGCTAGCCTCTTTACAGTTCTGCTGCTCACATATGAGGATGCGGATATACAATTTAAACAGATTTTTATTTTCATGGGAATTGTTACATCCATCAATGCAATGCATAACTGCCCGTGACTGAATTTCATTTCTTTCTCTCTATTAAATAAAATGATTTTTTTGAGTGTTTGGCACTGAGATTTGTTAATTGTCTTTTCAAAAGCTATTCTAACCAGAACATTTTAATATGAATGGCATATCAAGATCTCCTTTGTTGTCTAATGTTATCCCCTGAAGATGTACTACATTACTTTTCTTGGATACATCCTTCTTTCTACAGTAATTCATGCATTATTAGACCGGATGTTGTTAACGGTTGTAGATATTCTTTGTGATATTGTAAGTTGTTGTTTTCATCTTCCGCGTGATCACCACCAAATGTTTCAGCGTAGTCTATTGATATGCATTTAACCAATTTGCTGTGAAACCGTTCAACATTTCTGGATGCATTTAACCAATTGATGTGTAACCGACTGACATTTTTGCCGTTAATTCATTTGACTTCCTTGTTTCCTTATGAAATTCTTCAATAAGATTTGGACATAATCCGTCTTTTTTAATTGGGAACATCAAGTGAGGAAAATGTTAAAATATATATGAGCTGAGAGTGCATGAAGTGTGTCTGACAAAAGCATGCACACAAATGAGAGTTGAGAGGACTGTGGTCTTGTTTGAAAATGTTTGAGAGAATGGCATGACTTGAAAAAATCTCAAGGCAGAAGTCTCGTCTCGTGGGACTTGAAAAAAATCTCTCTTCTGAAAAGTTTTGTCTCCAAATAGTCTCATCACATCGCAGGATTTTTTTCAACAAGATATCAACTCATATCGCTATAAAATACAGAAAAGTAAAAGTCTGTGATTGCAACTGTACTTGTGTGTTTCATAGGACGTAGTGCTGAATAACAGAAATGAGTAAATGATTATTTATCATAATACCCTGAGAACAAAAGTGAAATTTTTGCAAGAAGTTAGTAAAACTTCTTCTGTTCAATATAACAGCTAAATTGTCACAATTTGTTTTTGTTATTGCAATCTTAATTTGTATTTTAAACTCCCACAGTGGTTTATATTGTATTTTGTACTTTTGTCAAGCTTTATTTTACCTATGTGTATCACCAGTTCACATTCTTTGATGAAATGACCTGCACCTCATGGATTTATTGTAGTTCATGATTCTATCTGTCTTGTAATTATTTTTGCAAACATTGTCTAAGATTTTCTTTTCTTTGGGAGGAAACTTCAAATTCATCGTTAATAATGATTGGATCAAAATTAGGAACCCGCTTCCTAGTGATATTGGTACAATGTGCTGCCCTTGGCTGATTCTGTTATATACATGGTATATTTTAGAATAGACAGCCTTTATTGTAATTGTAAAAAAAATAAATACAATGAAATTACGAGTGCCACTCCAGCTGGGTACAAAAAAAGCAAACACCACTACTTTTGTGAAAAAAAAAAAACTTATAAAAAAACCAGTACAGTTTTCTAACCGGTAGGGTTCCTGTTTGGTGATGCTGCAATGCCAGTACATTTGCAATGTGGTATGTATTCTTTGTGGAGTTTTCATATTATCCTCCTGCCCATGTAAGGTTTCTCAGTAAAGTTCTAAGTCCAAAGCATAATGGTGAAATCTAAATTGCCCCTACTGTATGTGTCTGCATGGCATCCTCCTGGCACCAGTGAGATGTAACAATGACATGCTTTTCAGCTTGTTAAGCTTGCTGTAAATAATTTAACGAACAGTGTCTCTAGGTCTCTGTGTATAACTGATACAGTAGATGGGAGGATGCACCTGAAAATGCATGAGCCTGCAGATGTGACCTTTCTGCTGTTGTGTGGGTGTGTGTAACTGGTTATACAGTTAGAAAACATTTCAGAATTGATTGGGGTTGACTGTAAATACTTCCTTAGGCTTACATTATCTGTAAACTCTTCTTTGAGGTTTATGTGCATTCTTTGTCATTGTAAATATAGTACATCAAAACCAAAATAAATGTTTTGTGGAAACTCTGTTCATCATAAGTATATAATGATTTTTATAAAAGACATTATTGCCTGATTTTTTTATGTAGAAAATTACTTGGCACATATAAAGAAGGAGAATGTCTCTTCTTCAGTGTAGAACACAAGATGATCAAATTCATTAGGGATTGGTAGAATGCATTAAGTAAAAGAACATTCCCGTTTACATGTTGTGACCAGTAGGGGGAGTTGCAGCACCTCAAACCCCAAACACCACCACAACTACACAAGTTCTGGATTCAAATAAAACAGGGTTGTTAACCAAAATACCTTACAACAAGGTTCTTAGACATTGTGTATCCACAATGTGTTCTCTTCTCCTAACGCTGACTAGCCTGGACGAGTCCGAACGGCTTCCTTTATCTTAGACCAGGGAGTACTTCCAGTGTAGGGCATAGCCCGATGGAAGCACTTCTGAGTTGAGCATAAGACCACCCCCCAGAGTAGGAATTACAGATCCCCACTGCACCCTCTGGGTGCACCCCTGGAACCCAACAAGGCGGCCCTATGATACTACAGTTCCCAGCATGCCTTGTGGGTGTCAATACTGGTAGCACAACCCAGGGATGCTGCCATCTAATATTTTGGGGGAACATGTAGCTCTGACCAGTTGTCTCTTCAAGCCCTTCTATCACACTGGCTTCCCAGCTGGGTATTGTTCCTTGATCCCACACTGCCAGGCTGCCAAGTACCCAGTTCCAAACTGGCATGGTCTGACACCTTCCTGGCTAAGGCAGAAATCACCTTGCCTTTCTTCTTGTGCTTCTGACAGGCTTGCCTCCCATCCAGGAAAGGAATCTTGTCCCATACCAACTGGGACGCCCACCCATGCGCTCCGTCCTTTACAATGCGTACTGTATAAACTCAAGAGGCAATAAGATTCAAAGTGAAGGAAGGAGAAAACAATTAGGAGATCACAGCATAGAAGAAATGAAAGAAAATGAATTAAGCAACTTTTTTTACAGACAATCATGGCTGGTTGACTATCAGTATTTGGCCTCTGCTTTAAAATTGAACTGATTTGTGATTATAACACACAAAAATTCATTTTTGCTTTTTCCCACTCATCGTTGGTTGAAACTTACCCTGAAATAAACCTTGAATCATTCCATTCCTTGGTGTTCTCTTTACAGCTAATCCAGTTGCTGAGCTGCTCTACATTTAGGTGGCGTCCTCTTCCATGAAACCCTGGTCCAAACATACTGTTTTAAAAAACAAAGGAAACTCATTTTCAATTGAATTCATTCCTAATATCCCTGAAAAAGAAATCCTAATCATTGCAAATGGAAAAGGAAAAGAATAATGTTCTCCTTGGATAGCCTGTGTCAAACATGCTGGACATGTCCAGGCCCTAACTCTTTGTATTCCAAAGCAGCAGGCCACAACACAATGTGTGGGCTCACAACTTCCCCTCCTGGATCTAACAAGCAGCTGAGCCATCTGTGGTCCTGAGGAGCCCACCTAACAGCTTATCAGTACAATGTCAATATTTTTATTGCGCTCTATGTGTTCACTTCTGCCTGCCAATGTAAGTTGCAAACCACTTTATATTTGGAATTCCTGGAACCCATTTTGGCTTTTTTATCATAGCAAATGTATGCATTGGTGTGGAGGAATTACCAAGGTAACCCAAGGGAGATAAATTCAATTTCAAAACGGGCCGCTCTGTCTTGTGTACCAAAAAAGATGTAGATAACTAACAACTTAAAGCTATTGCCATACTCTCATAGGTTATATAACCCACCAAATTATATCAGATCTGTTACATGATATCAGTACAAAAATGGCACATCCAGTAACATGCTACATGTGAAACTGTATGAAGGTCAACTTCAGAAGCTAAACAGTGCAAATATTGTGATATTGTGTTGTTTTTTCATCTGTAAACTTTCACACAGATGAGAATTCATGTGCCATAAGTACCCCAAGATATCTAAGTAAACAACTGCACTTCAGCTAATTCATTATTGCTTATTTTTACTGTCTTCACCACTAACCACAAGTTTAGCCTGGGACTGTGCAGAAGCAGGAAATTCTTCATTGGACATCACATGCAAGCTCAGACGCACAAAATCGCACTCCGTGTTATCTGTTCATTTTGGTTACTTGACTCTGTGGCTGAAGAGAATTTCATAAAGAATTAGGAATGTATTCTGCGTATTGCATTCTCCATAAACTCGGAGATGAGCTAAAGAATTTGTTCTCAATCAGAATATAGCACAGATGAAAAGAATTATTTATTAGTTTATTAAACTGAACAAAAAGTAATTTCATACCAATTATTAGATTATTTATTTGATATTTAAGCCCAGCTTTGCATAAACACAAACAATGAATAAGCCAATAATCAAATGAATTATAGTGCAGCAGACACAGGAGTTTTATGCCATTCCTTGGCCGTTTTACTAGTCCTGCCAGTTTTCCTGGAAATAAAGTAACTGCGGTTGAGATAAACACTCTCAACAGCTGCTGAGTTCAAATTCCCCTGTTAACGATTTTATCACCCTGCATTACTGAATCTTGATTAAAAATACACTGAAATGAAAGTAAAATCGAGTCCCTGTGAAGTACCTGTAAAGTATTAACACAGAAACGCTATACAGTGTCATTAGTTTACATCCTGATGTCAGGTGTTTCTTTCTGTTTGTGGTAGTATTTGCATGTACGTTCTGTAATGTTAGCATCCTTGCTCCTACTCTGTTCAATGCTTGTATGGACTGGGTGTTGAGCAAGGTCGTGGGGTCCAGCGGCTGTGGGGCATCTGTTGGTGAAGAAAGATTCATGGATCTTGACTTTGCTGACGATGCTGTGATCTTCACGGAGTCAATGGAGGCTCTGGTCGGGGCTCTTGAAAGACTGTGCGAGAAGTCTGAGTGTCTGGGCTTGCGAGTGTCCTGGATAAAAACCAAGATCCAGGCCTTTAATGACCTCTTGGGCACAGCCATCAGCAGTGTGTCTGTTTGCGGAGAGATTGTTGACCTTGTTGAGAGGTTTACTTACCTCGGCAGTGACATTCATGTCTCTGGTGACTCTTCCTGTGAAGTCAGTAGACGGATTGGGAGAGCATGGGGGGTCATGAGGTCGCTGGAATAGGGGTGTGTGGCGCTCCCGATAGTTATGCAAAAGGACGAAGGTCCAACTCTTTAGAGTCCTGGTGCTTCCTGTCTTGCTATATGGTTGTGAGACATGGACTCTATCCTGTGACCTGAGCTGAAGATTGGACTCCTTTGGTACTGTGTCTCACCGAAAAAAATCCTTGGGTACTGTTGGTTTGACTTTGTGTCGAATGAGCGGATGCTCATGGAGTCCCAAATAAGGCACATTACCCGCATTGTCAGGGAGCGTCAGTTACGGCACTATGGCCATGTGGCACGTTTCCCCGACGGTGATATGGTTTATAAGATCCTCATTGTTGGGGACCCAATTGGCTGGACCAGGGCAAGGGGTCGCCCACGTAACACCTGGCTGCGGCAGATGGAGGGTCATTTCCGGAGGGTAGGACTGGACCACGTGTCTGCCTGGGGGGTTGCCAACCAGGTTGTTTCGCCGTGTAGTGGGTGCGGCAACACACTGTACCAGTGCATGCTCCCCAACTTGAATTGACTTGACTTAAGATTACATTTTCTGTAGTTTCTTGTGTTTATCACTTGATCTTGTATGGCTAGCATACCCTCTGTCTCACTAAATAGATCACCACATGAGTATGTCAGTCATGCAATGGCTTCTGGGTCTGTAATTGTGTTGAAAGTTGTGCAGTTGTTACGCCTTCTGTGATGTTGCTTGTAGTATGTCAGTTAGGTGGTGTGTAGTTTGTGTCTACATGAACTACTGCTTTATGGAGTGTTGATGTATGCTGTTTTGTGTGGAAGAATTTTCTTAATTTATTAATCTGGTGAGTAAATTGATTATATCAATTAATCAAAATTATACCAAGACAGTTTTTTATTTACAAAAACTTCATTTTTCTAGTATTCAAAGTCCACACCACAATCACTAATGAACACAATGTATCCTTCCACTCCTCCAGTTGAGTTCTGCCCTCTGCCACCTGACTTTGACTCAACCCTTCAAGCGAGATGGCTTCCTTTTGTGATAGACCCGGGAGTATTTCCAGAGCCATGGCCTCGCATAATGGAAGCACTTCTGAATCATACAGAAGACTCCCAAACTAGGCAAGTGTATTCCCAATAGCACCCATTGTAGGCACTCAAAGAATCTGAGATGATCGCCCTTTAAAACTACAAATCCTATGCCACCCTGTGGGTGTCTTCATCTTGGAGAAACACTGCCACCTGCTGTGTGGGGGAATGAACTGCTGCCGAAACTAATGTTTGCCCAGTCCATTTATTATCCATCTATTCGTGCTGGGATGAAGAATGTAAGGCGTTCTGTTTGGATTGAGTATCAGCTCCCACTGTCCATGCACTATGTCCTCACATCTGAGGCAAGAAATCATCCTCCTTCCTAGCTGGGATGCCTGCCCTTCCACTCCGGCACTTACACCATAATCTTTATAGATTCCTCTTTCAACTGTATTATTATTATTACTATTAGCCCATTTTTTTCAAGAATGTGTTCTATATATTTACAAGAATTATTATTAATATTATTATTAGCCCACACCCTACTACTGTTTTAATATAAACTTTCCACTGCACAGCCACACTGGTAATGTTTGTATTGTTTGGCTATTGTGACAAGGCACTGAATGTTCATTATTCTTTTTCAATTTTACACAACACACTGTATGACAAGAGGAACAAGAAAGCTGCAACCATCTTTACAGATTCGGAAAAATCTGCCTAATTTACTCAGACCAAATAAGTGCTTATGCATCTATTCAGTTTATGAGCCCAAATGTTCAGGTTCCCTGGATGTAGGCACTCACCCTGCCTAAAAGGAGATAGCTCTGTATGGTATGCTAGTTAAGTGGACACGTACTATATATAAAATGAATAACACACATAAAAATAAACTTTAGAATGTATTCTTCAACTTTTTATAGCTTTACCCTTATTGAAAGCACTTCTTTTGCCAAACAAATAATGCAACAATAAATGACATTAACAAACTCACCTACCATGGTGGAAACAAGTGAGTTACTGAAAGTTAATTTCAGTTTGGCCATAAATAGCACACTTCCTTTTAATGATATACACATTTGTTAAGTAAATGTTATATATGGTACATATTGTAATGAACATTTTGAAAGTAGGTATTAAGGCAAAGTTTAGCTAGCAACAAAGAAGAGAGAAACCAGGTTCTGTTGCACACAGCTTCTTTTGGCTCTTGTCCCTCTGGTCTACCAGCTCATCCATAAGCAATTCATGGTGCTTTTCACATTGCATTGTAGACAGCTGTGGATGAATACACCTAACAGCTCACTTTGGGTCTCATTGCACGATGAAGTGTTTCATACATAAGGCCTACAACTATTGCAATAATATGTTTAGTGTTTACTCACACAGATGGCAGCTGTATCTCTACAGTATATGTAGATAAAATTAAGTGAATAAATCAAAATAACTCTACCAGAAGACACCTATAATATGTATTGTGTTGTCTCTTTTTACCCAAAAGTAATTATATTTTAAATCAATTTAAAATTATATTTCACTTGTACTTTTAAGCAGAGCCTCAGTTGAAACTAACAATGATTAAACATAGGCAACAAACTAATCTTGCCGGCGATCTCGCTAACTGGTTCATGAAATAATAGGAAGCTATTGCCTACATCCGATTACTATGCTGTGCGGATGTTTGATGCAGCCGATCTTGATTAAATCTGTCTCACCTCCTATCTTGATACATTTTATAAGTGTCCAAATGTTCCAATATGAACTCCGTGTCACAGTGTATCAGAAAATGCTTCAATGTCTCACATTTTCACTTCAAAACGTCTCTAATACTCAGTATAAAAATGGTCACAGCAAGTGATCATACTTATGTGTAAATATGTACATTTTTCTCATAGCTATATTTGTATAAGGCACAGTTGTCTGACTGACTCACTTGCTCATTCATCAACAAAACAACTATTTCCTGTTCAACTGAAATTAGGCAAGATTATACATCTAGGACATTAGGTATCTGCTAAGAAAGGGAATTTCAATATTTAAGTATTTAGGGGTAACCTCCCCATAATAGAAAAATACTCCAAAATCTCAAAAGTGCTTTGCCTGGTTTGATTGAGTTGTTCTATAAAAAAGAAAATTAGCTGACTGGTATTTCAGTTTTTTTTTTTCATTTCTCAATATGTTTTAATACCATGCTGATGTACATGCTCTGCACTAAGCAAAGAGCAGGCTTTATGCAAATGAAATACAGAGCAAAAGCAATTTGAGGCCAAGCCAAAAGCATTACTAACCAATGGGAGGACAGAAAGAAAAGAAGGGATGATATCCTGGACAGATAAAAAGACCTATGATCATGTTTGGCGTGTATAGTTTGTCATGAAATGGAAGAACAAAGTTCAATGAAAAACTCAATGGTGCTCAATGTAGCTCCAGTATGGCTGCCAGGCACCATGACTGTAAGCGTAGGTGTTACTTTGCTAGAAGCAAAAGGGGACGGGAGAGAGAAAAAGTTGTGGAAAAGGTGTCCAAGACATGCCTGAACAAATGGTGTCATTAAAATCTTATGAAACTTAATCATGGGGGTTCCCCATGACCTACACCACTTAATTTACATTTGCATCTACTGACTTTGAACGAGGCTTCTCACTCTTAAACTCTGAAATCGTTCAAAGTAAGCACATCTGCTTACTATGATTAAGGATGCCCCATCTGTCGTTCTCAAAAATACTTTCCATATATTCAGTAAAATCACATCTGTTGACTTTAAAGGAGGTCCACATACAACTGACAAAAATACAGAAAGAATTACTAGAGGGAAGGGAAGACAGAAACATGTGAAAATCATAAACAGATAATAATGATAACATTATATTTTCTCAAAGTTCACATTATTCCTACTGATTACCTGTTCAAATTCAAAAGCATACAGTTTCCAGTAAAAATATGTCTTGTAATGACCATCAACAAAAGTTAGGGTCAGTCACTGTAAAAAACAGAAATTGATTTAATGCAAAAATGTTTTACTCCTGGGCAATTGTGTATAGTATGTTCAAGGGTAAGCAGCTCCAGTGATCGAATTATCTTCTTCTTTTTTCGGCTGTTCCCGTTAGGGGTCACCACAGCGGATCATCTTCTTCCATATCTTTCTTTCATCTGCATCTTGTTCTGTTACACCCATCACCTGCATGTCCTCTCTCACAACATCCATAAACCTTCTCTTAGGCCTTCCTCTTTTCCTCATGCATAGCAGTTCCATCCTTAGCATTCTTCTCCCAATATACCCAACATTTCTCCTCTGCACATATCCAAACCAACACAATATCACCACCAGTTACCTAATAATATTATTATAATTTCACTGATACCTTTATCCAAAATGACAACATTTGGCCTAAAATTGGTTACATTTCTTTTGTTTTTCCAGTTGGTGAAGTGACATGCTCATGGTCACACAGTGTCAGTATCAGGATTTGAACCAACAGCCTCAGAATTTGTATTCCTGGGTTAAAAGGCTTAACAGCTATACCACACTGACTACCAATAATATTAGCTCTTGGTAAATAAAAAAAAAATTACAAATATTGTATACAGAAAAGTACTTAGTTGACCTTAGTACACCCAAATTAAGTGATGGTATTATAACTGGCACCCACTGTCTAACAAAATATGTTGGCAAGTTTTATATATTGTTTGGTTTTTAATTAATTGATAAGACACTGCATAATACAACTAGCAAATAAATAATATTAGCCTATACAGATATTGCTGTTTGAGTTATCACCATCAAACATCATTAATCTTTTGCACAGAAAGATTGGACTTTATCCATCACACATTCATTCTAGTTTCTCTTAAAGCTCAGCTTGGCAAAGTACATGAAATGAGGTGTGAAACAGATGATTCAGCATTGAATACTTAGAATTGTTATTTATAGATCAGACATTACCTACTGTAATAGGAAGAACACACTGCAATAGAAGTATCTTTGCCAATTCCAATGCCTATCTGCAAACACTGCTATCTTGCCCATGTTCTGACACTGCTCTGAGCCTACCGTATCTTTATATAGTATAATAAAACCCTGGCCTCCTTACATGACACCATTTTTCTGCTGGTCATTTTCCAAACATGAATTGTTTTATTAGCACATAAAGCCAGGGTCTATTACAGCACAAAGGGGCATAGGACAGGGGCTATATTTAAATGAAAGACCAAGATAAATTCATACACATGGTCAAATTCTCATATTAGACTGGTTTAAAGCCACCAACTAGCCTAAAATACATGTATGAGGAGGGACATAAAAATTCCCCAAATTGGCAAAAAGCACTGCAGTAGGGTATAATTATGAATATGCCATTAGGTATCGTATGGCTGGAGTCTGGTAAATCAGTCTTCTGGTTGGTATCATGCTCAGTTGATCAAGTGCTTATTTGAGATGTTTATTCTACAATTGTACAGGTGACTCGGGTGATTTGTTTCTCCAGACCACCATGTCAGATTTTCGAGAGACGATGATCCTTGCATTTTTTAACATTGACAGACTTGTTTATAAAGAGTTTGTCCCCCATATCATATTAGAATGAAGTAAAACCTCAGACCTATGAAAACAAAACCCATCTGAACTATCCAATTCTGAAGGCACATCTGCAAAAAGGCTGGCCTAGTACACCAAGCAGAGTCATGATAGACTTATCTGAATGAACCTAGACATAATTCACCAAATCCCAGACATCACCCTTTAAAGAGCAGCATGGTTCTCATCAGTCAAGAGGTTCTTTGTAGTTTGGCAGACCTTCTTGCCCTTAATTTTTGTGTTTTATACTATTTAGATATATTGCATATGTTATTGCCTGCCCACCCTGTGTTTCAACCAGTGTGCTGAAGCCCAGTGGTGTGCCATGAGAGCTACTCAGGAGCACCGTGGAAATAATAGTGTAGCGCACCAGTGCCTTAACCTGAGAGATGTGAGGTGGACAAGATGACCTGGAGAAGCTGGCATAACAGCCACTATGTTACAGACACAACACTTAGAGCACTTCAGACATGTCTCCTGGCTGCTAGAGTTCATTGAGTGTGTGGTCACCAGCAAATCTCACAGGACCGGTGGACAGTGGGAATACGAGTTGCCTCTGATTCAGAGAGAGGCAAGCAAAGAGACCCAGCAAAGTGCTCACTAAGTGCCGTGTCTGCAAATGCTGATCTCAGAGCTGCTTTTTTACCAGCTTCTTTGGTAGACCACCCCGCCTTTGGACAGCTGAGGACTTATAAGATCTATATATATAATTCACTAAGGGCACACAAGACACTGAACACAAGCAAGACACTGAGGGCACGCAAGACAGTGAGCGGAAGCAAGACAGAGCCCTGCCCGCCAACTCTAAGACCATTGGATATGCTCGACAGAGCTCCGCCCGCCGACTCTAACCCTCCTACCGCGTCATGGGATACGCACGACAGAGCCATGCACGCCAACTGTAACCGTCCTCCCGAGTCCAGCGTCGCTCTCGAGGCACGGAACAATTCACCCAACACGGCCTCAGTCACTTTCGTCTGTGCAAAAGTCCACATGCAGCTCTGAGCCACGTTGACTTTTCACCGCATGCAAGACAGAGAGCCATGATCGCCAGCTCACAGAGCCCTGCCCGCCAACTCTAACTAAGGGCAAGCAAGACAGAGAGC
Source organism: Polypterus bichir lapradei (assembly GCA_026402145.1). Lineage (NCBI taxonomy): Eukaryota > Metazoa > Chordata > Cladistia > Polypteriformes > Polypteridae > Polypterus > Polypterus bichir. The sequence goes on from JANRMT010062790.1 coordinate 48,546,375, forward strand.
GCACGCAAGACAGAGAGCCACGCCCGTCAAAGCCCGCCCGCCAACTCTAACTAAGGGCATGCAAGACAGAGAGCGCACGCAAGACAGAGAGCCCCGCCCACCTACTCTAAGACCATGGGATACGCACGCATTTAGTGTATAAATGGATATAAATAATTGCAAGTAAACAATTCACCAAAATCTGTTGTATGTAAACGATACTGTTTAAAACGTTATTGTTTTTTCATCAGAAAACCCGGTTTCTACATCTACCTGTATTAGTTTAAATGGCACTTTTACCACTCGCAATATGGCGGACGCGCTGACTTATCGTGTCGACTGGGCAACACAGTGAATGCGGCGTCTATCTATATATGTCTATGTTTTCCATAGCCTGCTACAGGAAGGCACTCTCTCGACCATTGGCATTGGTTTCGCTCCTTGCTATTTTCATTATACTATGACAGTGGTTTCCTAATCCTTTGTTATACTGAATTCCTTTCTCACCGTTTTCCGTTCCTATTCTTATGCCGCCGTATGCTACGGCGGGCTTCGGCTAGTATTTAATATTTCATGTTAGTAGAAGAGTGATGTGCCTTAGGAGGTTTTCGGTTACTAAAAGTGTTTCACCACAGAACAAAGGTTAGGAAACACTGTCCTTGAGTATAGATGTTCCTCTGTCTTGTCTCTATCTATGTTCTTCCTTAACCCAGAGGTAAAGATTTGCCAAAGCATGTTCTTTATAAAACAGTCAGTTCATAAAAGAAGATAGAGAGGGGTAATAAAGAGAGATGATAAAATAACAAACAAACAGGAGACATGGCTTCCTAATGAGCAGCTTTACTTAATGAATTATGGCATCAGTCACTAGTCATTTCCTGTGGCTTCAGACTGTCCGTGGCTTTACTATTAGTGACTGTTGTTGTACAGAATTAATCATGTGATAGTCACATAGAAAAATAAAAAAGGGAGCTGCAAAAAAGCACATTACTCTCCTAATGTGTGGCCTGCTTCAGCAATGGCATCTTGTCAAAGTCAGTCAGTCGTTTTCCAACCCACTATATCCTAACACAGGAGCCAGTCCCAGCCAGCAAGGCAGGAGCAAACCCCAGGCAGGGCGCCATCCCACACACATACAGCACAATTTAGGATCACCAATGCACCTAACCTGCATGTCTTTGGACTGCGGGAGGGAACCCACACAGACACAGGGAGAACATGCAAACTCCACACAGGGAGGAGCTGGGAAGCGAACCCAGGTCTCCTTACTGCGAGGCAGCAGCACTACCACTGCGCCACCATGTCACCCTTATCTTGTCAAAGTCTCTTTATATATTTTTGTAATTCTTCTGATTTATTTACCTTTTCCTGGCTTTTTGTTTTTGCTTTTGATTTAGTGAGGTACTTCTGCTTGTTCTGGCTTTGGATTATTAATGTATAGTCATTTGCCTGTTTTGAGCTAAGCTTTTGTATTGCCCCTTTTGGATTTTTTGATTTTGACCATGTGCACATGTATGGCCTCCTGCTCATTAATTGAACTCCTTTTATCCTTTAGATCTGTTCAGTTCGTCCGGATCTGCACCTGGATTTGTACTGGTGGTTTAGAGAGGGGAAACTTGATGCTCATGTGACACAATAAATTGTTAAAACAGAAGGAAGAGGAAAAGGAATGAATTTAATTGAATCTACTTTTCAGTCTGTAAGCCAATTCCCACACAGGATCTCAGCATTAACACACCAAACATGTGTGAAAAGCATGCCCCCAGACACAGACAGACAGACAGCAGAATGTCCAAAATGCACACGTTTTTTTAAACACAACACCACAATGCCTTATTCTCCAACAGTCTCAGTCTCTTTTCTTTCTTCTTCTCTCAATGACCTCCACTTCCCTCCTCACAAGCTTCATCTCCTTCCTCCCAACTCTGGCTCAGCTTCTTGAGGGAGGCAGGCCCTTTTATAATGACCCAGATAGGCTCCAGGTGTTCCGCCTAACGTCACTTCCCGGTGTGGTGGAAGCACTCTGGGTGACCTTGGAATTTCTTCCGGCAGCACTTCCTGGTGTGGCGGAAGTGCTGTCATCCAAGGTTCCAACCATGTCCTGGCGCCCCCTGGCGGTCTCCAGGGAAAATATTGTCCCATTTCCGGTCCCCTGCTTCTTCCGGCGTCCCGGCGGGGACATATCCCTGGGAATCTATGACACATGACATTATTGAACAATACATCAATGCAATGCCTCAAGACATATTCCCATGATCAGCTCTTATTGTTTTGTAACATGTAGTGTGTTGTATAAAGGGATAGCAGTGATTTTAAAGCCATGACGGGGGTTTAAAAAACATGTACTTTTAAAATTTGTCAACGCAGACCTTTTCAATATTAAGTGTCATGATTTGACTCCACTTAGATTTCTTGCAGTTGTTTCTTGGCCTCAAAAATAATTAAGCTCTTGTTTTTGGGGTTTCTGTTGGTCAAGATACGTCAGCGGTTGAGCTCAGTTTTTTTAGTTTGATGCATTTTCTTAGCATTTGTTTTTGAACTTTTTTTCCTGGGTCGCCATATTTCTTTTGTACAAGTGCCACCACTTTTGTTGTGCAGTTACTAGGCTGTTGGTAGGCTTAGCAGTTGAAGGAGCATGTTTTCACCATGATGGGGTGCAGTTCTGTGTCGGACATTTCTAAAATTGTCTGGCTATACATATATCTTCAAAGAATTTTGAAAACATTTTCTTATTAGATTAAATTAGATCAACTTTATTGCTCCCATGTGGAAATTCAGATGCAAATAGCAACAACATAAATAACAAGGATACAGACTCACAGGATAAATAAAACATCCAATCAAACAATGGACTGATAAATAAATAAATCAATAAAAACAAATTTAACAAGTACAGGGGGTGGAAGCACTGAATTACCTTAGAGCAGTGGGCAGAAAGGACCCAAAGAGGCGTTTCTTAGCACACCGTGGTGGAATGAGCCTATGGCTAGAACTGCTCCAAGGGGATTTTTCATGATGGCATCTACTTTTGCCACAATCCTCTTCTCCACAACAGCTTCCAGTGTGTCCAGGGTTTGCCCTGTGATGGAGCAGGCTTTCTTGATAAGTTTGTTCAGGCATTGTGCTTCTTTTGAGCTCAGGTTGCTGCCCCAGGAGACTGCAGCATCGAACACCACACTGGCAACTATGGACTGATAGAATATTTCCAGCAGCTTGTTGCACACATCTAAAGACCGGAGTCTCCTTAGCAAGTACAGTCTGCTCTGGTGCTTCTTGTACAGTGCCACTGTGGTGTCAGACCAGCCCAGTTTGTTGTTTATGTGAACCTCCAGGTACTTGTAGCTCTGCAACACCTCCATGTCCTCCCTCTTAATGGTGACAGGTCTCAGAGGCTTCTTGGCACATTGGAGGTCCAGCTCCTTTGAGTGGCTGATGTTGAATTGCAGGGTGCTGCCCCTCTACCACAAGACAAAGTCCTATAGTCAGACTCATCTCAATTATTAATGCAACCTGTGATGGAGGAGTCATCTGAAAATTTCTGACGATGGCAACTGTTGGTATTGTGCTTGAAATCTGTTATGTTGAGGGTGAACAGAAAGGGAGACTGGACAGTTTCCTGCGGTGCTCTAGCATTACACACCACATTTCTGACAAACAGTCTGTCTGCCTCACAAACTGCTGCCTGTTGGTCAGGTAGTCCATAATCCAGGAGATTTGGGGGTATCATGATGAAATGCCTTCTCCCAGTCAATTAGGCAGAATTGTGTTAAAGGCACTAGAAAAGTCAAAGACCATTATCCTGACTGTGGGGCAAACTGCAGAGGACCCCAATGTTCTGAAACCATGTTTTACAGCCTGCTTGTAGCTAGTGATAGTTATCATGGCAGTGTAACTACCTTAAATATATATTAGGTTGATGTCTTAGTTTTGACTCTTTTTGGTTACCTGACTATGATTCTTGTTTCTCATTTTGGCTAACATAATAATCATCTTTCTGGCCCTTGACCCTCTTGCTATGTTCTTTGTGACCACACAATTTTTGTATTATGTTTTAGGCTCTGTTTAAATACTAATTTTTATTATTTTAAGCTATCATATTTGCTTTTTTTGACTTGCTCTCCATTAATTAAATCCCTTCTATGACTGTGCAGTCATTACAGTTAAGCAATTGTAAAACACGTTGATATTCACTGCCTTGTATTTCTCTTGTAGCACATACAAAACCTTTTTCCTGCCTCTTCTTGTAACTTCACACATGATAGCTAAGTTTCCATCATAATCACTTATTGTTCTGCTCCGTGGCACATTGAAAGCACTGAATAACTAATAATATGAAGGGGGAGCACAACTGAAAGTGTAACAGATTATAAAAATGACAGGCATGCAGAGGTGTCACTTGATGAAAAGAGAGATTTGACTGCCTGATAACATGTGAATGTTACTGTACATTTAATTAGAAACTCTTTTCAGCCTATAACAGAAATGGTGGCTCAGCATATTGAGTTAGCCTGGTATGGGGGGATTTCAGCACTGCAGCAGGTACGAAACGTAAGTTTTTATCAAAAGCAGCCTGTTACTTACAGAAAACATGACAGTTGGTGACAAAGTCCTGGAGAAGCACCACTCTAGTTGTGATAGTAATACTTTGAAAGAGTAACCGCAGTACAGCAATACAGACGTTTGAGCCACACCTTAAAAAAATACAGAAGGTCACACATTGAATCTCACATTATTTGCAGCTTTGTTCCCCAATTTTTGCAGATGAGCTGACTGTGGATTTCTAATATCTTAACTCCATAGATATTTGACTCATATTAAGATGTCATTGCTCTAACGTTTCTTACTTTGTGGTGTGTTACATTCTCTTTCTAAACAAAGTGCTTTCTAAACAAAAACACCTCTGCTCAGATGCATACACTCCTGCTATAAACTGGCACACATGAATAGCAAAGATATATTTTGCCATTCAAATTGTATGAAAGGACCTAAAGTGTATTGTGGAAAAGCACACACAGCTTATACTGTTGACATTCAGACTTGTAATTTTCGACATATCCTAACCACCACATCTACATGAATATGTAGGAACTGGGATTAATAAGATCAAGTGAGTGATGTTGATCTAATCTTTCATTGTAATACATTGCGAAGCTTAATGTATTACCACTTTCCTCTTTAGGCTGACAGCAAGGGAAAATGATCAGGTCATCAAGAATCAAAGCACATCTGTGAAGGATGTAATAGTCCTCTTTGGGCACCCATTTTCTGTCTTTACAAACTGGGAAAGCCTTCATCAGACCTTTTTATTAACACTTGATTTTCAATCAGTTAAGGTGAAGTGGTAGCTTTGTGACTAAAGATCTGCAGTGGTATCTGCAAGGCTGTCTGCTCAAACCTTGTTACTTCCAGAAGGGATCATATTCTGTTGGGCCCTTAACCTAAAAACAGGTCAGGGACACTGTACAATGGCTGACCCTGTGCTCTGACTCCAAAAGGTCATGTAAGAAGCCACTTTCTCCTTGGGGATTAACAAAGTATAAAAAATCAGAAGACCACTTTTGGCCAAATGGCTGTTTGTTTTTAGATTGTTTGCCCCTTTTCAATTCACCTAATATACTCATGTTCAAATGTCTGATGCCTGCTACCATGATGCAGTCAAAATCACTTCAGTCTTGCTGGTGCTTTCTCTTATTTATATATAATACACACAGGATTATTTCACTAGTGCAGCAGAATATTATATAGGAGTATCAGGCAGACAAATTAAATTGGCAGTTCATTATTTAAGTAGAAACATGTAAACATCAATGGTAGATTAAGAAAGATTAATGGTTTCCTATGCAAGCAACTGGAAATGAAGGAGTGGAATTTACAAGTGTGATGGTGTGTTGCTTTAATCAGAAAAACAAAATGTTGTCAGACATAACACTTGATTTCCTTATTTGTTTTAGTTGAGTGAAATTTAAAAAACATGTATTCTTTGTCAAAGAAGAACAAGATCATAGGTATTCCGTTATGTGATAAGCAGGTGCCTCCAGTACACTGGGTAGCAATTAGGGGTGCCACCTTTTAATGTGGAGAAATAAGGGGCAACCTCTGGCATGATGCTGTAATAGATATAGATTTATTGAAAGCAAAAACATCTGCCCTGAAAAAGGTTCCCACAAAAGTCCTCAAAGGATATGAAAACGCAGAACAAATCACTTTTCATATCAGTTCAATACGGAGAACGTTTTTTTACTTTCCAATTACAGGACAATTAGGGTTAGGGTTTACGATGGAAATTCTTATGGCAACATCCCTCTGATAAGGTTCCAGTTTCTACATCTGCAGCACTGCATGAAAGTAGTAGTCCTGTTGGGGTCATTTGGTGCCGCTGTAGGGAGCTTCCAAGTGGAAGACTCCCCTGTCTTGTAGAGGTTCCCAGCTCTGGCTTAAAAAGAAGCTCCTCTTATTTACCGATGTGAGTGAGAGAAGAGTGGAGCTGGACAAAACTCATCTGGCAAGAAGTGTTGGACTTAAAGGAAGGAGTCTTTGTTCTGTATTATATTGGAATTGTGAAGGAGCCTGTGAATGTTATTTTGGAGATTAAAATTTCTTGAGGGACCTAAAACTTGTGTTTGTAGCAATTGTGTTTGGGGTCTGATGTTTTGGACAGCCACTATGGGCCACAACATATATTATGCATGTATATATAGTGAATTAAACACAAATATGCCGATGAAGCATTGAGATCCTGAAGGAAACCCATTTAATATCCAGCAAATTAAACATTCCCCATGCTTATGTGTCTGACATAAAATATATGCAGTACCATAAAAAAGTATTTGTCCTCGTCCTGATTTCCTCTATTTATCCTTATTTATAACCTGTAATTATTTCTCATTTCCAAACTAATTTAGTGTAATACAAAAACAACCTGAGTAAACACAATACAATTTTAAATGATTATTTGATTAATTGAAAGAAAAAAGTTTACCCACACCTATATCACCCATGCACTCAATCATTTCCGGTAACAGAAGATCAGTTTTTGGCATCACTGTATACAGTATATAGAGAGTGATTTGTAGAGAGCAATGCAGATCCCTTAACCTCAGACACACCAATGCAGACAAAAGTCTCAGGTTCAAAAGACCGTTTTATTATTTCAATACCTTTATAGGTGTCACCAAACGCTGCACATGCACGACTTGGGTGACGGTGTCTCATTGTAATATTCAACTATAGTTTGTTTTGAGATCAAGCAATGTAGTGATGGGTCTTTTGTCACAGTCTGTTCCTTAGCTCTAAACTTTACACTATGCACTCACTCTAGAAGACACAGTATCCTCGCCAGGGCTACAGAGATTAGTGCAGCAGAAGCGTGCTTGGCTCATAAGCCAGAGGTCAATATTTTGAAACTGTTCTCTGCTCTGTTTCAAGTGCTGTGGGAAAAATTGCCTCAGACACTTCTTCAACCATCATGGGGGGTACTGTATATGACTAATGTACAACCATTAAATACCCCTCCAAATTTCCAAGTAGCTTCTGGTGTATGTGTAGATAATGACTTATTTGAGTCATATTGACATCATGAAGTTAAAATGCTGCCTATTTTTGTGTCTTGTGTAATGGATGGCATGCATGCATGTGCTGACACCCCTGTCAGGATGAGTTCTGGTCCCTTACCTGGCCAGGAAGCAATGACAATGACGGTGCACAAAGAAGGGCAAGATGTTCCCTGCTCTTGGCAGAAGATTAATATGCAGTTAGGTACATTGGCTTCATGGCAGAGATGGACTGAAGACCTAGCCGGGAGGTCAGTGGGATGGAAGGACATGGGGAGACAACCTTGCATGGCTACATGCTACCCCAAAATGCTTGGTGGCAGCCTGCATGGACAATGCTACCTGTGCAGACACATGTAAGGTATGCTGAGATATGTAGTCCCATAGGGCAGCCTTGTAGGGTTCCACAGGTGCCACTGGCGGTGCTGTAGAGATTTGTCATCCCTATGTTGTGGAACTTCCATTGGACCCTGAAGTTATTCCAATGTGATATGGCTCAACACTGGAAGTACTCAAGGGTCTAAGCTGCTTGGTCTCATCCAGGTGAGTTTGAGGTGGGTGTGGACAAATCTTGCCTCGGATGTGTGGAGAAGAAAGAAAGAAAGAAAGAAAGAAAGAAAGAAAGAAAGAAAGAAAGAAAGAAAGAAAGAAAGAAAGAAA
>JANRMT010062790.1:48562063-48576747 GCA_026402145.1 Polypterus bichir lapradei
GAGTTGCCTTTATACATACAAACCATAACCACATTTTATATATATACAGTATATATATAAAATGTGGTTATGGTTTGTATGTATAAAGGCAACTCATTATTTAAAATATAGAGGTATTCCCAGAATGACAGGCTCGACAGAATTTAAATTCTGAAGTACCGTCCTGGTTGACCCCATTTACTTAAAGGTTTAAAGAAAAAGTGACGTGAAAACGAAACAAAAACTGTTGCCAACAAATTAGCATGACTGGATCAATTCTAATCACATCTTCATCTAATGTGACGGAGGAGCTCCTTTGCTCTGGTCCCTTAGATGAGAAGTAATGCCTCCTACCAGGTGGTTGCGCTGTTATGGCCCAAAACTGGCAGGAGTGGTTTCTCTGAACTGTGGAATAAAAACAAGGCAAGTTAGTTAGCGGCAGCAACAGCGTCTCGGACCAGGGCTGGAACAACATACCTGGGAAGAAGTTGGAGGATGACCCACGTGACATTATGTATTGCAAAGTTAAATAGAAATTCTTCTTCATTGCTGAATGAATGTATGTGATATCCAGTATCCACAAGTTGCTGTAGCTGGAATTCTGAGACCATTCAAATGAGATGAGATGTATAAATGAATCTACGTGTACATGGCATACCGCATAAAAGTAAATGCAAATATAACTGAAAGCTTGATGTACATTTTGGGGTCTGTGTGAATATTATTAGATGATATTTAAAATATGTTTTTGAGATTTTAAACTTTGTAAATTAAAAAAAAGAAAATGATAACAAAAAATGTATAAGACGGAGAGTATCACCTCAAATTAATGCATTTAAGGAAGTGAAAGTGACTCACAATATTTTTTTTTTTTGCAAACTTACAGTATATAAAGATAAAAGACATAAGGAATTAGTTTTTTATTTGAAACAATTGCTTTCATAAAGGCAGGAGTCATTGGAATTTTTTTTTATTTAAATCATATGTTTAAAAATAAATTATTCACATTTGTATTTTTTTTTTTTTCCTCATCAGTTTTTAGAAGGGCCCACACGGCTTCACTAATTTTAAAATATGCAAGAGTGTGCTAGATAAGAAACATCATGTAATCCACCCATCCAAGTACCCAGCCATTTCTTAACCCACCTATTCCAATCTGTGGTTATGCACCAGAGCCCATGCAGGGTAAAACCCACACACATCTGCACAATGTATGCACTAAGCAGTTCTTAAAATTAATTTTTGAAAGCACTTGCATGTTTCAAGCTCTTAGAAACTGCTAGTCAACAAACTATGAAACCTTTTAAAAATGTAATTGTCAAGACTTTCATGCTTTCTTAGTTTATTTCAAAACTTGCTTGCAGTTCTAAGTTACTAGAGATCTCAAAACCAGGTTTCAATGAAGATCACTCATGAAAACACATCAATCACAAGTAAGTTCAAAAGAGAGTGATGTCAGTGGATGTCTTCAAACCTATTATCTCTGCCCTCGTTCATTGCATTTGTTTCTTTTGCTGCATTCAGAACAGATCAAGACGTGTGACTGACTTTCAGTTCCTGCAGTTAATTCCAATATTATCCATGACAGTGGTTTGAACTTTAAATCTAATATTTCAGCTTTGGTCAGAAATGTCGTGTTAACAACAAGGTTTTATTACAGAGTTCAAACATGCAGGATACTAACGTACTGAACCTTTTGTCACCTTTTGCTGCATATCTTTTCAACACAGTTGTTCCACAAAATCTTTGTCTGATTATTCCGTCCACAAAGCTCCCTCACTGATAATTTAATTTTCATAACTAAAGTGCTGCTCTTAATCTTTGTTGCTTACATTCAAGTAGTAATATAAGAATGACCTGTTTTGACTGCATATTGAAACTCTTATTATAAGATTGCAGTGTTTTATATGAGCACTGCTTACATTTGACATCTTCTTGAATTTAATCTGCTGTTGATGCTACTGGTCCTCATTATTAATTACTTATCTTGTTGTTTTCAAGATGACAGGGACTTTATATTTGAATGTCTAACTAACTATTGAAAGTGTATGTGATGTTTGATAAGTCCTCCGCATGCCACCTTGATAATAAATGTCAAATAATATTTTAGTTTATTTTTGTGCCACGCTCTTCACTTAAGTGCAGTCACAGAGTGCTGTAATATGGTGACATGTAGATACAAATAGAAACTTTACAAATTATGAATTACATAATAAGTACATATAAAGACACAGAATGGTTACAAAGATGGGAAGAAAAAGTGCTTTGAAATGGATTAACATAAATGGAGCCCAGCTATATCTGCCCTATTGTTAAACTATGTCCAGATGACAATGGAGGAGAGGAAAACAAAAACTCCAGTTAGCAACACTCCTAGAGAAAATAAACCTTTAAGGATCCATCATAACAGACAGAGTCAGAAAGAGTCAAAGTCCTGGAACCCTAGGCCAACTGGCTGCCCACTCCTTCTCAGCTACTTGTGTGTTGCAACTGTTATGCCTAATATGGAAATGGGGAGCTCAAAGGCAGGATTTAGCCAGACCAGTAGAGAGCTAACAAGAGCTAACAAAGATCAAAAAGAAGTAGGGGTCGTTACTCAGAGATCAAAATAAAGAAAATATCAAAGCCCAAATAGAATTTATGAAATTAGAAGTTATAAACACGTCAAAGAATCCTGAATCTTCTTATATAATACGCTACCGTAGCTGTCTGTCTGTCCAGGATTTTAAATCGCCTGAGGCTCGCAAACCGTTTGAACTATTGACCTGAAATTTGGTACACATATACTACGTGATGTCAACTATCCGCTTTCAGGGTGATGATTGACCTCCAAGATTATTCCTCTTTTTAATTTTATTTTATTTTATTGTACAATCGACAATTGGCAGCGGCCAGCAGGGCGGCCGTGCGGCGCATGCGTACGGGCGCCATTCTCATCCCTACCACCTTCACCACCACTTCCCCTACCTCTTCATATCTTAAATCACTCTTGAGGTAGATTGAAGACTTAAGTGCCAGCTTAAATGAAACATTAAGGAACACGTATTAAGTAATTGTAACACAAACACTGACTTAATCAGTTTTAATGTGAAAAGACGAAAGAAGAGATGAAGCGGGCCACTAGGGTGGAGAAAAGAAGAGCTGCTCAGGAAACAGCAAGCTCATCATCCTCTGAGCAAACGAATGCTAAATGTTCAGAGAAAGAGTAAGAAAACTAGGAATGCTCAAGTCAAGTGTATTCACTGCACGTTAACTCTATCCCATCAATGATCTAACACCCTGACTCATTTAATTTATCTATCCATAAATTTGGATGTCAGTGATAATACACTGTCAATCTTAAATAATGTGATGATGTCACACATCATCTACTGGATGCCATCTCCAAAAGCAACATGGCCACAGCTATCTTAAAACACAAAACGTGGATAAATGTGAGCAAAAAACATAATGATTATGCATTAATATTACCAAAACAATGTTCAAATATAATAATAAGGATAAAACAAAAATGCAAATACAACAAAACCAACATGGGCTCTACATAGAGCAAAACATTTGAAATCTTGACAGTCATTGATGAGAAAAATGATTTTTGGGAAGCTGGATTGGCAACAAAACTTAGTGATTGCAAAGATTTTTGAATATAAATGTCACAACTAGTAAGGTCAGTAGTCCCTGTCAAGAAGCATTTTTGTGTTTAAATCTGCATACATCGGCCTGTCATTCAGTCTTTAAATAAAGTTTTCTAGATAAAAAAAAAATCACAGGACTCATTTCCTGTTAAATGTAGATGCCATTTGAGCCATGAGACATGTGTAGCGATTGTTCAGGTAGCACAATGTTTTCTTTGCCAATTATGATGAGAGACAGAAATAATACTTGATACATTTCTCCAAGGCACCTGGAATATGGATAACCTCAGCCTCATCTACAGGAATCTAGAAACAGGATTGGAAACAGAAAAAATAGGAAAGCTAGGAAACACAAGGTTGTAGTGTGCATGTTTGTGTTTTTTGGTATGGAAAAATAGGCACCATGTCACATTAAAAAAAACACACACATATTTTGCTCTGTGATTTGAATGAGCCATAAAATATCATTTTTCTTACTGATGTGCTATGGATTACCCACATTATGCAGCCGCAGACACAACAATATTCTTTGTTTTCTATCTAAAAAAAACTTAAAAAATGAAAAAAGCCTTTTTAAATGAGTTTAACATTTTACATTCACAAAATTGCATGCTAGAGAAATTTTTGTGTCAGTGTCATGAAAATGTATTCAAAACAAAACTTGGCTGTTTCACTCGTTACTAATAACAGTAACTTTCCCCAGATAGGTTTACTACCATGTCTTCCCACCCTATCTTCACATCCTCCTTCATGTCTTTTGTTGTTTGGCCTCACCTCCAACTTTTAGTTGCATGGAAACTGCAACTAAAAGATATAACATCAGACGGCCATTTAAGGCCACGACCCTTATTTAAACTGAATTCTGAACACCTTTAGTGCTCAGTCATGGAAACGTTTTAATGTCTGTGATTTGGCTTGTTTAGATTTCAACAGCTAATGCCTTTTTCTATGACAGGTCTTCACCTACTTTTTTTTGCTTCAGCTTCTAAACATTTTTGTTTTCCATTTACCTTCTTCTCCTCTCCCACTAGTGGTCAGTGTAATTCATATGAATCCACTGGTTAATAATACCACCATCTATGTAAGCCCTGCTACCTTTATGCAGGTTTTTCATGCTCATAAACATCCCTCATCCAAAAATGAGATTACGCAGTATTTTGATCACTTATAGTTTTAATGGATTTTGAGGTCAGGTGTCCACTAAAAGCAGTAGATAAATATCTACGGTATCTGAAGGACAACAGAAAATATGGCTTATTGGTGAGGTTAGTTTATGTGTAGGTTTCTAAATGACTTTGATTTCCTAGCTTACCTTCATCTTGCTAGATTTCCTATTGTCTGCAGCCTACATTTAGGTGCTAAAATATCTTACATATTGAAAGTGCCATGGAGGAAGGACAGGTGTCCTGGCTTTGATGGAGAATGATTTCTTGCCCAGCCAGGAGGCCATAGGAATGCAAGAATAAAAACTTAATCTGACCATAATGCCTGATAATCTTCATTCCTGAACTGGGAAAGAAGGGCGATGGATGTGCCTGTCAAATGTGGATGCCGGGAGCAGTTCATTCCCCCACACATCAGGTGGCAGTGTTCCTCTGGGCAGAACCCAGTTAGGCCAATGGAAGCGTGGCATGAGAATTGGAGTATGGAGACTGATTACATGGCACACTTCTGACCAAAACATTTAAATGACTTCCAGGAATGGGGATGGACCTGGTGTTGCTGCAGGAGCATGGAGCAGCCTGGTCCATCTTCATCATATCTCCACCCCAGTTGTGACTGTCTTTTTCTCTGCATTGTTAGAGCAACATGCCTCACAGAATCTACTGCACCTCATAATTTCTGCATTCCAATACACTCATTTGCTATCTCATAGTCAGTTATTGTCCTTCAAAGGGTCTTTGTATGTGAGTTTCCCTGCTTTGTGTCATGTTTGTGCTGCTCTTGCTCTGGTTATCTCTTGATCAGCCGGGCACTTCTTCACCTGATCCTTCCCCTGCTACATTTCAGAGGATCCACACATGATGTGTGAAACAACTTGGACTACAGGAATACCCACAAGGCTGATATTCTATGCTGGGATCAGCAGTGTGGGAAACTTTTCAAGGTTGACTGGAGTATGATTTTAACAAAAATGGTAATTAGCCAAATTTGCTCTCATATAGAATGTGTTTCATAACATAACTCTGGGCAGATTCTTATTGTTTCGATAACACTTAAAACAATTACAGTACTGTCATATCTGCTGAGGTTCATGTAAAGTTACAAGTAACTAATCTGGCTGACTGATTAAATAATAATATATAAAACACCCATCCCTTTTCCTGTTTGGAATCACAAGGAGAAGAGCATACCACGGAGGCACTATGGCACAACATTCATTACATAAAAGTCAACCCTCCTCAGCCAATTTAAAGATGTTGATCAACCTAACACAACCAACATCCACAAATGGCAGATTAACCAGAATACCCAGACAAACCAGTGCAGAAGCTGGAGGAATGTCCCAACTTCACCGAAATAATTACTCAATCATCAGTGTCATAAGTTGTTTTAATTTTTAACAAAACCTAAGAAAGGATGGCTCTTACAATGCAGAAATATGAATTTTACAACTTTCTGTGCTTTAAAATATTTTAAGAAGTGATAAAAATAGTAAATGTAAGAACTCATGAATCCACCCTATTATTTTTATAGGGCACTTAAAAAAGCTTCCAGGAAGACATGATAGGAAAAAGAATAAATATATTAGTGCTTACATGCTAAATTGCTTTTACAATATATAGATAGCAATCATTTTTTTATGTTCTAACTTCTTTATAATGGCCTCAAATGAATGTATTTGCAGAACAGAGTGTTTCTTCAGAGAGGTAGCTTACATGAGAACAGTCTCACTTCCTTTGATGGGCACATACTGTATGCAAAACATCAACTCCATTGGGCAGCAATTTTCTCATATTTTTACAATACAAATCAAATACATGCAAACATTAAAGTTTGAAATATAAAGTCCTCAGCTGTGTGATGGAAGACATAGATGGACTGGCATACAGGCTGGGATAGATGTTGTTCCCTAAACTGGCTGAGATGCCATCATAATGGAACAACAATATGGATGCATGGGCATGCTTTCCAGGACATCTGCTGCTCACTGTCATGGATGGGAGGCCAACATGGAGGAAAAGTGTACCCCAGTTTCAGTTGTTGGATGCCACCAGAGAGCACTGCCAGGGGAGGACTTCTTTGTTTTATGGAGGCTCAGTCTGATTTCAAAGAGCTTTTGAAGTGCAATGTTGTGGCCCTGGAAGTACTCCCAGGTCCAGCATAGAAGAGGTGGTTTTGCCTCACCCAGGAGAGCTGGAATCTGGACTGGAGGACAACAAAGCTTTCCTGGGTGTAGTGAAGGAGAAAGTATTGCAGTTGTACTGACTGCAATAAGAAGAAATCACTTTGTGAAATGTTTCTTTAAACTAAAAGGTCTTTTAAATCTTTGTATTGTGGATAGTTGTGTCTGGCTTTTGGGTGTGGATGCCTGCTACAGGCAGTAATATTCTACTGCAGTGTTTCTTTTACTTTTTTATCATGACCCAGTCTTCTTAGACCTAGTCCGTGATGACCGTCAGATTAGGGGGAAGACCCCCTTAGAGAATTGCTGCCAACAGTCATATTGGCCAAGGGCATGGCGGTTGGACCCCCTTGGAAAATCATTGCTGACAGTCATAGCAGAGCAATGTCTATTGCTTAAAGAAAATGCAGCAACCCATTGCGAGACACTTCACACACCATATACACCCCCTTCCCGCTACATACAACGGTAATGTGTGACCCAGAAGGCAGCATCCCATAGTTTAAAAAACTATGTTCTACTGCATATATTATATATAACTGTTTTCTTCATTGTAGCAACACACCCTGTACATTTTCAAATATGTTACCGTATTTTAACAATAATCACCTGTAGATTCTAAAGCCTTGGAACTGACATTCTTGTCAGATCTTATTATTGAATTACATAATTTAAATATGTCCGACTAATGATTATCAAATCAAAACTGACTGCCTATTAAGACTTTAAGCAAAAGAGAACAAGAGCAGTTGGTGAGCCTGTGCTGAAAACTGAAAGAATTAAATCTCTAGTCAACATCTGTATGAACTTTTATAGATAAAGTGGTGGCATCAGCATACAGATAGCTCTTTATTTTTATAGAATATAGTACAAGTATATTCATTACAACTATATTTTGCAATAATCAATTGTAAATGAGTAGAATTATTTTAAGAAAAATCGCTTCCTTGGGGGTATTTAATGCTGCTGCCTAACTGTTGCAGAGTCATAGGTTTGAATTGGCCCTGTGTGAACCTTTGCATGTTCTCCCTGTGTTGGTGCACCTCAGTTTAGGCCCTAAACGCATAAGCTGGATGAATTGGTGGCTTGACATTTCTCATGTTTAGCACTGAATGTGAGTGTGTGTCCCATCAAAGGGAGGTTCCTGTCTTGCACCTCATGGTACTGGAACACACTCTGGCCTCCACGGGCTTAAATGGGATATGCAATTTGCAAAATGGATGAATGATTTATGCTTTTGGCTAGTTAAAATGTTTCATGCAGGTATAGCAAGAATAGATTTGAAAATGTCAGTGGAACTCAGACTGAAATACAACAAAATAAGTATAAAAAACAAAATTGCTCATATTTTCTAATTTTATTTTTAGAGGTGTCAGCAACATATAGGAATTTACCATTTCAACACAGTTTATAGGCAGGATGTAGCATACTAAACTTTTCAACAGCGGGTCATTTGAAGTGCTATAAGACAGAGACAAAAAATGGTACCTACTCAGGTCATTATTAAAGTATGTAATAATACATCATAAATGTTTTAGTACAAACTTGATAACTTTTTCATGTTAAAATTTGACCTGTATATATAAAACACAAATATATATATATATACAGTATATATATATATATATATATATATATATATATATATATATATATATGATGAGTGGCCATGGCCATTACCCTCCCGGGATGCCAGCTGGATGGAAGGACTGTGATAGAGAGCATCTACGAGGTACTGATGAACCCCCAGGATGCTAGAGGGCAGGCTCAGAGTTGGCTGGGATGAGAGCCAAAGAAGGCTGACCTGTTTGATGGCATCTCAGCCCTGCTGGATAGACTCGAAGGATAAGCAGGGGAAGACAAAAGTGAGAGCAATGCACTGGAGACTGAGAATAGTGAAGAGAGGGGACCTGACTCTAACTGTGTTTTACTCATAGTATTTTTCAGATTTGCTTTAATTTTCACTGCACTGTTTTTATGGATTTATATATTGATGAAGAATTTAAAATTGCACTGCACTTTTTGCACACGATGTTTTGATTGTTTGTAATAAATGCACTAAACACTTTGCACCATCATCATTGTCACTGTGGCACTCTAGGCCTCGAGTTCGCCACCCCTGTCCTAGTCTATTTCATTTATAATTATCAATGTCCAGGCTGTGGGGAAGCAGAAGCGTCACAAAAAGATGACATGTTGGCTCAGTGGATTCTGTCTGATTCAGTGTCCTGTGCTCTGAACGAAGTCTCCGTGTTCACCCCAGTCTGTAGGGATTTTCTTACATCTTATCTTTTCTTACATGACATAGAGGCGCAGGCCTGGTTAATCTGAAAGCGTATGTGAGTGTCAATGTGTGTGTGAGTGATGAACTTAGCACACCCGACTCAATGCTAGTCTCTTGCATTGCTTTGCCCCTCTACAGTGCTGGATTGTTCTTAGTAGGATTGAAAATGTTATATTATTATTGGAAGAATAATTTTCCATGTTGCAGTTAGACACTTGCCCAAGTCTGCATAATATATACATTTTAACAAATTAAAGAAAATCAATAGTGGTTCTTTAGTTAAAAGTTTGTCACTCAACTTTACATTTCCTATGGAAATGATTTGTGTCTCTTTTTTGGGATTTAACTGTTTTTTATTTAAATATTTCACTTAATAAATGTTAAACTTAAAGTATGGGCTCAGTGTGAATATCTTCTGTGGTTTTACAGCTTTGAATCATTTCTTCTTTATCTTCATCAAAAGGATGTTTACTCTTGCTGTGACACTTTTTTGTTGAAAAAGGTTTGCTGAAGAGAGACTTTAAATGGCTTCTCTTTTAAACCAAGTGATCACTTTATTTGTTATACTTACTCAGTAGCCAGTTGGTTCTCCATCTGCCCCGAAACAGCCTAAATTTGTCAATGCATGAGGTCAGATATAAAGTAAGTGAATCCTGGCCTCTGTCGACTCTGATTAATTCCATAGTTTTTGTGAATTAACTCAAGGTGGATCCTTATTTTGAAGACTTCATTACATTTCATCCCATATACAGAATAACACCAGATTGTTACGGTTCAGTTCAGGGTAGTGGGAGTCTGGAACCTGTCCCAGTGGCTCTGAAGTCAGCATACAAGTAGGCCTTGGGTAGGGCACCATTCACTCCCAATATGTTGAATTCTAATACTATAAAAGATTAAATATGAGTTTTTTATTGGCACATACACTGCAAGAGTATAGTGAAATTGTTGTGCTGTTGGGGACGTGGGGAGGAGGGCAATCAGGAAAGCATTTCTAGGCAATAAAACAACAGTAAATACAGCAAATAAATAAGAGTAGCAGAAGATGAATAATGCAATAAATAAGAGTAACAAGTGCCTTAAGTGTGGGAAAGGCACTATATAAATAAAATGTATTATTATTATTATTACAGTAAGTGCAAAACAGAACTGTACAGACATATAGATTGTGTTAAACAGCAGGGAAAAGAAAGAAAGTAGAAGACAGTACTCGTGTAATGTACAGTACAATTACACATAAATTAGCAGTTTAGTACAGCACACAATACATGGCTTGTAAGATCAGGTTACTGAAAGTTCAGTGACCTAATGGCTGGGGAAGATGCTGTCCCAGAAGCAGGCTGAGCAAATGATGATACTCCAGTAGTGCTTACCAGAAGGTAGAAGTTAAAATGGGGGATGAGCTGAGTGGCTGTCATCTGAAATGATGGA
Organism: Polypterus bichir lapradei; assembly: GCA_026402145.1. Classification (NCBI taxonomy): domain Eukaryota; kingdom Metazoa; phylum Chordata; class Cladistia; order Polypteriformes; family Polypteridae; genus Polypterus; species Polypterus bichir. Next base: position 48,572,736 of record JANRMT010062790.1, read on the forward strand.
TTCAGCTCCCCTCGAACATCTGGTGGAGTAGATGGTATGAAGCTGTGGAAAGTTAGCTTGTAGAAGCCTTACAGACAGCCGTTTGCAGGAGTCTGCTATCCTAACAAGTTAGGTTGCCAAACCATACTGTGACAAATCCAGTCAGGATAATATTAGTAGTGCAGTTGCAGAAATTCACTAGTGTTTTGGTTCCCACTCCCAATGTTCTTTTGCCTTTTCAGAACAAGGAGCATTTGCTGCTCCTTTTTTGAGGAAGCAGGTGGTATTGACAGACCATGAAAATTATTCAGTGATCTGGACATCCAGGAATCTGAGACTGTTAACTGACTAGATGTGGTTACTGGATGACATCACTCCATTAAGCTGACCCTATGGTCACAATCCATTCCAAGATTTTTGTTGTCTTGTTAAATACATTTTGACACTGAAAAATGCCATTTACAGAAGGCACACTATTACTAAGAAGAGATATGTCTGATTATCAGTGACGTTTAAATATCGTCTAGCAAGACCTAATGTGTGCCTTGAACACACGCTCCACATTAGATAACTGCAACCGCTACTCTGTGGTTTTCATCACATATGAATCCACTCTTTAGTGTAAACCGGAACTTAGTAAACTACGTGAGATTTTTTTTTCCCAAACCAGTACTCAATTTTATTGCACATAAGCCCACTATAACTAACTTTTTTGTTTTTTAACAAAAGAAGAGCAACTCAGTTGACTTCATAGATGTTTCAACCCATGCAGAAAAAGTACAATGAGTTGTGGGTTTCAATATGCCTCTTTCAGCATCATGTTTCCCTCAGCCTCTAGCTGACTGACTGCAGGCTGCCAGTTACTCATTAACGACCTCTTGCTAAGTCTTATTACCGCCATTCATTTTGGATGGAATGTATTCACACATTACACTGAGTTAGAGTGTAAATATCAACAGGGCTGCTCTTCATGACACATTCGTGTGGAGCTTTCTGATACCTACCTAACTATGGTTAAAAGCAGATACATCTTTGATGTGGGTCCCTTTTCCTGTAAACTGCACATAGACACAATGCATTTTTTAGTTGGCTTTCTGCTTTAAACAGAGGTACCTGTATATATGCGACTGTACTGAGTTGTCAATAATGTAAATAAGACAGCGTGACAAATAAAGGAACCTCTGAGTGCTTTTCTGTCCATACTAGAGAGAGTCCACATTTACATGAGGAATTCTACTTATTGCCAGTGCTTTTCTTGAACCATAAATTCTTTGCTGTACTTTATAGACTGGAACTTCACACAAAACTGTGTGGTGTTACCTCTGGATTAATAACTCAGAAACACCTCCAATGAATTATAATGAAATTTTCAAAAAACTGTTGTTATAATATTATGGAAAGCTCTGTGATGCTGGTGTTGATAGTCTAGTAATTATTGATCCATTCGGTGTTACTAAGAGATGCCATATTAACTGTACATGGAAACTGTATATTCTGTTGTTGCATTAAAGGAATAGCAACAGCTTTATCAACTAAAGGGTTAATGTTGAGAAGTAAATCTGTGAGCAGTTTCTTAATTCACTTATAGATTTTATGTGGCTTATTACACATTTCTAGGCCAAGGAGAGGCTTTTCTTCCAGTGACCACATCAAGTTCCCCAAGTGCTTTTAAACTTTTTGCCACACGCATTTATTATACCTGAAGAGATCTTAAAACATAGTCAGTTTTACAAGTACTGTACATTTTTAAAATTAATGAATTTGTATTTCTTAAAAAGCTGTGCATTCACCTTCCTCTTTAAATAGTTAAAACATTAAATAATGATGTTAGTAACTCAAAAAAATAACTGTTAGGCTTGATCACACATCTCACAGCAAAAACATGTACAATTAATGTGTGGTTTTTCACTTCCGAAAGACTACAACTGTGTTATTTTATAAACCAGTTCTTTAGAATTACGACGTCTAGCAATGTTCCAGGCCTATAACAACCAGAAATAATGTACTGTTGTGTTTACGGGTTGCTAGCAAGAAAACCACTATACCTACCATAAATACTACAATATCTGTCGTATGTATATGTTGACGTGAAGTGTTCTTTCCACAAACCATGCAAATACTCTGATGATTAGTTTCTGAATGTGTGAAAGTGGACACAAAGACGATTTGTGTCGGATAAATTTTGGTGGTATAACATATTAACATATTGTTGAAATGTGTGTCTCCAATTTTGCCTAGCCGTACTGCACATTACTTTATATATTTTGTTATTCTGCCCTTGTAAATATTCTGGATTATGAAGAACACTTAGGGAATGACACTATCTATTGTGAAATAGGACAGCCCAGATACACACAGACGGACACCGTTTCAGCCATCACCACACATTTATTTACAGGTTCGATTATATACAAAGTCTATGTGCACCGCCACCAAACCCCCAGTCCCCCCAGAGTCCAGGCTCTCAAAAGTCCCTTTCTCCACACACAAATCACTTGGGCCTCTCTTCATCTCCTCTGCACCAACCTCGTCTTCCTCCTCACCCGACTCCAGCCTTGATTGCAGGGCGGCAGCTCCTTAAATAGGCGGCTGATTGCCGACCACACCCAGCCACCTGTGACAATACTCCCCCGCTAGCTGAGACCTCCAGGGACCAGCGGACCATTCCGTGAGGATGTGAACGTCTCGGTGGCAAGCCGACACACTGTAGCCTAGGGCCCGAACCTGTAAACAAAACAGAAAAACCAGGGGCAGGGACGTTGCCCTGACGCAGCCCCTCGGCTCGTCTTCTCGGCTGGGCCAATGCTCTCCTCTCCGATCGGCACCCCAATGCTCCCTCCTTTGGCTTCCCCGCTCGAGCAGTCCACAGTCCCCTCCATGGAACCACTAATGGGATCGGGCTTCATCTCCACCTCCCAAGCTGCGGGTTTCTCCTCTGCATCTGAAGAGGACGGCCCTTCGCGGGACGGCCCATATCGGAGGAACTGGCTTCCCCAAGCCACTTCCTCCACTTACTTTGGGACGCCGCGGTGGTTTGGATCTGCCCATTGTAAGAGGGTAGACCCAGCCCCACTGGCGTCCAGAGCTTCACGGGGTCGGTCTCCCTTACCTTCCCCGCTGTGCCTCTCTGTCCAGGAGCTCCCGCAGCGCACCGATCCTCTCTTGCCTGCGGCTCTCGATACGACACCACTGCCATCCCTCCTGACTCCAGCGTCTCCACTCGGAGGGCACATCGCTTGGCCGGCGGCGACAACACACGGCGCAGTCCTTCTTGTAAGTCCTGCAAAATTGCCACCAAGGAGAGAGAAGCAGCTGGCGGTGGGCTTACCTTGGGAGTAGTTCCACTTACCGACTGCTCTCTATGGGCCTTTCCCTGTGGCCCACTCGAGTTTCTTTGGTGTACAGGACGGACATTCCCTGCTCTTGCCTTCGACCAATCATAGGCGAGAGAACAGGACACGCTGTCCAATCCCGCGTCTGCCACGAGGAGGGACTTCCGGTCGGCCATTTCGCTCTCCTCTCTCCCAGGAGAGCGTCTCTCCGGGCAGCTCCGTTGCTGCTGCGGGGTTGGGTGCACGCCGCCCCTGCGGCACGTGGGTGACTTCCCCTGTTGTGCTGGGCCTTTCACAGACTTTACCAGGACTGCAGGTCCCCACCTTGACCCAGGTGGAGCATCCTGCCGGCTACGCCACTGTGAAATAGGACGGCCCAGACACACACAGGCGGACACCGTTTCAGCCATCACCACACATTTATTTACAGGTTCTATTATATACAAAGTCTATGTGCACCGCCAACAAACCACCAGTCCCCCCAAAGTCCAGGCTCTCAATAGTTCCTTTCTCCACACAAAAATCACTTGGGCCTCTCCTCGCCTCCTCTGCACCGACCTCGTCTTCCTCCTCACCAGACTCCAGCCTTGATTGCAGGGCGCCGGCTCCTTAAATAGGCGGCTGATTGCCAACCACACCCAGCCACCTGTGAAACTATCTATCTATCTATCTATCTATCTATCTATCTATCTATCTATCTA
>JANRMT010062790.1:48576757-48590493 GCA_026402145.1 Polypterus bichir lapradei
CTATCTATCTATCTATCTATCTATCTATCTATCTATCTATCTATCTATCTATCTATCTATCTATCTATCTATCTATCTGTCTGTCTGTCTGTCTGTCTTTAACTTTATTATAATGTTCAAAGAAACAGTAAAACTTTTATAGACTTACTATAGAGACCAAGGTTTTATTTAACTTTTATTGAACATTTATGGTTAACTGTAATCTTTGTTACTCTTATTGAACTGCAGTAAGAGATTTTCCAGAAAACATTGGATCTCGTTTTATACCATGCAACATGTTGCTAATGACAAAACATTTGTCTGCTTTTGATTAAGCTACGTTTGTTATTGTTTCCTATCCAGGCTATTTATTCAAATATTATTTCATTTTACAGTATTTTCTAATTAAAAATCAACTTGCACTTTAGAATTAAATACCCAGCATTTTAATCATGCAATTTCCAGTAAAAGTGGAAAGTCTTCTGAAATTGCAAGGGGATTCCCTACTTGCTGTTTGCTGCTAATTATGCAGAATAACACTGCACCAGACATCTACTTATGCCAATTCACTGTTCTTTTTTAATGTATAAGTGTTGCTTTCTGGGAAGATATGGTAAGTTCCAAATTTGTACAAATCAGTGGACTGTTAAATCAGTTCTTCTTTCAAGGATTTGACTCACTCTGTAGCTGTCAATGTGGTGTTCAGAGAAGATCCTGGAGCCCATCTTACTCGTACATTCAGATATGCCATCATCCAAAAGCTAAGAAGTCAGCGCTTACAAGGTTAAACTACAATACTGAAGTGCATTGTCTGGTGACACTCTTCCCAGGCAAGCCACCTGAACTTGCTCTCCCTGGTCCAAACCTAATACTAACTCTAATGTTATACAGACAACTCATAATGTTATATGCATCTTTGTACATATTTCTTCATTTCTTGATTGCCGATAGTGAGATCCAGTGGAGATAATATATGAACTGCTGCTCAGTCTGCTGCCTCTGTGACATCCACCCTTCTGGTCATAGCCTATCTACTTATTCTCTGTGGCAAGACCTCATACTAGAGGAGGTGGGTTCAGAAAATTAATGTTTCAACAGTATTGCAGTTTAGATATTTTGTACACAGAATGTATTGACTGAAATTAATATAAAATAACAATGCCAATGCAATTTTAACTGAAGCACATTTTTAGCAGTAAATTGTATTGTATAGCCACTCTATATTCTTCAAGCTACTGCAATGTTGAGATAGGAAACAATATATTTCTACACACCGTGGCCAGGTGCAGGTAAAACTGCTGTACAAACTGGAAAGTTTTGGGGTGTCAACCAAATTGTCTGGTTTATAGTCCAAAACAAAACAAAGAAAATCAAATGCTTTTTAGCATGTCCCACTATAAAAGGAATCAAAATCAAGATAAGATTTTTAGGCTGGTTCAGCAGTAGTCAGGTCACTGTGGTAGCGAAGCTCTATCTGAGGGTTTCTCTTGCCAGAAATGACTGACATCTCTTTCCAGGAGGCTCAGATTTCTATGGAGGCTGAACTGCAAGGGGCGGAGTCAGTTGCCTTCACTGGGTGGTTTCTTGATCATGTGGGAAGAGAAGGAGATGACAGTGTTAGTGATAGAGCCCCCTCTCTTTCTGGTGGGTAATTACATACCTTACATACCATACCTGTGAGGAAGTCTTCTGACGTGCATGTGTGACAATATCTATTTTCTTTATTGATGGATAAAAATTATTTGAAATTGTTATAATTTTTTTTTTGGTAAATGATTTTCAGTGTATTATTATCTGGTTGCATTGGTGGTTCTTATTATTTTAATAGGATTATCATGTCAGTATGCCAGAACACAAAAGGTAAGAAGGTAAAAAAGTAAAATAGTGGAAGGGGTTGCACAGAAATATCATTGAGCATATCAAAGTGATTGCAGAACTTGATGAATCTTCTACTAATATCTTGAAAATGGATTCAACTAATATTAAGAAGCGCCAACATTAAGCTGTATTAATGTTTGTATATGTGATTTTTTTTAGGTGATTGAATGCTTGAAAAACGCTATTCAATCAATGAAGAAACAAAGTCAACATGGACAACAATTCTACATTCAATTGTTCTGGGGAAAAGATTCCATCTTTTCGAACAGAAACCCTATACTTCATCTTCTACTTGATCATTTTCATTCCTGGCCTTCTAGGTAACAGCCTTGCACTTTGGATCTTATGCAGGTTTATTAACAAGAAGACCAGGGCTGTTATTTTCATGATAAACCTGGCCCTTGCCGACTTAGCGCATGTCTTTTCCCTCCCACTCCGCATTTTCTATTATGTAAATGAAATCTGGCCGTTTGGTAAAGCTATGTGCTTGATGTGCTTCTATCTCAAATACTTGAACATGTACGCCAGCATTGCCTTTCTGGTTTGTATCAGCATTCAGCGTTGTGTTTTCCTCATCGACCCTTTCAAAGCCAAAAACTGGAAACGCCGCTATGACATCTCAATAAGTGTTATCCTTTGGGTCGTGGTGGGACTGAGCTGCTCTCCCTTCATTCTAATGAGAAATACATCTTCAGCGAACGTCAGCAATTGCTTCAGAGACTTACCTACGCGGAAGATTAAAATGCACCAGTCTGTGATCATGATATCTTTTGGTGAGCTGCTGGGTTTCCTAATTCCCCTATCAGTAATCAGCATGTGCACGTACCGGATTATCAATTCTCTGCAGCAAGACGGTACTATGCTTCGGGCCAGTGACCGGCGCAAAGCACTCCGTATGGTCCAAATGTGCACTTTGGTGTTCTTATTCTGCTTTGCCCCTTATCATTTAAACTTCTTGTTCTACATGATGGTGCACCAGGACATTATCAGCAACTGTACATTTCGAAAAGCCATCCTCACTTTTCACCCTATATCCTTGTGCCTAGCCAGTCTCAGCTGCTGTCTGAACCCATTTATATACTACTTTTTGACTACTGAGTTCCGGGAGCTCTCTCACCGTGGCAGCATTGTGATCCGAAGTCGGCTAATGAGTCGGGAGAGTGGTTCCTCAATAAGGGAATAAAGCAAAGAAAGAAACTTCAATCCATTAACAATGAAGACAACATTGAGTAAGGTTAAGTAACTGCATGCATCAAGATATCAAATGAGGATTTACACTCCAATATTTCACACAAAACAAATGAGAAATGAGAAAAAGCTCTGGTTAAGTTAAAAGGGCAGTAATCATTTGATGAAACTGACAAAACATGATTCAGTAGACCTTATCATGTCATGGTGCACCTGCAGTACTATTACCTATATTCTTTTTTTAGTAAAAGTTTTATTTGTACAGTTTTCTGCATTTTTAATTTATTTTGTTTTTTTCTTTTTATATTTTGTGTTTATAGGCAGCTGATTCATTATATTAAGTAGTTGTAAACCACTTAAGACAAATGCTGCAGAAACCTGATATGATACTTTGCAACTTTAGTTTACTTTTATAGACAGCCACATACTAGATCAATATATATTCTTATTCAGTTTCTGCTTACTCTGAAGCACTATACATTGTAAATACTAAACGCCTCAGCATAATTCTTAGTTAATACTAGCATGTCATTTTTTAAAATAATGTAGGGCTACAATATTTTACAAGGTTTGTTGCTTCAGCACCTTTTGAAGAAATAAAGTTGGTAAAGTTAAATGAGAATGAGAAGGACTACATAAAGAGTTGGAAAACAAAGGGTTAAACGTATCTGCTTGTACCCAAAATAATTTCACAATTGCTGTTTTTTGCTTTATTTACCACTTCATTTATAGTAAGTAGATTAAATAAATAAAAAGTTAACCACAAGTAGATGAGATAAGTTAATTATAAGTGTTATTGCCACAAAGGAAACAGAGCTCTAAAATTATTTAAATTTCATTTTTCTTTTTTGTACAAATTCACACAGTATTTCTACATATTTTTCTCTCTCTCTTATTTTACAAAACATTACCTTCTAAACTGTTAACTGTCACTTGGTGGTTTACATGTGACTTGCACAGACTACTGATTTTCAAGAGTAGATTTAGATCTATGCACAGAATGGTTTTGTATGTGGGACAGAGCATTAAAATGTTCAGAAAAAAGTATATTCTTCATTCTTAACAATATATCAATCATTTTAAAATCATTTTAAGGTCTACTTCAAGCTTTCAGTTTATTTTCGATGTTATGGAATGGTTTTTATGTTTTTGTTAATAAATTACTTCTTTTTTTGCACTATAAACTTGACTTTTTTGTGTCTTGGAATGGTTAGCAGTAGCTGTAAAGGTGAGAATGACCCTAACCAGAGTATACCTGGCACATCCCACACTGAACTAAATACCATTTGAGAGAGTTCATGGGAGCAATTTCCCTTTTCAATGAGTACTGAGGAAAACAGAAGATGAGTGAGTGTAGGCAATCTGCTTGGCAGCAGTAAATGGAGTGAACTGGATTTTTTTGTGTGGCTGTTCTTTCTTCCTTTACATCAAACTTGTCATTCCAGCACAATCATTTATGTTTAACCAGTCAGTGTTAAAATTATCCTCTGATATCAAAAAGTCAAGACATGCATGTTAGGTGAATTAGCAATCCTAAATTGTCCCTAGTGTGTGCTTGGTGTGTGTGTACCCTGCCCGGGGTTTGTTTCCTGACTTGTGCCCTGTGTTGGCTGGGATTGGCTCCAGTGGACCCCCATGACCCTGTAGTATATAGTCGGTTGGATAATGGATGGATGGATGAATTTCACTTACTTTATATGGTGATAGATTTTTTTTTCATACAGACTAGTAGGATTTCATATACTGTATATATATATATATATATATTTTTTAAATGACAGTTCACATTCCTTTTCATACAGTTGATGCTTTATGATTTCAGAGGGTAACTTTTAAGATATGATGAATGTAATGATTGCCCTGGAATGACAACTTTTACATGGTTTCAGTGAAAACAGAAACCTTAAAGAAATCTAAACCCCCCAAAATGCGTGAATGTCCATCTCTAATCTAAATGACTCAAGGCTAGAGTTACAATTCATGCAAAGCTGAAATGTTTTTCCTGTGAATATCCTTGTGCAGACCAAAAAACATACAATCACACTGTTTGGTATAACTGAAAACATGCATACTCTTTCCAAAGTGCTTCCCACACAGCAATGCACAGTACCAAACTCAGGGTACAACAAGCACAATTATGCCTTATTTTCTCTTCTCATCTTATCTCTCTCTGTGTGTCTCTCTCTCCGCCTCCACTCCTCCTCCAGCAAGCTTTGCCTTTTCCCTCTGGCTTCTCGATTGAAGGCAGTGGGCTTCTTTTATGCTGCACCTGGGAGTACTTCTGGTGGCCTGTTAGCATGGTCCGAAAGCACTTCTGGTGAGGTGGAAGCCTAACGAAGTAGGGTTCGCCAATCCCCGCAGCACTTCATGGCGACACACAGGGAATCCAACGGGGTAGTGGTTATTCGAACTCCAGTTCCCATGAAACCCTGTAGGTACCCTCAGTGCTGTAGCACCAGCTACCATCTAGCACTCCGGGGTAGGTCATGCCTTGTGCATGTTCTCTCCCCCTGTCTTTCCATTATGGATGTGTCCCGGCCTGGTGAGGGCCCTGGTCATCTACCACAAGCCTCAATAATAATGTACAACACACCTTATCCAATATTAGTGTTTATATGCACAATGAATTACCACTTTAATCAGTGCACTTGTCCTTCTCATGTAATTAACAATCACAATCACTTCAAGTTCCATGCCAGGTTTATTTTCAAGTGTATAATGAGATTTCTAACTGCATGAATACCACAGGCTAATGAAAGCAGCATATTATTCAGACAAAGAATAAAGCACCATATGTTAAATACAACATCAGTTGATATACAAGAAGTGATCGTGCAGTTGACAGTATGAGCAGCTCTTCATTCTGTAACATTTGCTAAAAGTGACTGTGCAGGAAGGCTGTAATCTTTAATAACAGTGTTTGGCTTTCTGTGGTATCATGTGATATGCAATGTCTGTCATGAGACTGATATTAAAGAGAATTTTATTGTAAAAATGATAACATTACATGTTTATTTTGATGATTTTTTTGACATTTATAAATCAGTCACACTATTTTCAGTCAGTCTTATCAAGTTCATGGTAAATCTGTCCTACAAATAAAACAGCTACAGTATACCCTAGTAATGTTATGAACTAACTAAACCTCTGTAGCTCTCTGACACACCAGGATATAATGCAGCCAGGGAAGATGGACATAAATTGTGTACTAATTAACAGTCGGCAAGCTTAAATGGTGAAATCTGGGCTTTCGGCACACATCTGAGGAAGTAAAGGTGTTGGTGGGTCTTTCTAAAAGTCAATATTTGATGTGTCTTCTTCTGGTTAGCACTAATGGTAAGTTCAAGAAATTTAAATCTGCTGACTCTCTCCACGGTGTCATTCTCATGTAGGTCAGAGTGTATTCAGCTTCCAAAGTCCTTAAATTTTGGGCAGGCTCCTTGGTTTTACTGGCATTAAGGAACATATTATATAGTGGTAACATTCTTCTCTAAAAGCCATCTGAACATCACTGGTAATCAGGCCTATGATGGTGGGGCCATCCACAGATTTAATAATGGAGCTGGAGCTGTGTATGACCAGAGAGACACAGGTCAACAAAGATTGTGGCAGAGAATCAGCACGACCTTGTAAGGTGCGTACGTCAATTTGGACTGGTTGTGAGTGGTATGGCTGGGGGTCCCAAAGCATGAAAGTCCTCATAAAACACTTAAAAAATTGCTCACTTTGGGGTTTAGTCAAATCCTGTCTAGACACAAGGGTAAACACAAGGTCTTTTTAAAATAGGAAGTTCTCAAAGAACACAAAAGGCATAAAGGAGTTGCTGGCAAAGACAATCCAAGGTGAAAAAAGTCCTAATACAGAATCCAAATAGAGTGGTTGAAAAAACAGAGCAAGAAGGTGAAAATTCCAAAATATACAAAAGGCACAAGCACATCAAAACAAAAGTAAACTCACCAACTCCAGAGTGCGTTCACAATGAACCACCAGGTACCTTGGGAGACTCTCTTGATATAGATGGTGAAGAGCAGTTCCTGGAATTGACTGACAGATGGACCAGTCTCTTGGGGGGAACCACCCACAAAACATGTGGAACATAAGGCAGACAAAGAAAATCCAGCAGATAATTTAAAAAGTAACATTAACATAAATAAATGGCCCAAAAAAGAATGAAAATTACATAAAACAAGACTTTGAACCCCAGCTAGGGAGGAACCCTGGCTGAAATATAACAGTGAGGATATTGTGGCAGATGACCAGGGACCCAGTGGGATGCCTGGAGAAGGGAAGGACTGGGAGACGGTCAATATCTTCCCTGGGGCACAAGAGAGCAGCCCCCCTGGATTACATCTGGGTCACGGATGGAGAGCTTGTAAGCTCAACCCTGTTGGGGTCCGTGGCCACTGCCAGGGTGCGCCTGGATGATCCTGGAGCCCTGGATGGCAGTACTTCTGCCACACCAGGAAGTGCTGCCAGAAGAGGAACCGAGTGCTTCTGGGTGCCCATGCAGCACTTCCGCCACACCAGGAAGTGCTGCAGGAGGTTCATCGTGGAGCACCTGGAGCACATCCAAGTGCAACATAAATGGGGCCGCTTCACTCCATTCGAGGATCTGGAGTCAGGTGGATGAGGACAGAGCTTGTGAGTGGAGGAGTGGAGGCGGCAGGAGACTTGTGAGTTCAAGTACTGTTTGGTGCACTGTGCTGTGAGAAGGAAGAACTGTGAATAAAAACGTGTGTGTTTTGGACATCTGGCTGTCTCAGTGTCTGTCTGTCTCTGGGCATCGTTCACAATAGCAAACACTAAATACCAGTCTCTCAAATCATTTCTATTAGTGATGAGCAAAACATCCAAGTTTCATTTTGCCTATAGTCTTACCAAATTGTCACAATATTTTTATTTTGCGTGCTGTTTTCCAATCAAATAACCTGCTACTTACTAACATAAGATTATTTAGGATTTTTACAGATATTTGGGATAGAAAATAGGGAATATTGCTCCCTAAGGCTTCTGTGTTTACCTTTACTTTTTCCACAGCTACATAATATTAGTAAGAAAATGCACCACATGAGAAGATACCCTCTGTCATTGCCTATGATATGATCCCTGCATATGCGGCTAAGGTTTTGCAGGAAAATACATTTTGAGAGACTCCTTTCTTCGTGTGTCAATAGCATGAATTCTTACTGTATGTTTTGCTGTGAATTCAATTTTCATCATAACAAGGATGAGTGCTACTGTGCAGTTCTGAAGGAGAATAGGTGAGACTAAACGTTGATGTGGTATGATAAATTTGTGACAGGAGCACCGGCACGAGTGAATGAACATTGGGTCACTATCCAAACAACATTCAGCCAATGACAGTCCTGTGGCCAAAATCACCTTACTGATGACAGAAGTTGACTTGTGAAAAGCAGCAGATGGTCTACAGCTAATTAACTAGCTGCTGAACACAGCATTGGTGCCAAAAGTGACATACGAGAAGGTACAATTCAGGAGATCTTGTCACAAACTAAATGTACTCCTGCCAAAATAAATCAAGGTGGCTAAAGAACACAAACATTAGATATCATGAAAGTAGAGAAATAAGATATTTTTTTTAACCAATTAAGCTTATCCCTTTATATATTCATGTTAACCATCTGCTAGGATCATCCCTTTTTATAGTCACATTAACCATCTGCTAATAAGCTTTTTTGGCAGAATAATGCTTGGGGCAAATAAGGCAGAAATACAAAAGTTAATTTATCCTTGTACATTTGTCCCCCAAGGCACAAGAACTTAATCTAAATAAATATGTATGAGCTTATTAGATGTACTGTACACCTATTTGTAGTGTTTTCAGGTAGCATCCTGTTTCAAGCTTCAAAATCTTGTTCAATTATAACCATTCATTCACTTTATGAATCTTCTTTGTCTCAACCCTGAACAGGATGGCAGTTTATCATAGTAATTGTTTAGTGAATTTTACCTATGGGAATCTTTATTTATGTGATAAACATTATATTTCATAATTATATGCCTAGTGTTTCTCATTTAGCACCTGGGTTTTTTTAGGGATATGTATATTCTTCTACTTTCCCACTTACATTTGGAACCCAAACCAGACTGATGGCCTAATTTCAGGTTTCTCTATTGAAGAAGAATGCTCAAGTTTGTGCTACTTACACATTAATTATTGTACATCAAGCATAAACAAATGATATTGGCATACTTGTACATAAGCAGTGTATGGAAGAAATGTTAATTGCTCACTTTTTAAACTGTTATATTTTACCAGCTTTTTCTAACACAACAAAACAGCACTTTCTAACAAAAAGTTTTCTTTTCAGGGCCGGTCAATCCATTAATCAATCTAGGTGGCCATCTCACTCGCTCAGCATGTTTCCTATGCCATTTCTCCTCCTTGTGTTTCGATCACATCACCAAAATCATACTGAGCAATTATATTGATCTAAGGGAGAGGACACACCATACACCTTATTTTTTTATTATATAAATATATATATATATATTGTGACGGACAGCCAGGTCCCATGCCCGGCCGGGACGCCTCTGCTGCATATGTCCCGGGGGAGCCATCATGGACATTGCAGTACCTTCCCCGGGGCACTTGGGGGCAGTCTCCCTGGCCATGGATCCCTCCTCAATCTCCCCCGTGGCTCCATGGGACATGGAGTCCACCACAGCAGCCCTGTTGGGAGATGGGGTGGCCGCTAGGGTGTGCTGCGGAGAACCAGCCACCACAATGGACGGTTTATCAGCCCCACCCGGAGGTGCAATTAAGACCAGCTGGTCAGGCACCTGGAACACTTCCGGGTGGGGTATAAAAGGGCCTGCCTCCCAGCAGTCAGGGCCAGAATCGGGAGGAAGAGGACGAGGTTGCCTGGGAGGAGTGGTGGAGGAAGGAAGCAGTTGGTTAGTGTGGGTTTTGTGCTTTGGGACTGTGTTGGGCCTGTGGTTCACGGGGAAGGCGTGTGCCCACGGCTTAAGAAAATATAGTAACCCTTGAGTGTGAACACGTGCCTCTGCGTAGTCTGTGCCGGGTCGGGCGCTATATAGCGCCTTTTCACTATATATATATATATATATATATATATATATAGAAGCGAAGGCTTGTGATATGGTTTTCATATTTGTAGTTGGAGATCCACAAAGGGAGAGAATGAATCACGTATCATAAAGTAGCTTTTTATTCCTGAGCTTTCGGCAGGAGCCATCATCAGAGGATAATGACTAGACATACAAGAATCAAAGGCAATGTATAGCAAAATTAGGTTGTAGGTGAGTCGGTGGTGCCGGGGACAGGGGGTAATGAGGTGGGGTTAGGAAGGTGTTGTTCGTAAAGTTGTATTTATTATGAGGATGTTCTTCTTCTTATGTTTGCATATGCTGGGTTCATGCCCAAATGTCTGTTAATGGCATTTTCATTTAATAGCCAAGATTTAGCCAGCTCTCTGGTACTTTTAGTACTGGCCTTAAATCTTACTTGTACATTGTCCCAGTTAAATGTATGTTTGGTTGAATTTGTGTGTGTATAAATCAGTTTGTGTGAGTATAAATCAGTTTATAAGCACACATATTCAACCGGCCAAACCATGAGGACTTGGGAACTTGAAATTTGGAATGTAGTTAACCCTTGGCCCATAGGTATGGAGGAATATTTCGGACAAAATGGGCAACCCACTAATACTCTTCATACTGATGTGCTGGCATTGCCTTTTTAAGCAGCAGAATGGAACCCACCCCCTCAGGACATATCTGAAGACTTAATGTAACATAATCAATAGAAACCGAAAAAGTTTGTAGTGTTTCATACATGCTGCTGCGCAAAGGATCTTTGAAGTAAACATAACAAACACTTCCATTCAAAAAAGGAAATATGCAAACAATTGCCCTATTATTAACTTCACATAAAATTGGGCATGGGCACAACAATGGTAATCTCAGAATGTAATAAGTAGACACCCTTATTAAACTGTACAGCTAACTAATTTTGACCTGCTAGATGTTTAGATTCTGTCTCTGTTTATTATGTTTTTCATGTGTTGTAAATTCTATAGTATTTCCCTGCTTTTAATCCTCTGACTCACAATTAGGACCTTCAGATGGGACCTTGAAGAGCCGTATATACAGTAGGTACCTGGATTGCCACTGTTCCTTGCTGTTGCATTAGCTAGCTATCTTAACTGTCTCTTTTTTGTGCTTGAGACCTCTAGTAAGCTTGTTAATTTTGTGCTTACTTTTTTGGGGGTTTTCTGTGGACTTTTTGTGGTTAACCTAAGGCTAGGGAATTAGGTTCTAACATTTGTTTTATGTTTTAAGTTATTTTTAACAGTGTTGAAAATAAATTGCGTTCTCCCATGTCACCATTTTGGTTCTTCACTATTGACGGGCTGGATTGTTGCTATATGAAGATGAAGGGGGATGCAATTCTACTACTAGTTTTCTTTTTTAGGGTTTGAGTATCTAGGCCTTTTTGAAAATTCAGGTCTTAGTCCTTTCATTTGGGTATATTTAGGTCTTCAGCCCCTATAAGTTTTCTGGGCCTGAGTCAGAGTTGGTATACCAGCAAACAGGTGAAACGAGCCATAGGCCAGACCTCACCGATCTCAATTAACAGGGCTCAGCAGCACGCTCACTTTGATCATGTAGGATGCAGCCGATTGTGCACCACATTGTACAAGTCAACGCAATTCCTACACTTGCATCAGAAGCTTTCTCGTCCTGAATTTCATTGACAAATAAATAACCAGTAATTTAAATGTGTAACCTTGATATATTTTACTAGCAAAATACCCGCGCTTCGCAGCGGAGAAGTAGTGTGTTAATGAAGTAATGAAAAAGAAAAAGGAAACATTTTGAAAATAACGTAACATGATTGTCAATGTAATTGTTTTGTCACTGTTGTGAGTGATGAGTGTTGCTGTCATATATATATATATATATATATATATATATATACAGTATATATATATCTATACTAATAAACGGCAAAGCCCTCACTCACTGACTCACTGACTGACTGACTGACTGACTGACTCATCACTAATTCTCCAACTTCCCGTGTAGGTAGAAGGCTGAAATTTGGCAGGCTTATTCCTTACAGCTTCCTTACAAAAGTTGGGCAGGTTTCATTTCGAAATTCTACGCGTAATGGTCATAACTGGAAGCTGTTTTTCTCCATTTACTGTAATGGAGATGAGCGTGAAACCCGTGGGGGTGGCGTTTCGTGTGACATCATCACGCCTCCCACGTAATCACGCAGTAGGTAGAAAACCAGGAAGACGCCCAAAAAGCGCTGAAGAAAACATGCATTATATAATTGAGAAGGCAGCGAAACAATAAGAAGCGAGCGAGTGACATAGACAACCATATTCATGAGTTCTGCTACTTCGGAAACAAAGCACGATGTAAACCTAAACTTTAAATTAAGTTCATAGACAGGCTGCCGCTAGCATTTGTAATTTAGTGCCTGCCCATATAAGGCCGTCCGTCAGCGGCAATCCAATAGAAACACTGCCATGGGTAAATATTCAAGGGTGAAGGACTGTGCTTATGCAGAGGAAGATGAGATGGTCAGGGTGGTGTTTGGCACAAACTCAGCGAAACTGCGAGAGAAAGTTTTAACTGCCGGGACTTAGGTAACATTAGATACAGCCATGGACATAGCACGACATGGCACCAGCACAGCTGGGAAACTTCGATGCATGTACACCGAGCGGCTCACGTGAACTGACGCAGTGCACAGACAAAAAGCAACAGTTCCAAAGAGCGCTGAACAAAAACCGAATTACACAATTGAAAAGGCAGCAAAAAAATATGAAGCGTCTGATACATACAAGCATATTATTCATAAGTGCAGCTACTGCAGAAACAAAGCACACGGTGGAAAAAGTGAATGTCCCGCTAAAGGAAGACAGTGTTAAAAAAAAAACCCGTACATGCAGTGTGTCAGGTCTCAGATAAAGAAGAAGACGAGCTGTTTATTGATGCGGTAAGAAACGAATCTTTTTCATAGCTTCTTTAACACACTACGTCTCCGCTGCGATACGCGGGTATATATCTATACTAATAAAAGGCAAAGCCCTCACTGACTCACTCACTCACTCACTGACTGACTGACTGACTGACTCATCACTAATTCTCCAACTTCCCGTGTAGGTAGAAGGCTGAAATTTGGCAGGCTTATTCCTTACAGCTTCCTTACAAAAGTTGGGCAGGTTTCATTTCGAAATTCTACGCGTAATGGTCATAACTGGAAGCTGTTTTTCTCCATTTACTGTAATGGAGTTGAGCTTGACCGCTGTGGGGGCGGAGTTTCGTGTGACATCATCACGCCGCCCACGTAATCACGTGAACTGACTGTCAACGCACTATGTAGAAAACCAGGAAGAGCTCAAAAATACGCTGAACAAAACATGCATTATATAATTGAGAAGGCAGCGAAACAATAAGAAGTGAGTGAGTGACATACTACCATATTCATCAGTACAGCTACTTCGGAAACAAAGCGAGGTATAAGCCTAAACTTTAAATTAACTTAATAGACAGGCTGCCGCTGGTGCTTTTCGTGCCCACGGGTAATGCGGGATACAAGTTTAATGAGAGGACGCAGGATATAAACGAGAGTTTTGATCACTTTGTAACTAAGTTAAAATTGCAGGTGAAGGGGTGTGCTTATGCAAATT
>JANRMT010062790.1:48590893-48616288 GCA_026402145.1 Polypterus bichir lapradei
AAGTGATTTCAAGTGAAGCTGCTTTTATGGGAGACACAAATGCACCAGTGCAACTTGCCCCACTTTCCCTGTTGCCAAGTAATGTTGAACCAAGTCGTCACTACGGTGTTCCCAAATACGCACTTTGCTGATAAACTGAGCGCACAGCGCTTTGGTGACTTTGAAGAACAAAAAAAGTCCGTCTACATGCGGCTCGAACCTTGTGCATGTTTGGTAGCACATATCTGTGTGAGAAGCTCTTCTCAGTGATAAAGACTAACAAAACAGCACACAGGAGTCGCCTCACTGATGAGCACCTGCAGTCCATCCTGAGAATCTCCACAACACAGAACCTCACACCAAACATAAACGAACTTGTTGCCAAAAAAATACGAAATAGCTGTGTGTGTATATATGTAGATATGTATGTATATGTATATATATGTTTATATATGTGTGTGTGTATGTGTATATATATATGTATTTGTGTATATATATGTGTGTGTATGTATATGTATGTGTATATATGTAGATATATATATGTATGTAAATATGTGTGTGTGTATATATATGTGTATATGTATAGATATGTATATATATATGTTTATGTGTGTGTCTGTAAATATATATATATATATATATATATTCGTTTCTTACTGCATCAATAAACAGCTCGTCTTCCTCTTTATCTGAGACGTGACACACTGCATGCACGGATTTTTTTTTTACACTGTCTTCCTTTAGCAGGACATTGACTTTTTCCACCGTGTGCTTTGTTTCCGCAGTAGCTGCACTTATGAATATGCTTGTATGTGTCAGACGCTTCATATTTTTTTGCTGCCTTCTCAATTGTGTAATTCGGTTTTTGTTCAGCACTCTTTGGAACTGTTGCTTTTTGTCTGTGCACTGCGTCAGTTCACGTGAGCAGCTCGGTGTACATGCACCGAAGGTTCCCAGCTGTGCTGGTGCCATCTCGTGCGATGTCCATGGCTGTATTTAATGTTAGCTAAGACCCAGCACTTAAAACTTTCTCTCGCAGTTTCGCTGAGTTTGTGCCAAACACCACCCTGACCATCTCATCTTCGTCTGCATAAGCACAGTCCTTCACCCGTGAATATTTAGCGGCAGTGTTTCTATTGGATTGCCGGTGACGGACGGCCTTATATGGGCAGGCACTAAATTACGTGGGAGGTGTAACTCCGCCTCCCACGGCCATCGAGCAGACGTCTATTATAGTATATGGGCGAAAAAATAGGTTCCAGTTATGACCATTACGCGTAGAATTTCGAAATGAAACCTGCCCAACTTTTATAAGTAAGCTGTAAAGAATGAGCCTGCCAAATTTCAGCCTTCTACCTACACGGGAAGTTGGAGAATTAGTTATGAGTCAGTGAGTCAGTGAGTGAGTGAGTCAGTGAGGGCTTTGCCTTTTATTAGTATAGAAGAATGACAGTATAAGAACCCACAGAGACGTCATTTTATTTGGTATTAAACATAATTATTTTTCAGCCTTACATTTGTACATGACAGAGAACGACAAATGTAAAAAAAGTGAGAATACACATTCTCCAGTGTTTTCTTTATTAATGGTTCAGAGCTTAAAATCTGTATCAATCTTGATATTATTTCTAAGTCATCTTTAATATATATAATTGGTAAATAAATTAATTTTAATCATCACCATTATTATCTTCTACCACTGCCTCCTTAGTTTTATTAAATCTTTTATCTACTTAGCCTTAACTCATTAAAATCAACAGGAGATGTTCATCTGTAAAAATTAAACATTCTGCTTATTCTTCTGAGTTGAATGAAAAATAAAGAAACAGAAGAGGTCTCATTCTAAATCTGCCTTCCAGGTTAATTGATGACAAAAGGTGAGTCAGTGTAACTACTTTCCTTCAACCCAGTCCTGCCACATTCCATGCAGATTCTGTTATTAAGCCATATCAAGGTGAGTGCTAGCTTTTCTGTCTTGAAGCACACTTGAATTTTACAGAACTAACATCACTTAGCTTGACTTTTAATCCTGGTTCAATATTGTAAACACAAGCAGCTGTGTAGACAAAGAGCTTGTCGTCATTAGAAGAAGAATCTCGGATACACCAGGAACACGAGTAGGTTTCTGTTTTTGAGCAGATCACTCTCCACTCTCCAGAGATGGTTTGCTTTGGAGGGAAGATGTCCAAAGGTAGGATGGAAATGAGACATTGCAGGCATGTCTGTAGACTCATCCTGTTGAATGGCAAAGTCATTCTTAACAAGTCGAGCACTGCATTAAACTGTGACATCCTCTAGTGCAGGCTGGAGGCTTACCACTGTAGGCAGATGTGGTGCTCAATAGTTTATAGTTTATCTGTGCTTGTTTACATTTTGAAAATTTCCTATTTGATGTCTCATAAACTGTATAACATTAGTAGTACAAGTTAAAGTATGTGTGGTGTCACACAGGTGCACATGGGAGCCAGCCAGATGGACCAAAAGAAGGGAATTCCATGCCCAGTCGGGGGTGTTGGGGTGCACTCAACCCTCTTATTTTGTCCCCGCAGACCATACAGGAGAAATTCTGCCTGAGTACGAAGACATCGCTTCCACCTTGGCCCTGAGGACGACATCATTTTCTGACACGGCCCCAAGGACGATATCACTTCCATAAACCTCCCTATAAAACCCCACTTCCTTCTTCTGTTGAGAAGTTCTGTTTTGGACTCACTTCTGTACACTATTGTGCTGAAAAACTTTTTTTTGCAGCCAAGGTCAAGTACACGGGTGGCTGCCCCAAACCTTTGTTTTGTGTTGAGGCTCATCATTTCACAGTGGCTAAAAGCAAGATAAATTCAACTGTTCTACTGTGAGGAAACACCACACAATGTAATAATTTAAAACGTCTTTGCTCCATCAAGCAAAATGACACCTTTGCCTGAAGCTGGGGCCTGAGTTGCCTCGATAGCTTGCATATTGTACTGTTCAGTTAGCCAATAAATGTGATATTTTGCTTGACTTTTCATTGCATCCATAATGGCTAACATGGTACAACACCCTACAACTTCATTTGTATTTAATTCTTTGCAGGCAGTACCCTTATACTAAAAGAAAAAAGGCACTTGTTACTTTCCAGTTTGTTCTGCAGGTGTACATGTGGATGTCCACAACGTCCGTCATAAAATGCCCTTTTAGTCAGATAACCCTCCCACAGCCCTAATCTTAACCATAGTGTAATGCGATGGGCGTTTCATGACTGACATTAAGGGCATTTCGTGATGTTGGGGCATTACTTGACTGACCTCATAGGTACTGCCATCTGCACTTATACCCTGTTGGTGTTGTCAGGCTTGGAGTTAATGGGGTGGTGTCTCCATTTGAAGGGACCTCGGGTGGAAATGTGTGGCTACTACCCGTCGTGCTTCATCCTGGTGTTCATCTGGTGTGACCATGGTGTTTGAAAGCTACGGTGCTGCATAGGAGGTAATTGGTGTATGACGGACACGGGTCTCAGGTATACGGGACAGACGTGATGTGAGGTGCTGCCGAGAGTCAGCATCGCATGCACACATGCGGCGCAATCGGCAGAGATACCATTTAGGTTAGGCACGTGACCAGGGAGAGAGAAGGGTTTTAGTCTCAGGTCAGGTGATATAAGTTGGGATATAAGTTGGTCTTCTTTTTGCCAGCCAAGCAGTTAGTTCAGTGCAGACCAGGAGAAGATCAGAATTAAGGTGGCTGCAGGGTGATTTACAGGCAGGGAATAGACCGTTATACCGATTTACTAGGGCAAACCACCTTTCCCTCTGAGTTTTTTTTTTTTTTTGGATAGGGAAAGATAAAACATTCCAAGAATTATTTTCAGAGCTCTTTAAAAAGGGGATTGACTTTTTTTTTTTGTTTTTCATCTTAATTAATTACTACAGTGTTGTTGAGAATTTTTTTTATATATTTCCTCTATGGAAGAGCTTTTTCAATAAGCACAACTTTTTACTGCACTGCTTCATGTTTCTTGAGTTTCTGCTCGAGCCTAAGGGAGGGACACTGGGGTATGACAACTGCGGCATATATTAGAAAAAATTACACTTCTGTCCGCTTAACTATTTAAATTCAAATGACCAACTAATAATTATTTTTCCTTCAATCTGTGGTTTCAACCTTTGTTGGACTTTTTCATCTACCACCTGTTTTCAACCACAGGACTGCTGTTGAGTGGGTCTTGACCTCCATTTTGCAATGCTATTGTACCCAAAATCCAATACAGTTCATAAAATCCTATGATGACTAGATTTAAATCTACTCATTAATTTTGCCCATTTTTCCATTAGAATGGCACATACAATATGATGGTAGTTACTGTACTACCTGCCTTATACTGCATAGCATTGTCCATGCAGACCATAAAGTGGCTGACTAAGCAGGATTGTTACATGTTGTTAGACATCCACACTTTAGGGACACCTCTACGAGTCTGGTAAGGCAAGCAGTTCCACCTCAGGATTTGAGAGGGCTGCTGTTGCTAAATTCAGCTGCTATACTATGAGACAAACCCAAGGAAACATCTAAACTCACATTCCCTTCACACATGGAAACCCGGTTCCTCTTATATAACAGCCAACTGCCAGAAGGCTCTGCTCATTCTGGCACTTAAGAGATATGGGGCTCCCACTCAGTAGCTGCATTTGAACCTTGGCTAAGGCCATTCATCTTTTGAATTATTTTTGCTTTATATTCCTTAAAATGGGGTTTAATCAGGGTAGCACCCCAATACTTCACACACCCTCTGTCCTTCCTTGAGAGAGGGCAGTGTACCAGATAAATTTCTACTCCGTGTAAATCGGCTTATAAATGAACATTTTGTCTTATAAGGTTATCTCACATTTTATACACTATAATTAAGTAAAACAAATCTTCAGACTCAGAGAATTCAACCTGCTTAGTCTCAAGCAAAAGCAGAACACAAGTAGACCTAATCCAGGTTTTCAAAATTCTTATTGGCACTGACAAAGTAGATCCAGCCGAATTCTTTCACCTTTAAGATGAATCACGCACTGGAGGATATGAGTGGAAATTAAGGGAAAGTGCATTTAAAGACTCAAACCAGGAGACGTCTTTATGCTAAGCGTTGTTGGAATCTGGAACAAACTTCTGAGACAAAGAGCTGAAGCAGAAACCTTGACAATTTTTAAGAAGGATCTGGGCAAGATATTGGGACAGCTTAGTTATTAGCTAAATAGATGGGCCTGATGGACTGAATGGTCTCTTCTCATTTGTCAAATTTCTTATACTAATTCTCTGTCACTCTGTCTGGTATACTGTATTACCAGACTGCAAATATGCCACGTTTTGTTTTTTCCATCCATCCATTTTCTAAACCTAAATATCTAATTCAGAGTTGCTTGGAGATTCAATCTTTGAAATGGATGTAGGCCAAGCAAATCTGTTATAGGCTATGTTCACTCGTGCAGAGACAATTAAAGGTTCCAACCAACCCAACCTGTAAGTCATTGCAGTATGGGAGAAACAAAATACATCCACACAGTGCAAGCCTTACTTTGATTGTGACAAATCTGGCTTTGGCCCCTGTCTTCTGTAGATATCATACTATGTGACACTGTGTGACACTATGTTATATAAAGTGTAGTGATATTCTGAAGAAAACTATTTTTGAATAGCTGAATACTGTATACTCACACCTTCTGTTACTGCAAATGGTCACGGTAATATGTTGCATATATTAGTGTTTCTTGTCTTGCAAACATTGGTTTAACATCTGCACATTCATCAACCCATTTTTTGAATTTGTTTGATTCAATTCAGGGTGATAAGAAAGTACAACAAATGCTGGTAGCACTTGCCGCTCAAAACAAACAGTTGTCTTACTAATACTAGTCATTAAAAGACTGATCTATCACTATTAGCACTGGGCACAGCACAATAACCAACCCAGCATGACAGGACAGTCCAATGGGGCATATTCATGCTCACATGCACGCTGGGCCAATTTAGTGTAACCAGTTCATCTAACCTGGAGAAAAATGGATACTGTCACAGAGAGAGTGTGCCAACTCCACACAAGCAGTGCCCAGGCTAGGATTTGAAGATGGAACCCTGGAGCTGTAAGCCATTGTGACACACTTAGCAATGCAGCTCATAGCCACTGTTGTGACTGCTGGTTTACATTTTCAATTTCTGACTTGCTCTGTTACTTCAAAACTCATTATTTAAATACTAAACATCAGGCTCTGTTAAGAAAAAAGGGACATGGAATAGGACAAAAGATGGATAACATAAATTAGCATGAGTTGCATGGTGGTACAGTGGTAGTTCTGCTGCCTCGCAGTAAGGAGGCCTGGGTTCACTTCCTGGGCCCTCCCTGCGTGGAGTTTGCATGTTCTCCCTGTGTCTGCGTGGGTTTCCTCCCACAGTCCAAAGACATGCAGGTTAGGTGTATTGGTGATCCTAAATTGTCCCTAGTGTGTGCTTTGTGTGTGTGTGCATGCCCTGTGGTGGGTTGGCACCCTGCCCAGTGATTTGTTCCTGCCTTGCTGGCTGGGATTGGCTCTAGCAGACCCCTTTGACCCTGTGTTGGGATATAGCGGGTTGGAAAATGACTGACTGACTAAATTAGCATTGCAAACATTCAGTGCAAGCCACAAATCAGCAAAATGCAGCAGCCATTACATATTTCACTTTTTTCATTATGATCAAGGATTAAGGATGAAATAGTGCATTATAGTGATCTGTTCTCTTAAAATCAGTTATAAGAGGCCATGGAGTAAAATACATTTATTTTGTATAAAAATAAACTTACATAAAAGCAGCTATAGCCTGAAGCAGTATGAGTTACTAAACTTGTGATCAATGATTCAGCAATGAAACATTAAACACTGAAACTGGAAGGAAACATTTTTGTTCCATGCACTGGGCATCAATGTGTGCTCACTCCTCCATCTAGTGGTTAGTTATGTAAGTGATACACCAGACTACACGTGACAGCAAGTGTTTGGATTGTTTGTCTGCCTTTATAAATGTTTGTGAAAGATGCCAGGACACAGACAAACACTGAAACACCCAGATATCCAAACACACGCTTTTATTCTTTTTCAGCACAATACACACAGTGCACCAGCCCAAAATAGTGGCTCAGTCCTTCCTTTCTGTTTTCCCAAGTTTTCTGCCAACTTTACTCCTCCATTCCGTCCACTTCTACCCGACTCTGGCTACCCGAATAGACTGAAACAGCCCCTTTTATGGCTCCCTGATGATCTTCTTGCAGCACTTCCTGGTGTGGCGGAAGTGCTGCCGTCCAGGCGCCCCCTGGCGGTGGGCACGGAACCCAACAGGGTTGAGCTTCCAAGCTCTCCATCCGTGACCCTGATGTAATCCAGGGGGGCTGCCCTCTTGCGCCCTGGGAAAGATATTGCCCCTCTCCCGGTCCTTCCCTTCTCGAGGCGTCCCAGTGGGGCAAAGTTCCCGGTCGTCTGCCACAATGTTGTATAGTTTTTTACATTTCTTTTATTACATTTATAATAGGTGTAAGTACGCATATGTGCTCTGAGTCATACAACAGTAATAAACTGAAGTCAGGTACACCAAATGACAGCGTGGATGTTCAGTGGTTAGCACTGCTGCCCCAGAGATTCAGCTACCTTCGTTTGAATCGTACACCTGCCCATCATCTGCGTGGAATCTGCACTTTCTTCTTGTGCCAATGACTATGTGCATATTGGGGAAACTGGCATCTCTAAATGGGCTCCATATCAGTAAGCGCATGTGTGATGAAAATCCACCTTCCCAATTCAATTTTAACATTATGGAGAATGGGACCCCAGCCTAACAGCACAGGACAAAAAGCAGAGATGAAATGTGTACAGGGTGGCAGCCCATCTCAGAGCACACAAAGTCAGTTTAAAGTCGAAATTTGCATTTAGTTATTTGTTCACCATGATTCCTCTCCACATTCAATTTAAAACCGAGAAAAATGTCATTATCATCCTTTCTTGTTAAATTAAGATAAATAGTGTCCCTTTTATTGTAAGTTTTTCTTCCAGTGGTCTAAAATAAAATTTGATCGAAAAGTTTACTCCTATGTGAGTGTGAGCATCAGGCATAAGTGTGACTGTGCTAAACTGCCATTCCTGCCTTGCAAGCAGTGTTACGGGATAGACTTTGGCTCCTTTATGAACCTGAACTGGAACCAGGAGACCTGAGGCTATTGTTGGGTTACATTATCTTACGTTTTGTTGTGTTATTTTATGATGTAAAAACAGAATATCTCACTTCCCTCATTTTAATGTCTTTTTGAAGCATTTGCCAAAGCAGAAGTAACTTTAAAGCAACACATCCATTCTTTCCTCTTTCAGAAGCCTTGTAGTGCTATAAATGAGACTCCCTTTATGCTCAAAAGTGTGCACCAAAATTCAGGACGATTGAATCAATGGAAAT
This sequence comes from Polypterus bichir lapradei, assembly GCA_026402145.1. Classification (NCBI taxonomy): domain Eukaryota; kingdom Metazoa; phylum Chordata; class Cladistia; order Polypteriformes; family Polypteridae; genus Polypterus; species Polypterus bichir. Next base: position 48,599,303 of record JANRMT010062790.1, read on the forward strand.
GCCAGAGGGACTGACAAAACAGGTTCTCAATTTACAGTATTCATCATTCAAGAAGGTAAAGTATTTTCATTTGAATCATGAAAAACGTAAACCAGGGATCATCAGATTTGATCCTTTAGAGCTACAGTGCCAGTTTCACTTTACAAAAACAAACAGTGTTTTGCCCAAGCAAAATTCACATCATTAGCACATATTCAGTAATTGTATCTCATCTGAAAGTTTTTTCCTCCATGTGCAAAACTTTAGGCAACTTTAGAGACAATTATCTGCAGCTAAATGCTATTAATGTGGATAGTTGACCACCAGCAAGCCAAAAGAAGGGTCCAGGCTTGGATCAGCTTATATAGAATTGGAGAAAGTGAGCAGATTTGGTATTGTTTCTAAATAGTGCAACACAGAACAAGTGGCAGGCAGTGTACAGGGCAGATGAGAGCACATGGAGCTGTGTGGAAGGAGATGTGGGAAATCGGGGCAGTGTTGGAAGGCAGCCAAGGAAGGAGACACCAGTTTTGGCCATTGAATTTCCCTTAGTAAGCAAAATTCCTTGATTTCCACCTCAAAAATATAGGAACAAAATTGGAAAAATCACATGCAAAATGAGGGCGGCACAGTGGTGCAGTGGTAGCGCTGCTGCCTCGCAGTTAGGAGACCCGGGTTTGCTTCCCAGGTCCTCCCTGTGTGGAGTTTGAATGTTCTCCCCGTGTCTGCGTGGGTTTCCTCCGGGCGCTCCGGTTTCCTCCCACAGTCCAAAGACATGCAGGTTAGTTGGACTGGTGATTCTAAATTGTCCCTAGTGTGGGTGGGTTGGCGCCCTGCCCGGGATTGCTTCCTGCCTTGCACCCTGTGTTGGCTGGGATTGGCTACAGCAGATCCCTGTGACCCTGTGTTCGGATTCAACAGGTTAGACAATGGATGGATGGATGGACATGCAAAATGAATTATTGGGTCAATAGCGGAAAAAACAGATGCAAAATTAAACATGACTGTTTTACTCCTCATTAATGGAGGCATATTTTTGTAATTAGGTGCCAGTTATTACTGTGGAATTACTTTGCTTCGTTTTAGTTAAAAGATAAGGTCAGTATATTCAAGTTGAATTTATCTTCTCACAATCATGTTATTTTAGATTATTTTGTTCCAGAAAACTATATTTTTAAGTGAAGCATTTTTTTTATAAATTTAAAAATAAAACATGCCTGTTCTTGTGGTTTAAAATAAAATATGTGGGGCATCAATGCAACTGTGAAAAAAAAAAAAAAGCCTTAACATTTTAAAGCAACAAAGCGACTTCAGAAAACATGCTTTCCACATACCGGTATTAGTAGTAGTAGTAGTAGTAGTTTATTTATATAGCGCCCTTCACAGACAAGAGATCACAGAGCGCTGAACAGCAAATACAGAATAAATACAAACAGTTGAAGCAAAAACATAAACAAAATCAATAAAAACAATAAATAAACAAACTAGAACTATTCAGCACTGATTAAAAGCTTGTTTAAAAAGAAATGTTTTTAGTTGTTTTTTAAAAGAATCAACAGACTCGACTCCACGCAGACCACAAGGCAGGCTATTCCATAGTCTTGGTGCCACAGACTGAAAGGCACGATCCCCACGGGTTTTTAGCCGAGTGCGTGGGACAACGAGAAGGCCCTGTTGCCCTGATCTTAGAGTCCGGCAAGCTGTATGGCGTTGGAGCAGGCTGGTTAGGTACTCAGGGGCCTGTCCATGCAAAGCTGTGAAAGTAAGTACCACAACTTTAAAATGAATTCTATAAAACACTGGCAGCCAGTGCAGTGTGTACGGAATGGGAGTGATATGATCATTCCGGCTAGCACGAGTTAGGAGCCTGGCAGCTGCATTTTGAACTAACTGAAGGCGTGAGAGAGAGGACTTACTCAAACCTGTAAAGAGAGCATTACAGTAATCAAGCTGTGAGGAAATAACAGAATGAACAAGCATCTCCAATTCTGTCTTTGAAACAACATTTCATAGTTTTGAGAGATTTCTTAAATGAAAGAAACACGAGAGGCTGACTGACCTTACATATTTATCAAGTGTCAGGGAATGGTCAAAAATAACCCCCAGGTTACGTGGACTCGACTTAATAACAGGAGAGACAGAAGATAACTTTAAACTGATCTCAGTTTTTCCTGAATTCAACTGCAGGTAATTACTACTGAGCCAGTCGTTAACCTGAGACAGACAATCAACCAAAGTGACCAAAGTATTAATTTGGTTAGGCTTAAATGAAAAATAAAGCTGTATATCATCTGCATATAGATGCATATAGATGATACGAGATGTCCTTGAAAGAGTTAAGAATCTGTGATAGGGGAAGAATATATAAAGAGAAAAGTACAGGTCCAAGAACCGATCCCTGTGGCACTCCACATGTCAAAGGAGCAGAGTCGGATGAAAAGCCAGCCACACCGACTCAGAAACTCCTATTTGACAAATAAGAGGAGAACCAGTCCAAAGCAGAGCCACAGACACCTAACAGCTCTAATCTATTAATTAAGATCCGATGGTCCACCGTGTCAAAAGCTGCGGTAAGATCTAACAGTACAAGTATAGAGCACCTGCCTGCATCAGCAGCAATTAAAAGATCATTAAAAACTTTTAGAAGAGCTGTTTCTGTAGAATGTCGCCTCCGAAAACCAGATTGAAAAGAATCAAAGAACCCCTGCTTTTCTAAGAAGGCACAACGTTGCTGTTCAACCACCTTTTCCAAAACTTTGGCAATAAAAGGCAGTTTTGAAATTGGCCTGTAATTACTCGAAATAGAGGGATCAGAATTAGATTTTTTCAACAACGGTTGAATTACAGCATGTTTAAAATACGATGGGACCACACCAGATCTCAAGGAGCAGTTTATGATATTCAAAAGGCATGGACCTATAAAACTCAAAGGTTTTAACATTAATGATGTTGGCAACTGGTCAGTAGAACACGATGAAGGTATCATCTTCCTGAGCAAGTCAGAAAGATCCGAAAGTGAAACTTCTGAGAACACAAAAGACTCAGAACATGAGTGAAGGAGAGCATTAGGTAAGACAGCTGGAACAATATTAGCCCGAACAACATTAACCTTGTCAATAAAAAATCTAAGAAAATTATTACAGTCACTATCAGAAAAAACATGAGTAACAGATTGAGATGGAGAAATAATATTGTGAATAGTATCAAACAGCACTTTGGGATTACGCTTGTGAGTCTGAATAAGATTAGAAAAATAAGCTGTTCTAGCATCCCTAACCAAAGAATTAAAAGAAGCAAGTAAATCCTTTAAGTATGCCCTTAAGTATTAGGCATGTTTATTGCAAAAAACATTACCCAACAATGCAGATAAGCTGAAGGCCACTATCAAAGCATCCTGGGCTTCCATAACAGCTCAGCAGTGCCACAGGGTGATTACCTGTATGCCACACAGCATTGATGCAGTCATTCATGCAAAAGGAGCCCCGACCAAGTATTGAGTGCATGCATGGACATACTTTTCAGTAGGCCAACATTTCTGTATTAAAAATCTTTTTCTTTTATAGGTCTTATCCATCCATTTTCCAACCCGCTGAATCCGAACACAGGGTCACGGGGGTCTGCTGGAGCCAATCCCAGCCAACACAGGGCACAAGGCAGGGTGCCAACCCACCGCAGAACACACACAAACACACCAAGCACACACTAGGGCCAATTTAGATACGCCAATCCACCTAACCTGCATGTCTTTGGACTGTGGGAGGAAACCGGAGCGCCCGGAGGAAACCCACACAGACACGGGGAGAACATGCAAACTCCACGCAGGGAGGACCCGGGAAGCAAACCCAGGTCTCCTAACTGCGAGGCAGCAGCGCTACCATTGCGCCACCGTGCTGCCCTATAGGTCTTATGTAATATTCTAATTTTCTGAGATACTGAATTTGGGGTTTTCATTAGCTATAAGCCATTATCAGCAAAATGAAAAGAAATAAATGCTTGAAATATATCACTCGGTGTGTAATGAATCTATATAATATATGAGTTTCACTTTTTGAACTGAATTACTGAAATAAATTAACTTTCCCATCCATTCATCCATTATCCTACCCGCTATATCCTAACTACAGGGTCACAGGGGTCTGCTGGAGCCAATCCCAGCCAACACAGGGCACAAGGCAGGAAACAAACCCTGGGCAGGGCACCAGCCCACTGCAGATGAACTTTTCCATGATATTCTAATATACTGAGATGCACCTGTAGGTCTGAGAAGTTTCTCTTCCTGAAAGTTCAAAATGAAGGATTAGAGCTCTGAAATACTGAACTGACATAATCGGACTGCTCTGTTTTTAAGGTAATGACTAAGTCTTGTTTTTAAGATGGAGCTCTTAATCCATGATTGGTACCTCAGTCCAATAGCTCAATTCCCTACCGTGGTTACAAGTAGTACAGACAGCACTTTATAGTCAATGTTTAACACTTAATATTTTTTACTGACGCACCACTATACTGCAAGCTGTGTTGTGATGAATTATGCCAGACTAGTGTCAAGGTGGAGTCTTCTTTCTTAACTGATTCTGCTAAGCCTCTAACTTGGCTATGGTTTTGTTAGACAGTAGGAAGAGGCGATGGAAATCTTGTTCGATTCTACCATATTTATGTTGTATGCTGGAAATCACCACAGTGGCAAGTCTGATAAAGGGATCTGTAAGTGACTTTATTTTTCACTTTCTTCTTATGATGTTACATGACAAAACTAAAGTGAAGATGTAAGAAACCACTGTTAAGTCTATTTAAAAAGGGAGAGAATATCACCACAAGATAAACCTGTCACAAATGTCAATGTTCACATTAGAAACATTTCATTTTTTGATCTTTCGTTTGCAAGCAACAGGTTCAAAAGAGGAGTTAGTAAGGGCCTCCATCAGTCTGCCTCTGCAAAATGAAAAAAATAGGTAAAGGTTATTTCCTTGCTGAAAAAGTGAAGTCTTGGATATACTTCTTGAAACGGTAGTGCTTGTATGATCATGCAAAATAGTAATCTTTACAGAGCGGGAGGAATATTGTGACAAAGATGGATTAAGAGCGTACGTGGAAGAGTAGCTAAAAAACCAGTGATTTATATCCATTCAGCAGAAACAAGAAAATGAAATCAAAAGGTAACATTAATTCAATAACCAAAGGATGGGCAGAAGACAGGAAATGATAACTGAATATAAGAATTAAATTGAATGTCACTCAGTTTTAAATAATCTGCTTAGTTAGCTCTTCCTTTCATCAGCCTTCTGTGTCATGTCCCTCCTAATCTGGTCTCTTACATGTTCCACAGTTGCTATTCAGTGGTAAAAAAATTTACTATAAGCAGAGGTAAACAGTAAAAATCTAAATCAAATCAATATTTCACGTAACCATCCCTTGTCTTTAAAACTCATTCACTTCTCTTATGTCCACTTATAATTATAAAACAGTTATCTGGTAGCATTTTCTCCGATATTGGGGAATTTGCCACAGTTCTTCTTCAGACACTGGCTGACTCACCTACTTATGTGTCTCCAGATAATCCCAGGCAGCCTCAGTGCTGTTGAGATCAGACACTGCAGAGGCTCTTAAGTTTATTGCTACTTCAGAGGAATGGCTTTTTTGCCAGCAACTCTTCCATGATAGCTACTTCTGACAGCCTTCTCTGGATTGTAGAAGTATGTACTTTGGTTCCAGTGGTTTCTTTGAGTTTAGAGCTGATAGCCATGCTAGACAATCTCCAGTTTCAAAAGGATGTACGTTTGATGTATCTCATCTGCTGCAATCAGTTTCCATGGCAGTCCACTATGTTTCTGGTCCTCAACCTTGCCTTATGCTTCTAGTAAGAACAGCATATCTTAATTAGATAAATCTGCTGTTTTCTGCCCATCAATCTAAACTTATTAACCCATAAAAACAAAGTATAAACATGCTTTCAGAAAGTTTGCTAATTTATTAAAAATCAAAAATGGAAAACTCTTTTTTATATAAGTATTCAGACTCAAAATTGTGATCAGGTGCATCCTATTTGCTTTAATTATTATTGAGATGTGTCTAGAACGTGACTGGAGTCTACCTGTGGCAAACTGAATTGACTGGACATCATTTAGAAGGGCAAACATCTGTGTACAGTATATAAGATCCCACTACGTGTCAAGACAAAAACTAAGCCATGAAGTCTGAAGAACTCTCTACAGACCAATACAAGACAATCATGGTGAGGCATAGATCAAAGCAAAGGTATAAAACCACTCTAAAGCTTTGACTGTTCCCAGGAGCACTTTGGCCTTAATGCCCTGCAATGAACTGGCACCTTGTCCAGGTTCTATTTTTGCCTTGCCTCCTATACTAGCTGGGATAGGCTCTAGCAGACTCCTGTGACCCTGTTCAGGACTAAGTGGGTTTGGAAATGATGGAATGACTTTGACCTTAATAATTGTGAAATGGAAGAAATCTGGAACCACCAGGACTCTTCGTAGAGTTGGCTGTATGGCCTAATAAATTAATTAGACAAGGTCAGGAAGGTGACCAAGAACCTAAAGGTTACTCTAACAGATCTTCAGAAATCCTGTGCTGGAACTAGAGAACCTGTTGGATGAACAACCAACTCAACATCACTCTATCAACTAGGCATTTATGAAAGAGTGGGTAGACGGAGCAACAGGCCACTTGGAGTTTGCCAAATGGCATTTGAAGGACTGTGAGAACATGAAGAAAAAAATTCTATAATCTGATAAATCAAAAACTGAACTCTTCTTGTAGAACACCAAACACGATATCAGGTAAAGTCCAGGCACTGCTCATTACTTGCTTAATACTATCCCTACAGTGAAACATGATGGTGGCACCATAATTCTATGGGAGTTCTTCTTCGCAGCAGAGAAAGAGACATCGGTCAGAATTGAGGGAAGGACGAATGCAGCCAAAGATAGAGAGGTCCTTGAAGAAAACCTGCTCTGGAGTGCAAGCAATCTCAGACTGGGGTAATTACTCATCTTTCAGCATGACAATGACCCAAAGTATACAGGCAAGATAACACTGGAGTGGCTTAGGGACAGGTCTCTGACTCTTCTTATCTGCCCTAACCAAAACCTTAATCTAAACATTTTTTGTCCACCTGCCTAGTAGATTCAGGGTGTTGACTCATAAGGTTGACCACTGTGCTATAAGGTGTGTGTGCATGACAAAGAGGCAATAGGATTTTGGCTTCAGCTCAGGAACAAGATTTCTTGATCAAGGATGATCTCTGGACTGAGGTTGACTTTAATGGCAGGAGAGGCCCCTGGAAGCTATGAGAATACTTATAACTATTTGGAATGAAGATTTCAAAATTTGTGTGGATATGCTAGAGAAATGCCTCAATGCCAAATTAATTATTGTTATTTCAGCATATTCAATCAGCATATTCAATCAATATCAATCTAGAATATTCAGTGTTTTCACAGAGATCTGGCTTGGTATATACAGCCTACTGACTCCATTGTTGTCTCTTGGAGACTTTAATACACATCTACAGAATGACAGAACTACCTGGAGGCATGCAATTGAAATGAACAATTTACATGATATGGTTAACTGTTAAACTGTGTGAATTCAAAATTAAATGTTCATAACAAACCTTATGTTAAAGCACAATTTTGCTTGAAACTGTACACCCGATGCCAGAATTAATGATCAACTGATCTGCGAATGCATGCTTTTGACATGTGAATAAAAAAAGTTTTTTATTATCAACTGATCAGAGCTTGGTGGGGTAGGGAAATGTGGGTATGATGAATGAATGAATAAATGAATGAATGAAGTAGGGGCTTTGTGTGTCATAAAGTCAATGAGTAGACATTTTGGTAAAATTATTTTTTGCAGGAACACTGCACCAGGAATGGATTTGGAAACAGTGCTCAGAGAATGATAGAAAAAACAGAGACAGAGAGAGGTACACACACATTTTTAAAAGAAGATGTAGCTTCTGATGATTACGCAAGACTTTAATTCCAAGAACCTCTCAAAGCCTGCTTCCGTAACTCTCAAAATTGCCAAGCATAATAAGAAGACTGAGAGTGACTCAAGCCTTGTAGACAAAGGTGTTGACCCCCATTTTTCAAATGAAGACAAAAGTGTGTGTTTCAGTTAGTGAAGGATCACTCTGCTCTGTCTCTGTATGCCGGGTTATTAGAACAGAAGCTTTTATTGATAACTGAACTTCACATTCGGCAAGAACAACTTGAATTTGTACTTGGCTTTCAACCAATGAAACAGTTTTCTACCCTTGTACAGATTTGGGGGGGGGGGGGGGTCATGAGAATCTGAATATTTTGTGTACATCTGCTTTTTATGATAGGTTAAGGCTTATTTTCAAGCAAATTTTCATTAGTAAATTTTACTTTATTAGTAACTGTTAACACTATACAAAACATACTGCAAGTATGCCATACAAAATTGGAAGCAAAAAATAAACAGTGAAAGATGCATCTTATATCTAGGTACAGTATGAAGATAAGTAAAATGGATCCGTTTATCAAGTAAACACATTATGGAAAGAAAAAAGTGTTATGTCAATACATAACAAAAATATCTTTTCAAACAGTGAAACAGAAAGGTGACTGAATGGGTTGCCCAAGCATATCTAAGTATGTGATTGTCTCACTTTCTGAAGCTATGGCTGTGCACCTTCAGTGTTACCACATTATATTTGTCAGGTGGGTGGTTGTCTTTCTATTGTCTTGTGATCTGTATTATAGGTGCTAACTGCTGCGAAAAGATGCTGGGTGACACACAGTATAACCACAGGCTTTGAATTTATTGAACTTCAAGTGTATTTTTGAGATAATTAGTGTGGGTTGCAGTTTTTGAAAACTACTATTTGTTGCATGAAGAAACCATTGTGGTGAATTGCTATTCTAAAATTGTGAAATATATGAAGAAATAGACCTGAAGTGTTTTCACAAGAACTAATGTTGCATCAGAGTGTATACTACTCTGTGCTCTGTCCTACAAAAGCATAAAATGTGTGGTCATCCCACACAATTTCAGTCTACTGGCTCTTCCACATATAAAATATGTGTGTGGTTGGTTAATTGGTGACTCTAAATTAGTGGTGGATGTACTGTGTGAGTCTGTGTGTGCCACACATAAGGCTGGCCACCACTTTGCCGGCAGGGATTTCACAACAGGTGCTGGTTCCCTGTGACTATAAACTGTAAACACACGGATGGATGGATGATATATTGTAGATAAACTTTGTCTCCTGAAAATTGTTGGTGTTGTGAGGGGATTGTAGTCTTTGATGAAAAAGAGATAGCAGAAAAATTGGTGATTGTGGTCTAAGAAAATAAATATTGAATGAGAATCTGCCATGGAAGCTTTTCTTGCCATACCTTTGGTGGTACCCACAAGTACTGATGAGTAAAATAGGCAAGTTTCAGTTCACATAGTTTCATGAAACTGACACTAATATTCATTTTGCAGGTGATTTGGCAATCGCAAAATGTGAAACTCACTAAATAGTTTTTCTGGATTTTAAAGAGGAATAATCCTTGGCCCTAAAACATTGTTCACACTTCTGTGTTTACCTGGTGTTTTATTTTGCTGCAATATAAGGCATGTAATCTGTACTCCACCTATAAAATCAATTTTAGTTATAATAATAAGAATAGGGCGGCACAGTGGTAGCGCTGCTGCCTCGCAGTTAGGAGACTCGGGTTCGCTTCCTGGGTCCTCCCTGCGTGAAGTTTGCATGTTCTTCCCGTGGGTTTACTCTGGGTACTCCAGTTTCCTCCCACAGTCCAAAGACATGCAAGTTAGGTGCATTGGCGATTCTAAATTGTGCTTGGTGTGTGTGTGTGCACCCTGCGGTGGACTGGTGCCCTGTCTGGGGTTTGTTTCCTGCCCTGTGCCCTGTGTTGGCTGGGATTGGTTCCAGCTGACCCCCATGACCCTGTAGTTAGGATGTAGCGGGTTGGATAATGGATGGATGGATAATAATATATTTTATTTATATAGCACCTTTCCCATGCTCAAAACGCTTAGTTATGCTTCTCGGCAGGGGTATAGCCAGGAATAGATTTTAGGGTTGGCCTGTGTAAAAATGGGTGTTCTAATTTTTAGTTGGATATATAAGGGCACTTTTCCAAAGCATACATCTATTCATACTGTAGTACATTCACATACCTGAATTATTAGGACCATGCAAAAGTAGAACAAAAATTATCAAGGAAATCAAACATTGTTCTTATGCAGAACACTGCATCTTTCATTATGCTGTATTTGATCCATTTGAATTGTGCATACCATTTTGCAAAGAAACATCAAACCTTTTCTGTTATCATAGTTGTCAGAAATGATTGCATTTTAGATAGCGTGGCTGGTTTGTCAATGGCTGACAAATCTTTTGGTGGTTCTGTCAAAGCATACAGTGGCTTGCAAAAGTATTCGGCCCCCTTGAACTTTTCCACATTTTGTCACATTACAGCCACAAACATGAATCAATTTCATTGGAATTCCACGTGAAAGACCAATACAAAGTGGTGTACACTTGAGAAGTGGAACGAAAATCATACATGATTCCAAACATTTTTTACAAATAAATAACTGCAAAGTGGGGTGTGCGTAATTATTCAGCCCCCTTTGGTCTGAGTGCAGTCAGTTGCCCATAGACATTGCCTGATGAGTGCTAATGACTAAATAGAGTGCACCTGTGTGTAATCTAATGTCAGTACAAATACAGCTGCTCTGTGACGGCCTCAGAGGTTGTCTAAGAGAATATTGGGAGCAACAACACCATGAAGTCCAAAGAACACACCAGACAGGTCAGGGATAAAGTTATTGAGAAATTTAAAGCAGGCTTAGGCTACAAAAAGATTTCCAAAGCCTTGAACATCCCACGGAGCACTGTTCAAGCGATCATTCAGAAATGGAAGGAGTATGGCACAACTGTAAACCTACCAAGACAAGGCCGTCCACCTAAACTCACAGGCCGAACAAGGAGAGCGCTGATCAGAAATGCAGCCAAGAGGCCCATGGTGACTCTGGATGAGCTGCAGAGATCTACAGCTCAGGTGGGGGAATCTGTCCATAGGACAACTATTAGTCGTGCACTGCACAAAGTTGGCCTTTATGGAAGAGTGGCAAGAAGAAAGCCATTGTTAACAGAAAACCATAAGAAGTCCCGTTTGCAGTTTGCCACAAGCCATGTGGGGGACACAGCAAACATGTGGAAGAAGGTGCTCTGGTCAGATGAGACCAAAATGCAAAACACTATGTGTGGCAAAAAACTAACACTGCACATCACTCTGAACACACCATCCCCACTGTCAAATATGGTGGTGGCAGCATCATGCTCTGGGGGTGCTTCTCTTCAGCAGGGACAGGGAAGCTGATCAGAGTTGATGGGAAGATGGATGGAGCCAAATACAGGGCAATCTTGGAAGAAAACCTCTTGGAGTCTGCAAAAGACTTGAGACTGGGGCGGAGGTTCACCTTCCAGCAGGACAACGACCCTAAACATAAAGCCAGGGCAACAATGGAGTGGTTTAAAACAAAACATATCCATGTGTTAGAATGGCCCAGTCAAAGTCCAGATCTAAATCCAATCGAGAATCTGTGGCAAGATCTGAAAACTGCTGTTCACAAACGCTGTCCATCTAATCTGACTGAGCTGGAGCTGTTTTGCAAAGAAGAATGGGCAAGGATTTCAGTCTCTAGATGTGCAAAGCTGGTAGAGACATACCCTAAAAGACTGGCAGCTGTAATTGCAGCAAAAGGTGGTTCTACAAAGTATTGACTCAGGGGGCTGAATAATTACGCACACCCCACTTTGCAGTTATTTATTTGTAAAAAATGTTTGGAATCATGTATGATTTTCATTCCACTTCTCACGTGTACACCACTTTGTATTGGTCTTTCATATGGAACTCCAATAAAATTGATTCATGTTTGTGGCTGTAATGTGACAAAATGTGGAAAAGTTCAAGGGGGCCGAATGCTTTTGCAAGCCACTGTACTTACCTTTTGGGGTCACTAAAGCTAAAGTCTCCTCAGCTGAAGACACAATTGAAACGTTTGCTCCATTCATTTTCCCAGATGCACACTGCTATATATTGTGTGTCTCATTTGTGTCCAGGTATTCTTCTTCATCCAATCAAGGCTTTTTGAAAAACCTTGATACTTCCGTTTGTTTTGCCATGTCAGAAATAATCCCTAAAAATGAGAAACTATCTCTTGGTGTTCATTGAAAATACTCAATTAAGCAACTTTAGTTTCTGTTAACTGTCTAATGACTACTACCAATCAGGTTACACATACACTGTAGCATCACCTCATTTATTTATTTATTGAAAATTCAGTAAACCAATGGGACTTGACATAGTACTTTGAAACCGACGGCAAGATAAAATAACAAATACCCAATTACAAGATTTAACAGAAAATTTCATATACAGTGAACTTATTGGCTGTGTTCTCTACCCACACTGCCATTGGTCTGCCCACTAGGGGCAACTGTGTGAATGTTTGCTATGGTCCCATGTAGTAGCCCCCACAGTGGGCTAGTGTGGTATTTAACTGGGTTTTCCCAAGCCCACACTGCCCATAGTCAGCGCACTGGGGGCAACTGTAGGCATGTTTGCTGGGATACCTGCCAGTTAATAACCACCATAAATGGTTTAACTCTGACTTCCTGATCCTCGTTAATGAAAGACATTAGAGGGTTTTACACACCTGTCAGCTTTTATGTCCTTCATGTTTAAAGTGTCATTTATCTGCCTGAGTACCTGAACCACACCTGATCCAGATAAGTGCCATTTCAGCTAATAAAACAGGTTAACAAGATAAGAATTTACATTTTCAGGTTTGATTATGCCAGTAAGAATTTGACTTTCTTGCCTTATGATAATAAAGAAGTGACATTTTTACAGGAATATCTTTCCTCAGTTGTTCACCTTTATAGTGCTTTTCAAGAACAGAACGTTTGCAACAAAAGGAAGCTTGTTGACTTTTGTCACTGTCAGATCCCCTTTATTCACATGAAGTATACTGTATATTTAATAACACTTTGTGCCTCGTAGGGGTTAAAATATTGTGAAAAATGAGGAGGCATTTTAATAGTTATGCTTTAATGGTTACTCTTAGAACTGTTGTGTACACAGGCGATTGATCAGATTTGAAATTGGGTCATCACAAGTTAAGTCGTCTTGTTCTCCTCTACTAGCGTTCATTTATATTGTACTTGGGAGGAAGCGTGCCATATGACTAAAAACTACGTCATCGAGACAAAAAAATGATTTAGAAAAAGCTGCGAAATTATCATTTATATTTTATGCATAAATGCACATCTGTGTGATACTTCCCTCATATTCCGATTTATACACCTTGAAAGAATTAAACATTGCGCACACAGTTATCACAATGAACCACAGAAACACCGTTTTTTGTGGGTTCCTTTGCTGCAGGGGGAATGTCCATAAAAGCCCACATTTTTTAAAGAGAATGAAATTTAGAACTTGCATTGCAGGGAATGGTCAAGTATTGATTTCTGTAAAAGCCCTGATCATGAAATGTCGCTGATTTTGAGATTTGCTTACCATTTTTGCTGAGGTGGGAGGCATTTTTGATGAGTTTGGGGCAGGGGGAACTGAATTGGGTACAATGCCTGAGTGACGTTTCCAGTGGCCGCGCAATCAGAAAAGGACTCGATTATGAAAGGGACCATTGTGTTAATTTTTATTCATCAACACATTGTGTTCTGCTCCCCTAATGTGTTTTTGGAGGCTTTAAACATAAGGGAATATGAATGCATTGGTTTATTGAATTAATAATTTTGTTGAAAATAGCAGGGTGTTATTATCATTAACTCTTGAGTTTTTTGGTTCGCCATTTTGAAACTTTGGCACTTTGTAATTGTGTCGTAGATCGGACAGGCAACATGGGTCTGGTGGTGACAAGGATGCGGCTCACCAGTACACTGATTAGGTGGCAGTAGCGTCCACCCGTGCATGAATCGCGTTGTGTGTGGGTGGATCTAGAGGCAAGATAACTGTCAAATCAAATCAAATTCGACTTCAGCAAATTATATTATGCTAATTCAGAACTTCAATGAATGAAATTGTTGTTACTGTATGATAATCAAAAACTCACCTGTCCAATTATTAACGTTTGAAGTTGTCTATCAGTTTAACTTCAACCAATCATTTCACAGTTCATAATCCCTTCTTCTTTGAGGTTCTTCCTTATAGAGTTTCCTCTTAAATAACCTGCCATTGTACCAAGTGACGAAACTCCATTAAACAAAAGAAGAAAACAAAAAAAGAAGCTGCAGAAAAATATAATACTACAAAATCCTGGTGTAATATGTATATATCCCTCCACCAGATCACCAACGTGAAAAGCAATATATATATACAATAATAAATCCTCCCTTGTCCCTGCACACGAATAACAAACACACAATACAAATAATGACTACAAATGAAAACTGAAATGATAATGAACGTGAAAATAAGTCCGGGTAAATAACTGTCCAGATTACTCATAGCTGTCCTAAAATGTTTGTGTTTGATTCTCCGGAATGAAATACCAGAAAAATCTCACTGTGATTCCTTGGTGATGGTGGAAAATAATGTCCAACCCCAGGGTTTCTGGCAATGAATGCGTTGCAGTAAACGGCCAAGTGAGAAGCAAACTGGAAAAATGTTGCAATGTGAATGAAGGCAGAAATTGATGATCAGTTGTGGTTAGTTGAATCTCCTTCTGTCTGTCCTCTCCCTACCTCTTCTTTCCCTCCTTTCCATTTAAATAATAATGAGCAGGATGTAATGGAAAAGCCTCTGGTTCTGACGTTTCCAGGGAGTCGCTGCCTCCCCGCAACAGCCTTTGCTGTTTCTTCTTACAGGGACGACATTTAAACAAATACAGTTTAAACTAGTTTAAACAGGGTGATGTGACGAGACACGACAGAGTGCAAACACAATAAACAATAAACAACAACACTTATGTGGCCCCGCTACAAGTAAAACTTTGTTATTGTAATCTATCTAGTAGCAAAGGACTATGATGAGTTTATAGCGCCAAACTCTTGCATTTTCTTGTCCAACAGGCTGTTGTATCTCAAAAGGTGTCATCCAAATGGTTTAAAAATTATGAAGATCCTAAAGGTCACTGGGTAATGACCTATATACAGTAGAAGATGAGGAGCTGACAGATGGCCACTACAATGAAGTTCTGTGAAGAGCTGTAGGCACTTTTGAAAAGATCAACAGAGTTCACATTATTCTGGATGTGCTTATGCCAGAGGTTCATTTTACTACAGTATATCTGTAATGAGTACAGAAAATGTTTGCATGAATAACATCCTGTTTTTCTGTATTTATGATCAGCTCTTATTAAAGCTCTAGGAATAGTTGAGTAGATTTCTCTACCAGAGGCAGAAGATCTGTTCATTGATGGACCAGCAGACAGTGAGTGGTACGTCATGTGGTGTTGGGGGGAGACGGACCTTTCTTTTTCTTTTCAGCACCATTATTCCTGGTGAAAGTAAATCTTTTTAGTGCGAGAGATGAGTTTGACATACTGTACTTGTATTGTAACAGTTGGAAGCACAAGGACAGCATCACTAAGGCATTTAAACCTGGGATTACATCTCAACCCCTACTTTAATAAACATGTCACTTGCTTTATTTGTCTTTTGACTTTTTTTTATTTCTGAGTGTTAAACTGACTGTGCATAACAGAGTTGTGTATATTTGATTTAACTATTGATATAAATAATAAAGGACACTTTCTTAAAGATTGTTGATTAGGTTCTGCATATTTGAATCTGCTTTTCTGTTTTTAGCCAATTCATGTCATCTGCATTTTTTCTTTAATTTTTATAACTGCATTGTACAGTTTTATTCCTTTTTTGAAAGTTACAAGTAAACATGTCATTATATTGTTCTTTTATTTGTATATACTGTAATATATAGAAGTGGGCATGCTGCAGTTTTAATACTTCAGTTTCAGTATATTCCCCCATCAGTCTATTTGTTAAATTAATCTTCTTTGTCTTTTCTTACTTTCAATTAAACTGACCCATCATTATTGTTAATTTTAAATATATTCTTGAAATGGTTGTACAATTTATACTGAATAATTAATAATAAAATTTTGTTTTTGGTAGTGACAATACTGAATGTTTTAATTTGTGCTCACCCAATCAACTTGCGTACCAACACAACTAGAATTGATAGATTTGACCAGAGCCTTCACTTGTAACAACATGGTCTACAAATGGTATGGACTTTGCTGGACTCGTTGGTAAACCCACAAGATAAAACAGCTTGGAAACTGAGTATCCTGATCAAAATTTTGCTTTTGCTTACAAACATAGTCTAGAACAATATGATTCTTATAATTTTTTGGGAGTCACATTTTCAATAAAACTTGCCTTTTTTAACTAAAACGCATCTTTTACATATAGGAACAAAACTAAAGGAAAAGGATTGAAGAACCTCTCTTTTTTTCGGCTGCTCCCATTAGAGGTTGTCACAGCGGATCATCTTCTTCCATATCTTCCTGTCCTCTGCATTTTGCTCCACTACTCCCATCACCTGCATGTCCTCCCTCACCATATCCATAAACCTTCGCTTAAGCCTTCCTCTTTTCCTCTTGCATGGCAACTCTATCCTTAGCAACCTTCTCCCAACATACCCAGTATCTCTCCAAACCAATGCAATCTCACCTCTCTGACTTTGTCTCCCAACAGTCCAGCCTGAGCTGACCCTCTAATGTCCTTATTTCTAATCCTGTTCATCCTCGTCTCATCCATTGCAAATCTTAGCATATTTACAGTGCATCCGGAAAGTATTCACAGCGCATCACTTTTTCCACATTTTGTTATGTTACAGCCTTATTCCAAAATGGATTAAATTCATTTTTTTCCTCAGAATTCTACACAACACCCCATAATGACAATGTGAAAAAAGTTTACTTGAGGTTTTTGCAAATTTATTAAAAATAAAAAAA
>JANRMT010062790.1:48631288-48649492 GCA_026402145.1 Polypterus bichir lapradei
TCAATTATATAATGCATGTTTTCTTCAGCGCTTTTTGGAGGTCTTCCTGGTTTTCTACGTACTGCGTGATTACGTGGGAGGCGTGATGATGTCACACGAAACTCCGCCCCCACGGCTTTCGCGCTCATCTCCATTACAGTAAATGGAGAAAAACAGCTTCCAGTTATGACCATTACGCGTAGAATTTCGAAATGAAACCTGCTTAACTTTTGTAAGTGAGCTGTAAGGAATGAGCCTGACAAATTTCAGCCTTCTACCTACACGGGAACTTGGAGAATTAGTGATGAGTGAGTGAGTGAGTGAGTGAGTGAGTGAGTCAGTCAGTCAGTCAGTCAGTGAGGGCTTTGCCTTTTATTAGTATATATATATATATATATAAAATGTGTGTGTGTATGTGTTTATTACTGGTTAATCTTCGTTGCCCACCAGGGATTGAACTCTGGATGTAGAATTTACTTTTCTGTAATGAACTGGATACAAAATGAACGTAGCCTTTCCTGATGATGACTCTTTCTTCATATGTCTGCTCTGTGGTGCAGCAGTGATTATGTATCTGATATTCATACTGTGATCTTTTATGCATACTGTGTGATCTTTTATTCTACCATCTGGTCTGTGGAAAACTTGCAAATGTTGTAAGCATTTCATTGTACTATAAACACAAGACAGTAAATGCGATCTAAAATAATTAACTGGCATATCAGAAGTCTGCTTGCCTTAGAACAGGAAGGGTATTTAGAAGTTCCACACCCTTTCTAAGCATGTATGAAAATCCTGCACTAGAGGTCGCTGTGACACAAGCACACAAGTTACAGACTTTTCCCTCATAGATTAATACTCAGCCATCTAGCTGTCAGATCCAGAGTTGAGAGACTCCATAATTAGAACACTCAGGTAACTGCTAAGGAAATCTTCTTTCTCCACTTAAAGACGAGCAATGCATTCAAAAACAAAACTATAACACTGTCCTCAAAATCAATCCTTATACAATAATAGTTTTTCCCTATTATTTCCAGTACAACAGAAATATGTGTACATATTTTTTTTCTTCTTGTATGTTAATCATGTTTACATTTACTGAACACCGTGAAATTCTTCCTTGCATGTGCTAATCGACATGGATTACATTGCCACTCTCCTGCACTGTGAGTACTGAGCATAAGTATCTCACACTGAAAGTTCTGTCTTCTTTAAACTTTGATGTTTTATTGTCATATAAAAATTGAACCAAGTCATTTGTTGCATTTTACTAACTTGTAACAAAACCTGCTTTTCCTGTATTTAAGGAAATTTTGCACCCATCTTCAAACCATTCTTTGAATCACTGCCTCTTCCAGTCTTATGATTAATCTTGAATTTGTACAGCATCACATGAGAGTGTATCTATAAAATATTACAGTGTACTTAAAAGGGATTAATAATTAACAGTCTGTTTATTAATCAAGCAAATAACTAATATTTATTTTATTCATTGCCTTTTTAAAAAGTAGTAAACACCATCCCCAAGTATAAAGTGTCACGCACAAGAGCATGGGGAGCAGTTTAAGGACCCGGGCCACATCGCGGCAACTCATGCCGAGGGACAGCGGTGGTGCACTAACCTTTCTCTTCTTGTTTCATCAGCCAGAACGAGGACTTGCCACCGTAACAAAGCCGGGAAAAAGCATAAAGCCGCCATACTTCCGGGTTCCCTTCTACCCTCCAGTTCCGAGACGATGACGTCAGTCTCCCAGACTGCATCACTATTTATCCAGCATACCACAGTTTAATTTCCTGTCCTCCTGTATATATGTTCCCCCATTACCCTCATACAATGTCTTATGTTGACCCAGAGTTTTGTTGTGGAGACGTTACTCTGTTTATGTTCAGTAAAAGACGGGGCGGAAAAACCCCACCAGTTTATGCTGTGTCATCTGCTTCCTTTCACAGATTGGTGTAGTTGGCAGGATACCGCCCAAGGATGTCGGAAGGGCAGGACCTGAGTGTTGTGTTGAATACCTTGGCGAACGAGCTCCAGGCAGTCAAGCTGGACCAGGCCGCCACGCAGGTAGAGCTCGCACAAACAAGGAGGTGGCTGGTAGTTGCGGAAGCTGCGAGACCAGATGTCGCACGTCCTCCACCTCCCCAGATTGTTCCCCTTACAGAAACCGACGATCTGGAAGCTTATCTGACCATCTTCAAGAGAACGGCATCTAGAAATCAGTGGCCACGAGCGGACTGGGCATCCATCTTGGCTCCCTACCTGAAGGGCCCGGCGGAGCGGGCCTATTACGACCTCCCTGAGGAGGACGCCGCCCAATACAACCTCCTAAGAGCAGAGTTGTACAAACGCTCCGGCCAGCAGGCGAGGGTTTGGCGGCACTGGCGATTCAATCAGGAGCTCCCAGCTAGAGCCCAGGTGTTCGAATTCTGTGGCAAGCTCGGGTGCTGGCTTCAGCCCGATGTCAATCAAGCCCGCCAGGTGGTTAAGCAGGTAGCCTGTGAGGTGATAATATATGCCATGCCGCACTACCTCGCCCAGCAGGTCCAGAGACATCCCTTCCAGGATATGAACGGGCTCTTGGAGGTCTTGGAATGCCAACTGGCGGTAAACCAAATCAGGGGGTCTGAGAAGCCTGCTCGTATGGCCCGACAGGGACAGGTTGCCTCACAGGAGCTGCCCGCAAAGACAACAGACCGGGTGCTCACCCCGCCGTGCTGTTTCAAGTGTGGCGAGGTGGGGCACATCCTTCCCACCTGTCCCCTCAACGCAGGACTGATGGACTGCAGCTACGCGAGAGGAGAGAGGTACAGTGCACTGTCAAACCCTCTGGCACTTACGAATACGGGAGTGATGTTGGTGAATGGACACTCGGTGGTGGCTTTGTTTGATTCCAGGAGCAATATCACCATTATTGCTCACCGTTATGTTTTATCGTGACAGTGGCTTGCCAAACGTTTGAGTATAACATGTGTGCACAGAGAGACCAGGTCATACAGGTCCGCAAGGTTTTTTATAACTTGGAAGGGGACTCCGAAACAGCTTTTGGTTGCGGTGCTGCCCCAGCCCCCCTATCCAGTTATATTGGGAAAAGACTGCTCCAAACTAAAAGCAGTAAAACTGTCTCCACTCCTGTACACAAACTGGGTCTACTTGTGGATGGTCAGGGGACTCTCCAAACTGCTTCCATGCCGTACTCTTCAGCAACTTCTGAAGACGTGGGCGGCCCGGGGGGACGCTTATCGGGAACGGACCCCAGTCTGGAAGTACAACCGGGTGGGGTTCCAGCGCTGGGAGACGCCACTCCGGGCCTGAGCCCTGAGGTTTTAGCTGACCTAGACTTTCAGTTTCACTCTACGCCAGCATCATTTAAAAGAAAGCAGTGGAATGACGATTCCCTGAAGTTTGCCCGGAATACTGTTGTATCTGCTGACGACCTGGCGTTGCTAGATTCCACACCACTGGGACCCTACTTTATCCTAGAAAATGACTTGTTGTACCGAATTGCGGAACACAAAGTCGAGGTATTGAAGTTGCTGTTAGTGCCGTGAACCTACCGGCGGGAGGTCTGCGACCTAGCACATGCCCACCTCTTAGACGCCCACCTCAGGGCCGAAAAAACGTTAAAGAGAATTAAACGCCGATTTTATTGGCCCAGGATCAATGAAGAGGTCCGCCATTTCTGTCAGTCTTGCCCAATCTGTCAGATACGCCAGATTCCCAGGAGGGACCGAGCTCCTCTAATCCTGATTCCCCTTATAGATGTCCCCTTTGAACGGATCGGAGTTGATCTCGTTGGACCCCTAGAGTCTTCAGCCCTTGGCCATAAATATATATTGGTCATGGTGGATTACGCAACACGATACCCAGAAGCAGTTCCCCTGCGAGCTGCTAATACAAAAAACATCGCACGGTAATTAGTAGGGTTATTTTCCTGAGTAGGGATACCAAAGGAAGTCCTCACGGACCAAGGTACGCCCTTTACTTCGGATACGTTTAGGGAGGTGGCCAAGTTACTCCATATTAAGCATCTCAAAGCGTCTGTTTATCACCCTCAGACAGATGGGCTGGTAGAAAGGTTTAACCAGACCCTTAAACAGATGCTCCAAAAGGTAGATAGCACGGACGGAAGAGACTGGGACCAGCTCTTACCTTTAGTACTTTTTGCATATCGGGAGGTACCACAAGCCTCCTCGGGATTTTCCCCATTTGAACTTCTCTATGGGCGCCAGTCCGGGGCATTTTGGACTTACTAAAAGAAGGGTGGGAAGGGGAGGTGCTTCCCTCCACAAATGTTAGAATATATATCGCAATTACGCGATTGTTTAGACAAAATTTGACCTGTACTAAAGGATCACATGTCTCGGGCTCAAGCAGCGCAGGCCCGAAATTATAATAGGAACTCCTCCCTGCGTGAATTTTGGCCAGGGGATCATGTGCTGGTGCTCGTGCCTACCTCCCACTCAAAATTGCTCGCCCATTGGCAGGGCCTGTACGAGGTTAAAGAAAAAAAAGGGCTTGTCAACTATTTGGTTAGCCAACCAAATCATCATCCGACTGAGAGGGTGTATCACGTGAACTTATTAAAGCCGTGGAACACCAGGGAGGAGCAACCTCCTTCCGAGCCCACCCTCTCCCTTTTCTCCAAAAACATAGCACTTAACCTCGGCCACAATTTGACGCCCCACCAACGACAGGAGCTCGAAGGAGCAATCCTGTCCGTTCCGGAGGTGGTCAGTGAAGCACCAGGCCGGACCGCGCTGATTCAGCATGATATTGTGACAGACCCGGGGGTGGTTATCCGGAAAAGACCCTACCACCTCCTGGAGGCAAAAAGGGCTGAGGTAGAGCTGGAGGTCCAGCGGATGTTGGACATGGGTATTATCGAGGAAAGTCAGAGCCCGTGGTCCAGTCCCATTGTCCTCGTGTCCAAGCCGGATGGCTCCTGGAGATTCTGCAATGACTTCCGATGTCTTAATCAGGTCTCCAGGTTTGATGCCTATCCCATGCCCCGAGTTGACGAGCTCCTCGAGAGGTTGGGAACGGCCCGGTATTTGACTATTCTTGACGTGACCAAAGGGTACTGGCAAATTCCCTTAATGGCATCCGCTAAAGAGAAAACCGCTTTCAGTACCCCTAGTGGACACTGGCAATACAAGGTTCTCCCATTTGGGCTGCATGGGGCACTGGCTACATTCCAGCGTCTGGTAGATAGAGTGCTACGGCCCCACCGATCCTATTGTGCCGCCTACCTTGATGACGTTGTCATCTTTTCCAGCACCTGGGAGGAACATGTGTTGCAGGTTTACGCTGTCATCCTGATGCTAGCGAAAGCCGGCCTACGTATCAACTCCCGGAAGTGTTACTTTGGGTTGAACGAGGCCAAATATTTGGGCTACCTGGTAGGAGGAGGGATGGTGAAACCATAGTGCTCGAAAATAAAAGTCATCTTGGAATGGCCCCGTCCAATACTCAAGAAATAGGTGCAGGCTTTCTTGGGGTTAGCGAGTTACTACCGCTGGTTTGTACCTCATTTCTCTGAGAGGGCAGCGCCCTTGATAAACCTGACAAAGAAGAAGGCCCCTTTGCATGTGGAGTGGAATGAAACAGCGGAATAGGCATTCAGTGACTTAAAGCTGGCCCTCAGATTGGCACCTGTTTTGAGAACACCTAATTTTTCCCTTCCTTTTCTTCTCCAGACCGATGCTTCGGACACTGGCCTCAGTGCCGTGTTGAGCCAAAGTGTCAAAGGTGTCGAACACCCTGTGATGTACCTGAGCCGGAAACTGTTAGACCGAGAGACGAAGAATGCGGCGGTGGAACGGGAAGCCCTGGAGATCAAGTGGGCAGTAACTCACCTGCGGTACTACCTGCTGGGTCAGGAGTTCACCCTGGTGATGGACCATGCTGCCCTCCAGTGGATGGCCCTTCATAGGGAGTCAAATCCTTGAGTTACCAGGTGGTTTTTGGACCTGCAGCCGTACAAGTTCACCGTCACTTATCGTCGGGGTAACCTTCAGGCCAACGCAGATGCCCTCTTGCGGGCTCACGACCTCTCAGTTCAGGCCACCCGACCCAGTGGGTCTGGGCTGGAGGGAGGGTCATGTCACGCACAAGCACATGGGGAGCAGTTTAAGGACCCAGGCCACATCGCAACAACTCATGCCGGGGGACAGCGGCGGTGCACTAACCTTTCTCTTCTTGTTTCATCAACCAGAATGAGGACTCGCCGCCATAACAAAGCCGGGAAAAAGCATAAAGCCGCCATACTTCCGGGTTCCCTTCTACCCTCCAGTTCCGAGACGATGACATCACTCTCCCAGACTGCATCACTATTTACCCAGCATGCCACAGTTTAATTTCCTGTCCTCCTGTATATATGTTCCCCCATTCCCCTCATACAATGTCTTATGTTGACCCAGAGTTTTGTAGTGGAGGTGTTACTCTGTTTATGTTCAGTAAAAGACGGGGTGGAAAAACCCCACCAGTTTATGCTGTGTCATTTGCTTTCTTTCACAAAAGGTATATGAATATAATCAATATATTATTATTATACATTATATATATAAATATATATACTAGGGGGCTTTGCCCCCTGCTTGCTTAACTCGCCAATCCCCCGGCCTGTGCTACGCGCTAGCCACTTTGCATTCTGCCGCTCGCGTATGTGGATTTCACTTTCACCAAACAACAAATCTTTTCATTCTCATGGATACGCCTCTTCATTGGAAGGAAACACTACTTTTCCCTGATGGCAACACTAATTAGATGATCTATAAGTCTCCTACTTAAAGTTTAAATCCCAACAATATATTCAATCTCTTTTCGCTGTTTCGTTATTTCACTGAGTAATAATTTCCATTTGTTTGCGCTAATGCGAACTTTACTATCATTATTTTAAAACTTTCAAATTGTAATACTTTCATTATCTCTAACCTGCTCAGCATTTGTATTGTGCCAACGTTTTGGAATTCTTTACAGTGTTCTACTTTGTCATCTACTCTTTATCTTTTATTTCTGGTCCCGGGCGTGGTTAAATCTCTTGGCACAAGTCTCATCTCGTGGGATGTGAAAATATCTCTATGAAAAAAGCACGTCTTATCCCAGGCTTAAAAGTCTCGTTTCGTCCCAGGCTAAAAAGTCATGTCTCATCCCAGGATTTTTTTATTATAATAGAGTAATATATAGGGGAAGGACCTCAGGATTATACAGCTGCCTAAACTATCTGCATTTTGAGACCTTGACCAAACTGGAAAGCTGTGACCACATTCAAGCCCCCTACTGGAGGTCTTTACCCGTACTTACATAGGTACCAATGAGCAAACACAACTTTTATTAAAACAGCTTTTAAAAAATTCCTGCATAGTATCATTAAACATATTTTATCATTGAGCTTATATATTTATATATATATATATATCCCTGCCAGGATGTGTTCCGTCTATTACCTTGCTGAGGGGCCAGGAGAAAGAAAAGGCAGAAGACTTCCTGTCTTTGCCTTGAAGTTGGTAGGAGTGTGTCAGCATCCTGGCAGGGGTGAATAAAGGACCCTTACCCAGCTGAGAGAACACTATAATGGAGCAATCAGGTAGGATTCCATACCCTAGGTGGCCTCAACAGGTGGGATCTTGGGAGGCAGAAGTGATGTCTTTCAGGGACGGCTTCTGATGAGGGTCTACAGAGGTAGAAAAGGAGAGAGTATTACTGGACAGCACCAACCTCTGGCTCAGCTAAAAACACTCACTTTTGAGCCTGTAAACTGTCTCTCATGCGCATGTGTGTGACACAGATTTGACTGAATGATAATTGCAGACCAAGGAGGACTCTTAAACCTAATGGTTTCACTCTCTTTGAAAGAGACACTTTCAATAAAACTGGTTGCGTTGAGTGTATTGTTGTAGCTGTTATTAGTGTGGTCAAAAGACTTTATTAGGAAGGTTGCAGGTAAATAATGTATATTGTGAAGGCAGTTGGTTGTGTTCAGATTACTGAGAGATCACACAACTGGTCAGCCCAGCCATTTGGTCAGGGACAGAAGCCACAGCTATTTATTGGAACAGCTTAGCTATTAGCTAAAGAATCAGGCTTGATGGACTAAATGGTCTCCTTTTCTTTTGATAAACTTTGTATGTTCTTATGTTTAAAAAAATTCAATTCTGAAGTTATGGTCCTCTTTTGGAGAGGTATGTCTTGCTGTTTGAAGATGAAGGGGATGCAAACGTCACAGTTGAATGAATTTAAATCTGTTGACGTCTTGGTTACTAGAAGGAGCAAATGAGATTAAGGAGAGTGATAAGCAGTTATGGGTTATGACTCAGACAGAGATGGTTATGGAGGACCAAAGCTTGGATGAAAAGCTTTCAGTAGTGAAGGAAACAAGCGGGTAAAATGAGGTACAGACTTGATGGGCTGAATAGCTTCACAATCTACAAGGGTAGTAGAGTATTCTTCTAGATTGTGTCTTACTTGATGTGCTTTGGGCATCTAATGAAAGTGTCTACCTGGCACCATTCATGAAGGTGTGTCAGGAACAGCAGGAATGGCCCACCAGGAAGAGACAGGGGATATTAGAAAGAGGTATAATCTCTCTAGTAGATTCATTTCTATCTGCTAGCCTGGGAATTCCTGGGGATTCCCCAGAAAGCGTCAGAGAATCTCGTTCTTTTTCCACTGCGGTTTTTACTAGTCCAGGGAAACCAAAATCACATGAAATAAGAGGAAAACAGCTTTTTGAAGGCACTAAAAAAACTGGATACATGCAGTTTAAGTGAAAGAGAGTTCACTGACACTCCTCACTCTTAAATTTGCTACATACAATTGCCTGTCAGTAAGACATTTGTGCCGTAGATCAGTTCCTGCTTTTCCTAGTGACATGGCTTTTGTTGATGGTTATTTGAAAACACAATTTTACAGGAATCTTTGTTATCTCAAATTCAAACAGGTAATTGGCAAAAGCAATAGGAATTTGGGGTATAAACATAATTTCACCCTGTAGCACATACTTTAAAATTGTAACTTCAATCTGATCAGATCAAATCAGATTTGAATGTAATGCTTTGATCTGTAATCTTGTACCATTACAAAGTTTTGGAGGGTTTAGTTTAAAAGCAATATACACTGAATCACAATCTATATATATAAATCACTAAGGCAAGACAACCATGGAAAGCACGCCGGAAGGGGCGTGGATTCACTAAGCCGGCGACAAGTAAGACACCTATGGCGCAAGCAGGAAGGAGCCACGGCCACCAACTCCAAGACCATTGGATACGACGACAACTCGCAGAACCACGCCCACCAACTCGGAGGTGACGACACAGAAAAAACGGCGTCATTTATATTCGTCTGTCATAGAGGCCACATGCACCTCCGAGCGACGTTGACTGTTCATAGAGGCATGTTTCTCATGGAGGTGAATCGTCATATGCAGCATGTAAAACGGTTTGCGAGGGGTGTCCCATGGGATCCTTAAAACAATCCTTTACAACTGAGGTTAAAACACAATGAAGTAAGCAGTCTTTAAAAACCGAGTTTTCGGTTACGACGCACGACCGCATGCACCATAGCAAACTGTTTTACACGCTACATACAGCAATTTGCGCTACTACCGTGGTCGGGTGTCTTGGTGGATAATATATAGAAAAGCAGCCAAAACCGCATAGAGCAATGAAAAGTCTACGTGAGTCACAGGTGTATGTTGACTGTGCAAAGACGACAACGACTCAAGTGACGAGTTGGAGGTGGGCACAAGAGCAGGCAGGGCGCGATGGCGGTCCGCCAGTTTTCAGTCACGGACTATTGTGTGTTGGTTCGTTCCATGCATTGTTACAATGTTGCTTTTCTTGCTGATTTATTACATTACCAATTTTTCAAATGTTAATTTTCTCCCTGTGCTTAAAAATCATTAAAAAACCGGCCTGATTATGCGGCGCATGGTACACTTGGCTAGTTTACTTTAACTTATTACATATGGCATTGATGTTTACAGGCTGTGCATTTACATAGCCCATGCAATAAATTGAACGTTTTAAACACTGTACAGAAAAGAACAGGAGAAAAGAAATACACTAGTGAACTATGTACAATGTCCTCCTCCTCCATTTTCTTTCAATGGCGGAGCACTTTACTGAGCTTGGCAGCTGTTTAAACTGCCCAAGACATGCTGTCACTCCCAGTTTTGTGAATAGTGGCACATCATGGTCTGACCTGCAAAGGGACACCCCAGTTAGAATAATCTAGAACAATCTAAACAAGATCAGGCCATTCAGCCTAACAAAGTTGAACAGTCCTATCCATTTAATTTCTTCAAAATAACATCAAGTCAAGTTTTGAAAGTTCCTAAAGTCCTACCGTCTACCACACTACTTGGTAGCTTATTCCAAATGTCTCTGGTTCTCTGTGTAAAGAAAAACTTATATTTCTGTGAAATTTACCCTTAACAAGTTTCCAACTCTGTCCCCGTGTTCTTGATGAACTAATTTTTAAATAACAGTCTCGATCCACTGTTCTAATTCCATTCATAATTTTAAATACTTCAATCATGTCTCCTCATAGTCTTCTTTTGCTTAAACTGAAAAGGCTCAGCCCTTTTAATCTTTCCTCTTAACTCATCCCCTGTAGCCCTGGAATGAACCTAGTTGCTAATTTCTGGACTTTTTCTAGTGCTGCTGTCCTTTTTGTAGCCTGGAGACCAAAACTGCACACAGTTCTCCAGATGAGGTATCACCAGTGCGTTATAAAGGTTGAGCATAACCTTGTTGGACTTGTCCTCTACACATCAGGGTGCTATTTAACCTAACATTCTGTTAGCCTTCTTAATGGCTTCTGAACACTGTCTGGCAGCTGATAATGTCGAGTCCGTTATAACTCCTAAATCTTTCTCATAAAGTGTACTTTAAATTTTTAGACCTCCCAATGTGTATTTAAAAATGACATTTTTATTTTGTACATGTCATTTATTTACATGAAATTTTATTTTCCACAATTCTGCCCAAGCCTGTATGCTGTCCAAATCCTTCTGTAATGATATAACGGATTCCAAATTATTTGCCAATCCACCTATTTTGATATAATTTGCAAACCTAATCAGCTTGTTACTTATATTCCTAGCCAAATCATTTATATATATATTAAAAATACCAGCGGCCCTAGCACTGACCCCTGTGGGACTTAACATCACCCGATTCTGAGAAGAATTCCTCGCACCATCACCTTCCATCCTTGTCTTTGCCAGTTCTGCACTCAGCTACACACTAAACCCTGAACTCCCACTTCTTTTAGTTTGATACATCATCTCTCATGTGGCTCTTTGTCAAGTTCTTTCTGAAAGTCAAGATAAATAATATCATATGCTCTACTGTGATCATATCCTTTTGTTGCTTCCACATAGAATTCCAATATATTAGTAAAAACAAGACCTCCCTTGTCTGAACCCATGCTGACTGATCAGTAACACTCCTGTTCATTTGTGTGTAAGCACACTTGACAATCCAAGACGGACATCATCACCCCAGTCCATCAAATATATATGTATTTATATCGCATTGCAAGGAGTAAATCTTGAAGGACGTAAAGCTGTGTATAAAGGGCGAGTATGATATTGTAACACCCACAACCAGTCAGGGAGAAACAACAGCAGCACATATGTCAGGAGTTAGGAATTACTGATGAGCCTTTATTAAATGGCCCTGCTGGCTTCACCAACAGCAGTAACCCAAGCCTTTCTAAGATACCAGCTTGGCCCAAACATGCTTCACTTTAAGTGGATGACTTTGTCTGAAGTGCAGGTGGTGAGATCAATTGTTTGGTGTGCCTCCTTGTCTGGCGTCATTTTCACTGCATGGACACGTCAAGTATAAACCAGGCTAAGCACGTCTTCTTTGAATTTCGCCAAACTTTCATCCTTTCACTTCGCTTCAGTCAAAGTGATTCTGAGATTTTGGAGTATTTGGTTTTTCTGTTGTTGAGGGTGGGTTAACCGTAAATACTGATGTACTATAATACCCTTTCTTACTAGATACCCACTGCCCTAGCTGTACTATTTTGCCAAAGCGCTTCTTATTAATGATCATGTGAGTCTGCCAGTCAACTTTGCATTACATAAATATAGATTATTTTTCTTCCACTATTCTAAAGATATTGTTATGGCAAAGTCAGAATAGACAACACCATAACTTTTATCTTGAATGAATCCAAACAGAACTACGAATGCAAATGCCCTTTTATAAAAACAACTAGACAGGTACTGTTAAAAAACACATCTTTCAAATATAACATATAAAGTGCACAACTCTATTTGCAAGTACTGCATCCCTGAGATGACTGCAAGATATATATGGGAACTGGTGGCACATGCCGTTAGGCTACAGAAAGAGAGAGCCGGTCTTGCAACTGGCTAATGGAGATCATCTTTAGAGGCAGAACTTGAATCCATGTTCACATCCCACCTCTGCCATCTCATGAAAGATGACTCCAAAGAGAGTAAGAGTACCGTCCTGACTGATTCCTCACCCGTGACAGGTTCATGAAAGTTATTCTGTCAGTCAGGTCTTTTCAGACTCCAATTCTTGGTGATGGAGGAGTTCCCAGCTTTAGTAGGCACCAAACAGCACAGTGGGGAGAGTGCCAGTCCATGTCAGGGCATACTCACACATATAAACACACACTTTCCCAACTTAGGAATGATGAAGGAAAACACGTGCCACTATGAGGAGAATTTACATTCTCTATAAACAAGCATGGAGTTCGAACCCCGGATGCTAAATACATGAAACTTAAATGCTAACCAATGTACTACTCATCACTAAAATCCTATCAGTAATTCAAGGTTGAAAATATTTTACTAATACAGTATTAAAATAATATTGGCATACTATTATAATATTTAAAATATTTACACATATAGAAGCACACATATACACAAACACTAACCAAACACAAACACAGATACACAAATTATACAATGAAAGCAAAACCCAGAGTGTGACTTGGAGGAATTTCAAAATAGGTCAAGGGATGGGAACACTCACTGGTAAAATGGTGTCACAGTAAATAGATCTATGAGGTCAGGAAGCTAAATAAATGATCATATTCAAGAGTGACTATCTCTTAGGCACACACAGATGCAGAGAGGAGAATGAATAGGAACAAAAGCACAGCACATCTTTTAAATGCATCTATATTTAGAAAGGAAATTTTAAAAAGTCCCTGAAGTTTCCCATGTGACTCATAAGCTCAGGCCACCCACTCTTAGGCACAACGGTTCAGAAGCAGCATGTGATTACCAAAGCTTCCGCTGCTCAAAAAAACCAACAATAAAACAGCCACCAAAAGTGAAAGTATTAGTTATCAATATTGATACTGTCATTTATCAAAAATAACATTGTAGCTTGTACAGTATAGCAACACTGGGAGAAATGGTAAAGAAATGGTTATGATTGTTCCCGGTTGTTACTTACTGCCATTTTTGTGAAGTATACATGCTCTCTCCATGTGGTCTGACCCCTGAATTTGAATAATAGGTCTGAGGTCACTCCTGCCACCCATACCCGACACAGACAGACGCAGGACACAAGTTTATGGCACACATTTTTATTCTTTTCTGTTTCCTTGTGGGAAATGCCTTCCCTCACTCTTTTTCTTCTCTCTCTATTCCTCCACTCCTCCTGGCAAACTTTGTCTTCTCCCTCCCAACTCTGGCACTTGGAGTAGTGGCCGCTGCCGCCTTTTATCAGGTGCCCGTTGACCTACTTCCAGCAGCACTTCTGGGTGTGGCAGAAATGCTGCAAACAATTGCTCAGCAGTTCTCCAGGTACCCCCTGGTGGTGGCTACAGGCCCCAACAGGGTTAAGCTTCGATGATCCAAACCTGTTGCATTGCTGCACGCCAGGGGGGCTGCCCTCTAGTACTCCGAGGGAGGTAATGGTCTGGATAGTCTCTCTCTCTGGGAACTTCCATTATAGGGGCACCCGGGCTGGGCAAGGGCCCCGGTCGTTCGCCACAAAGGGTTTGAGAATGGTATGTTATTTTATATATTGTTAAGAATATGATTATTTGGCTGGCTTTATAAGGGTAGGTTAAATTGGAACACAGGAACAAATTACAGTTAGGAGAGGCACATTTCAATTTTTTCAGCAGTCTGGAAGTCAGTGACCCAGAACCTTGACCCGAACTTGACTCCACCCACTTGTGCTGTCTTTATATAAAGGCAGAGCCAGTGGACAACTCAGTTATCTCAAGACCAGAATACAAACACAACTTATAGTTGTAAGTATTTATAACTTTTCTAAGAGTAACTGCTGGTTCTGGGCTTACCCACTAAAAATTCCATCTTTCATTAAATAGGATATTTTGTCCACCCTGGACAACCAATATATTTTTATGTCTTTTTTAAATTATAAAAAATAATAAACCATTTGTAGAAATTTGAGTGAATTTTAACTTGGTTAATTAATTTATAACAGTTAACAAGATGTCCAATATAATGTAGGAAATAGTGGTGTATGATCCCTCAATCAATCAATCATCAGTTTTACCTTCAACAATACTGGTAATCAATAAAATATATTGGTAAGGCTCCACTTACCTTACATTTTTCTGTTGTAGGAAGTGGTTCTCTGGCCTTCAGACTTATTTATATCAAAGAAACCAAGGTTCACTCATTTTTAGAAACAGAATAGTGCAGTTTATAAATAAACAAAAGGATTAAAAAAGTATGATAACTACATATATATATATGTGGACACAGACACACTAGATGGACAATCGTAACATATAGGCTGGCTATTTACTGGTTATTTGGAGTTCTAATTTATCTTAGCACAGATAGTTTTACAATACCAAGTGTTCATGCATGATGTCCAATGTGGTGTGGAGTTGTTGCTTTGTTGTTGCATTGGGTTAAAGGACAGGATTCTTCATGCATTGGAGTCTACTCTTTCTCTTTGTTTCATGATCCCTTGTCAGTACTGTGTTGCTGCTTCCTCAGCTTGCCTTCTGCTGACTTTTTCCACTTCATTAGTAAAAGGCATCACTCATTCTGGCCCAAGAGTTTAGATGTTGAAGTTCCCTGCTTGAGATGATGGTGTTTTGTCAGCCTTGTCAGACAACTGGTACACAGCTTTGGCTTGACAGACTGGGTCTCAGCTTCAGGTTCACAAAAACAAGAGAATTTCACCTTTTCAGCTCCTCATGGAGAGGATAGCTCATAGTTTGTTAGTTTCTGAGAGAAGATTTTAGAAAGTCATTTTGGAGAATGTGTACAGAATTGCCCCTGGGAAGAGATCCAGAGTTCTGTAGGATTCCCCAGCGAATTTAAATGAGTGTATTCAATTCCCAAATCTAAAACCTTCTTTTTGCTTCTCCCGTTAGAGAGATGGGCTGCATGTGCATTTAAATGAAGGTTGAGCCTTTTTCTGATTGAATTAAAGTTACTTCGAGTTATGAAATCAGTGTCTTCTAATGGGCGTGTTATTCTTTCCATCCTAATTGTTACTCCTTGAATTATAGGTCTGGGTTCTGGCTGGAGTCTACTTTCATGCTCTGTTGCTAGAGAGCTATGCAGAGAGGGCCTCTGCAAGATGTCAGGTCACCTGTGATTCACCCTTGTTATCAGATGAAGTGCAGGCAGATCCTCATACAAAGAGTCCAGTTAACTAATTGGAATGTAGATTGGGGATTTTACAGATTTGTTGTGTCTGTTGGGTCTGCTGCTTTCACAAGACTTGTATGACACTAAGACCTTTCAGAAGGGGCAATGTCCACATTGTCCTACACATTTCAAACCAACTAGGAGTCATGAGGCCATATACACAAACCATCACTCACTCCAGGCCAACTTACAGTTGCTAATTTTCCTGACACTTTTTTTATATTGTGGGATGCAACCAACAAAACAGAGAGCTGAACCAGCAAACTTCACACATTACCAAGCAACTAAACACTGTTAGGCTAACCTCTGCTACTGTTATACCTTTCTTTTGAATTTATAATTGTTTGTGGCTATATTTTAAAAAATACACCTATTTGGTCTTTATTAATACATTAGGCAGGCATACCAAACATTTGTATGGCTTCCAATTTTTATAATAGCTCTTTTCCTCTTTGGAATTCAATGGCTGAACTATGGCCTTCAAATTAACGGTTAATTAATGTTTTTGGTAGGATATTAAACATGGATAACTAATGTTGCTTAGTGGAAAAGTATGTTTGTTCCAATCGTCAGACGTTCTCTTCGAAGACCAAGGGTGTCTAATTCTAAATCTGTTAAACAGTTGTTTATTTTGTTGGGCCTCTGCTCACTAATGCATGCTTATTGCATGATAACGGGTCCATGGCCATGATGTGCCAATGTTCGGAGTGTTCTGAGGGCTAGAACGTAGGGTGATGATATATGCAGTATAATGGTGTAGGAGTGTTATTTACTATATGAAATTTCACTGGCCATTGACTGATTGGGGCCTCACTGCATATTTGATGTTATGGCATTCATTGAATCCAACTGTGTAATAGCGGTGCAACAAAATGTTCGTCTTAAGTTTATCATGCCTCAGTGAGGAAGAATTACTTCTTCTAATGCTATTTTATAATAGTTCTGCTAACTTTAAATCTATTGGCAACATGAAGAATGTATTTGTTAAACCATTTATAACTGTAAGAATGCCAGAAAATATCAAAAGGGTGAGATAGGCTATAGATTGGAGTACAACTTCAGTAGGTAGTATTTAACATTTCAGAGTGGTAAATAGGACAAGGTGAATAAACTGCATAAACTGAGTAATTTCATCTAACTGAACTCAACCATTCCTCTTATCCTTTTCAAACTTTTCACAAACTTGTACCGTGAAACTTATAAGACATCTGTCGACCCATCCACTCATTTTCTGTACCTGCTCATCCAGCTCACATTCCGAGGGGGCCATAGGCGATCCTGAAAACACCAAGCATAAAGTATGAACCAGCCTTGAAGAGGACACCGCTTCATCGCAGGACACTGTCACATAAACACCGAACACACACACACACACACGCACACACACACACACACATACTGGGACAATTTACAGTCACCTAGCATT
This sequence comes from Polypterus bichir lapradei, assembly GCA_026402145.1. Taxonomy (NCBI): domain Eukaryota; kingdom Metazoa; phylum Chordata; class Cladistia; order Polypteriformes; family Polypteridae; genus Polypterus; species Polypterus bichir. The sequence goes on from JANRMT010062790.1 coordinate 48,648,344, forward strand.
TATGTCACTGATGCAATGAACTGTTTGTGATGGTCTGGTTACACATCTCCATTAAAATCAGTACTTACTTTCTTATTATGGTTACAGGAACAATTTTAGTGTGTATAGAGAGTTTCACTTTATCTGTCTGTGGTTTCACTTTCCATAACTGAAATGCAATATAATAAATTTTTCATGTGGGCATAACTGACTTGATCCTGGCTCCGCATTATTTGAGACTATTTGCTAATGGTTACTTTCACAAGGAAGAAGGAAATTTGAAAGAATAAGAAAATTCAGTGTTTACATTATGCAGGTATGATAGCTCTCCTCTGACTGTTTTTTTAACACCTAAAAATGTGCTCAAGGTCTGTTCAATCCTTTGTTTACAGCTCACCTTTTGATCTGCAGTATGTTTACAGTGCTGAATACACACAGCAGAAGAAGATAACTCATCACTGTGATATATGATTTTAAGTTTATGTTATCTTCTGAACCAGATATGTTAAAATGATCTTACAAAGAAATATTTTGTCATACCTTGATATGATTGGTGATTTATTATAGGGGTATATGTGTTCCCTTGCCCGTACCTTAACCCTACAACCGGAAGTGTTACTGCTGTCTCCATCAAATCGTTGTGGACGCTAGGGAGCGCTGTTGCCCCGTTGAACCCACCAGACAGACGTCCCAGACACAAGTGCAAAAGCACAAGAAGATTCAAATTATTCTATAATAAATTGCACAAAGCAACGCACAATCCACAATTCTCCAAATCAAAATAATAACAATAATCAATAATCACACACAATCCTCCATTCATAGCAGCTCTGTCCTCTACCACCCAGCTCCAGCTCGATCTGCTGGGGTTTCCCACAATCCTTTATAGTCCATGACCCGGAAGAATTCTGTCTCCAGGTCAAACACCTTCTTCAGGTGCCCCGGGAGTACTGTGGGTTTCCGCCCTCGTGACTCCTACGTACTTATGGGTTAAAGTCGTGATAATATCCCCCTGGCGGCACCCACGGCTGCCCTGTGGGAATCCGGGGAACCATTTCCGTCCATGGGAGCTGCCATCTAGCGTCCCGGGGCATGTAGTATATATATACAGTACAGGCCAAAAGTTTGGACACACCTCCTCATTCAATGTGTTTTCTTTATTTTCATGAC
>JANRMT010062790.1:48654492-48678518 GCA_026402145.1 Polypterus bichir lapradei
CAAGGGCTGAAGTGCGGGGCTATCCAAAACTATCACTGAGCGTGTTTCAGTAATGTGTGTAGTGACTTAGAAAACCACAATATTACATTAAAATACACTGCTCAAAAAATTAAAGGAACCCTTTTAAATCCGAGTATAGCATCAAGTCAGTGAAACTTCTGGGCTGTTGATCAGGTCAGTGAAGTAGCAGAGGGGCTTGTTCATCAGTTTCAGCTGCTTTGGTGCACTAGAGGGGCAACAGTGAGACAACCCCCAAAACAGGAATGAATGGTTTAACAGGTGGAGGGAGGCCACTGACATTTTTCCCTCCTCATCTGTTTTGTCAGTCGTTTTGCATTTGTCTACGGTCAGTGTCACTATTGGTAGCATGAGGCGATGCCTGGACCCAACAGAGCTGGCACAGGTAGTCCACCTTCTCCAGGATGGCAGACACATCAATATGTGCCATGCCAGAAGGTTTGCAGTGTCTCCTAGCACAGTCTCAAGGGCATTGAGGATATTCCAGGAGACAGACAGGCAGTTACCTAAGGAGAGCTGGACAGGGCCAAAGAAGGTCCTTATCCCATCAGGAGGACCGGAGGAATAGAATGAGCACTGCCAGAGCCTACAAAATTACCTCCAGCAGGCAAGTCACTGGTGTGAATGTCTCTGACCTCTGACAAAAAGAAACAGACTTCATGAGGGGGCCTGAGGGCCCAATGTTCTCAGGTGGTGCCCCGTGGAGCTTGATTGGCATTTACCATAGGATACCAGAATTGGCAGGTCCACCACTGGTGGGTGCCCTGTGCTTTTCACAGATGAGAGCAGGTTCACCCTGAGCACATGGGGCAGACATGAAAGGGTCTGGAGAAGCCGTGGAGAACGTTATGCTGCCTGTAACATCATTCAGCATGACTGATGTGGTGGTGGGTCAGTGATGGTCTGGGGAGGCATATCTACAGAGGGACGCACAGACCTCTTCAGGCTAGACAACGTCACCTTGACTGTCATTAGGTATCAGAATGAAATCCATGGACCCATTGTCAGACACTATGTAGCTTATGTCATGTCCAGGGCAACCCTCGTGCCTTAATTTATAATATAATAATTAAGTTATTTTAATTTTATAATAATATAATCTTATATCACAGCTCCAGCTGATTCAAAACTCAAATGCAACAGTCCTGACACAGACCACCACCAACAGCGAGCACATCACAGCCATCCTGCTGTGCACTCCACTCCCTGTGTCTTACAGGACTGAATATCAAATTCTGTTCTTGAACTGCCCACTAAGGTCCTCTCGTTCTGTGCCCACACTAACCTGCACTCTGTGGGTGACAGCAAGGCCTTCAGCTCTATATAGCACCCTGACTGTGGACTGACCTCCCTAAATTAATGACATCAGCTGACTCCATTCATTTGTTTTAACTCATTTGTTTAGGAAGACATTAAACAGACCGGACATTCTGCCCCTTCTTTCAATTTACCCCTTTTATCTGTCCAGGTACTCAGGGTTTGCATTTTTATCACAATTTATGCTAATTGTTCAAGATTTTTTTGTAGTATTATATGTTGTATTTTAGTTGGAATTATTGTATTTTATTCTATTTGAATGTTTTGTATATCTTGTATTTATCTTTATTTAGTTAAGATATTATTTGTAGCCAATGTTATATAAGTCCTGTTGTTCTTTCTGAATTTTTGGCATAGGAAGGGTGCTATATAAATAAATAGTGTTCTTATTAGTATTTTATTTTTTTCTTTTGATGGCCCATCATTTATAATAATAAGTGACAAAAACTAGAGCAGTTCTATATAATGCAATTAATATATAGCATAATTCAGTGTATAATATGTATTGCCATTTTCTTCACATACATGTTTAAAAGTATTAGATTGGCTTAAATGTTTATTCTAAATTGGTTTAGAACAATATTGCACACATGCATTTACAGTACATTTAAAAAAATGTAATCACTTTTATTATGAACATTTTCCTTAACTCTAACGTGGTGCAAACATTGTAATTATATTATATATTTTGTTTCATGAATGTAAATTAAAAACTGTTTTTAATTAACACAGATCTTGATGATTTTAATTTGCCGACATGTTAAATGGTTCCCACGGTCCCGAACACAACGTAAATGTCAATGGTGCATTTTACAGAAACAATCTGTATTGTTTAGTTTGATGTATGACACGACGTTATGGCAGAAACCCTCTGAACTTCACAATGATACGTGTTATTTGGTTTGATGTACTTTTTTTCCGTCTCATTTTTATCGCTTAATTTCTGAATAGGTCCTTCACCCGACAATATTTTCCGGGCTTTGCCGAGACCTGCCGAAACCTTCCAAAAGTAATTTTACAAAGTCAGTTCTGAAACGAAGGTGACATCACTTCCAGGTCTGTAACTGCGGGTCTAGAACTGCGCTGACGTCTGGTGCTGTGGCTCTGCAAGTGGATGCTACTCCTCAAATGAGCTAAAGGATACAGTAGATCTCACCATCATGCACCAGTCTCTCTCTTGACCATGCTGTTGGAATCTTTTGCAATTTCAATAAACCCTGATTCATTTACTTTCTGTCATCTGTGTTTCCTTCTGTGTCAAAATGGCAAAAGGGTGTGTTTCACAGTTTTAAACTGGAAAAATGCATCTACTCAGAAGAGAATAAGCAAGCTGTTCCATAAAAAATGACAGTCTTTTCTGGACACAGTTGTCCTACTGGGTCTTTCCTACTTCATCCTGCAAAACTACAAAATCAAGTGTCATGCTATGATAGAATTGCTATTTGCCTTCACAAAGAAGTACTAGGACCAGTCAGCTTTACATGCCATGATAAAGAAATGGACTACAGAATTCTGCTGTGTTAAGGTATCTCTTAAAATGACCAAAAATGTACCTGCCGTTCAGTAATGATAACAGAAGATAATATTGGCTGATTGAAGTGAATCATAATGGAGAAATGGTGGATGCAGAGTAATTGTGTGTGAGATAGTAGACACTGTAGAAAGGAATGCATCATTTATCTGCAGCATGTATTAATGGTGAGTTCAGCTCCTGTATTTTAAATTGGCAGTTCTGTGTTCTACACGACTGTAGCCAAATAGAGGGTTCTGTAATCCACTGGCTACATTGTGTTTTTTTGTCTCCTTCCTATCATGTTCCTTTGATGTCATTGTACCTCCCACTCTTTTCATATAAGGCCTGTTTGTAGTGCAAGTATCATTTCCATATTACCATTGTGGCAGACGACCAGAGACCTTGCCCCACTGGGATGCCTGGATCAGGGAAGGACCGGGAAAGGGGCAATATCTTCCCTGGACGCAGGAGGCCAGCCCCCCTGATTTCCATCAAGAGCCAACCAAGGGGCTGCCTGGATGGTTCCTGAGCTCTGGAGGACAGCACTTCCGCCACACCAGAAAGTGCTGCCGCTCTAGGAACTGTGTACACCCGGAGTGCTTCTGGGTGCAAAGGCATCACTTCCGCAACACCAGGAAGAGTGATGACCATCACCGAGCACTTGGAGCACATCCGGGGCATGATAAAAGGGGCCGCCTCACTCCCTTTGATGAGCCGGAGTCGGGAGGAGGAAGACAAAGCTTGCGAGAGAGGAATGGATGCGGCCGAAGGGTGAAAGGACTGAGGAATAGTGTGTGCATGGGTGGAACCAAATTGTAAATATTAATTTAAATAAACCTGTGTGTTTTGGACATTGGTGTCGTGTCTGTCTGTGGCCAGGCTATCTGTTACATGGGATGCCAGGGAAGATATTGCCTCTTTCCCGGTCATTCCCTGATCCAGGTGTCCAGGTGGGGCAAGGTCTCTAATCACCTGCCACACTGCCGCACACACAGCTGAAGCCCATAGGGCAAAGCAGCCCATTCCGCGAGGGCTGGTTCCTTTCTTGTGAGGGGTCGGTGCATTGGAGTTTACGGGTTCCTCCTGAAAGAGAATATAAAGGTCCAAAGACGCTGCCCTGATGCCACCTCCAGGTGTCCTCTGCAACCCTGTGCAGACAGCATATAAGACTAATGACTGCAAAGTGAATCGTAGAGCGTATGAAAATATGAGAGCAACCATTAAGAAGGATATCAGGGAGGCTAAAAGACAGTTGGAGAGGAATATAGCAGATAAGGCGAAAGAAGACCCCAAGAGATTCTTTCAGTATTTTAGTAGTAAAAGAACAGTCAAGGAGGAGGTCAAGTTCATCAGGAATAGTAAAGGGGAATTAAAAGATACAGACAATGAAATAGCAGATGCCCTAAATCTACATTTTTCGGAGGTGTTTACAAGTGAGCAAGTGGATAACCTCCCAGAGGTAAACGCAACTACTAAGGAGGTACTGAGGGATTTGGAAATTGAAGAGGGAGAAGTGCTGCTCAGATTAAATAGGCTGAAATCAAACAAATCACCAGGCCCAGATAATATTTATCCTCGTGTTCTTAAGGAGGCTAGTGAGTACATATATAAACCCTTGACACATATTTTTAGGAAGTCACTGAGCACTGGAGAGATTCTGAAGGACTGGAAAATGGCAAATATCATTCCATTATATAAAAAGGGTGACAGGGCAGATCCAAGCAACTATAGGCCAGTAAGCTTAACATGCATCACAGGAAAATTAATGGAAGGAATTTTTAAGGATAAGATTGAGCAACACATGGCAAGGACAGGAGTTATTCTGACCAGTCAGCATGGGTTCAGAAGAGGGAGGTCGTGCTTTACTAACGTGTTGGAATTCTATGAGGTTGCAACAAAAGCATACGATCAAAGTGGAGCATATGATATTATTTATCTGGACTTTCAGAAAGCATTTGATAAGGTGCCACATGAGAGGTTGGGCATCAAGTTAAAAGAAGTGGGAGTTCAGGGTGATGTTTTTAGATGGGTGCAGAATTGGCTCAGACACAGGAAGCAGAGGGTGATGGTGCGAGGAACCTCATCAGAACTGGCCGATGTTAAGAGTGGTGTTCCACAGGGGTCAGTGCTAGGGCCGCTGCTATTTTTAATATATATAAATGATTTAGATAGGAATACAAGTAACAAGCTGGTTAAGTTTGCAGATGATACCAAGATAGGTGGATTAGCAGATAATTTGGAATCCGTTATATCATTACAGAAGGACTTGGATAGCATACAGGCTTGGGCAGATTTGTGGCAGATGAAATTTAATGTCAGTAAATGTAAAGTATTACACATAGGAAGTAAAAATATTGGGTTTGAATACACAATGGGCGGTCGGAAAATCGAGAGTACACCTTATGAGAAGGATTTAGGAGTCATAGTGGACTCTAAGCTATCAACTTCCCGACAGTGTTCAGAAGCCATTAAGAAGGCTAACAGAATGTTAGGATATATAGCACAGTGTGTGGAGTACAAGTCCACGGAGGTTATGCTCAACCTTTATAATGCACTGGTTAGGCCTCATCTTGAGTACTGTGTGCAGTTTTGGTCTCCAGGCTACAAAAAGGACATAGCAGCACTAGAAAAGGTCCAGAGAAGAGCGACTAGGCTGATTCCAGGACTACAGGGGTTGAATTATGAGGAAAGATTAAAAGAGCTGAGCCTTTACAGTTTAAGCAAAAGAAGATTAAGAGGTGACATGATAGAAGTGTTTAAAATTATGAAGGGAATTAGTACAGTGGATCGAGACTGTTATTTTAAAATGAGTTCATCAAGAACACGGGGACACAGTTGGAAACTTGTTAAGGGTAAATTTCACACAAACATTAGGAAGTTTTTCTTTACACAAAGAACGATAGACACTTGGAATAAGCTACCAAGTAGTGTGGTAGACAGTAAGACGTTAGGGACTTTCAAAACTCGACTTGATGTTTTCTTGGAGGAAACAAGTTGATAGGACTGGCGAGCTTTGTTGGGCTGAATGGCCTGTTCTTGTCTAGAATGTTCTAATATTCTAACTATATCATCTCCAAGTAGTGGCACTCATAACACTGATGCACTCCCCTCCCCTGTGCCCTCGAGGAATGAAAACAAATGGGGAATGTCCTCTCCGCCTTGTTCCTTGCCAGGTTAGGGGCTTCCTTCTGCAGCCACAGAGGGTGGTTCTCGAATGCAGGTGAGCGCACCTGCATTTTGTCAGGAGACCCAGTCCTCAAGTTTCCAGATCCTCCTATTTTTACTCTGGGGTGCACTGACAGTCTGGGTCTCCCTATGGGATACAAAGAGACCCCGTACCATCTGTGCCCCTGTGGACTTCAGCGAGGCTGCCACTGGCCTTTGAAGTGGTGTGCTTTGGCATCCGGCACTCACTAGCCGGCTCCTCGCAACCACCTCCGCTGGATCCGCCCCAACAGCACGATCGGCCGTCACCGCCGTGTCCTTCCACAGAGAGGGGGGAAGGTTCATCGCCCTTGCTTGCACTATGCTAATAGCAGGAGGCCGGCACACATCCTCCACCCCCTTACCTGCCTCACGAGGCGTATCCAGGACCCTCGACGCCGCCTGCTTCTTCATGTCACTCCCCAGGGAATGGGACTCCAGGCACTCCTTCACGAACTGTGATATTTTCCACAACAGCAGGCTTGCGTCCTCCTCAGACTTTGTCCCACCATCGGCTCCGGGATCAGCGTCCTTCGGTCAGCCAAATGAATCCGGATGGTCTCCCCCTGTTAGGTAGGCACCCGGAAAACTGTGCCTGGTGCCCCCAGACAATCCCTCCCGGGGTCTGGTACCTACCTCTGGAAACCCTTCCTCCAGAGGTAGCTTCCATGGCCTGGCCACTTCTTCAGGCCCACTAGCCCTTTCCTCAGCGACGGGCACCCTCAAGTTGCCTGCTGTCTTCAGGCTGCGCCTGGCCGTCTTCTTTCCCATCGGGGTTTATTTACAATAATATTTACAATTTGGTTCCACCCACGCACACACTACTCCTCAATCCTTTCTCTCTTCGGCCGCTTCACTCCTCTCTCGCAAGCTCCGTCTTCCTCCTCCCGACTCCAGCTTCTCGAAGGGAGTGAGGCGGCCCCTTTCATCATGCCCCGGCTGTGATCGAGGTGTCCCAGTGGGGCAAGGTCCATGGTCATCTGCCACACCATATTATACTGTATTTTGTTATTTTCTATTATACTAGTAAAATTTTGATCACAAAAATATTAATCACTTAAATCCATTCTCTATAAAACATTGAACATGAGCAAAATCAGTGCATGATGTGTCCAGAACATTAATTTCTGAAATGAATCATCATCGTATCCAGTGTTTCGAGAACCTCAAGCTAAGGAGGTGAGCTAAGAAGGCTCAAGGAGTTTATGCTCAAGCTTTATAACACACTTGTGAGACCTCATCTGAAGTATAGCATTATGTGCAGTGTTGGTCTCCAGGCTACAGAAAGGACATAGCAGCACTAGGAAAGGTCCAGAGAAAAGTGACTAGGCTCATTCCAGGGCTACAGGGGATGAATTATGAAGAAAGATTAAAAGAGCTGGGCCTTTTCTGTTTAAGCAAAAGAAGATTAAGAGGTTACATGATTGAAGTATTTAAAATTATGAAGGAATTAGTACAATGGATCCAAACTGTTATTTTAAAATGAGATCATCAAAAACACGGGAACACAGTTGGAAACTTGACAATGGTAAATTTCGTACAAACATTAGGAGGTTTTTCTTTACACAAAGAATGATAGACACTTGGAATAAGCTACCAAGTAGTTTGGTAGACAGTAGGACTTTAGGAACTTTCAAAACTCGATTTGATGTTACTTGGTAAGAATTAAGTGCTTATTACTGACGTGCTTTTTTGAGCTGAATGGTATGTTCGCATTTAGATTGTTTTAATGTTCTCATGAACTCAGAAAGAGAGAAATCCAAGAAGAAGCTCATAACTGTGGATGAAACTTGGATGCATCACTATAAAACAAGATTTCAACAAAAACTAAAACAATGGAACCGTGACAAACCTCCAGTACCAGAGGTATTCAAGTCCAGATCATGTAAATAATGTTTATGATGCTGAGGGTGTAGTCCATCTCTCTTTGCTTCATGACAATGCCCCATCTTAGACTTTATGAGTATTAAACTCTATTCTTAAAAACTATGAATTTGCAGAAATACTACATCTACCATATCCTCCAAACCTGGGCACATGCAAGTACAAAACAAACCTGAAGTCCACCTCTGTCAAATGAGTTATGCCTGACATAAAGTGTTTAAGTCAGCTGCAGAAGAGGGAAAGGAAGAGTGGCCGCACAAACTAGGCAGAACTTTGTATTTGAGTGTCATAGAAAAACTTGGATGTTATGTTGAGTGTGTAAGTGTTCACAGTGTATATTCAGCATTATCAGATAGATATATAAATATCATCAGAGAGGCTCCACAAGCTTACCTATAAAAAATTTTAAATGAATCAATCTTTAGTCTAGGTTTAAAATGACCAAATGTCTCAAATTCAAAGGGAATGGAGTTGCAGAAAGTCTTAGAGGGAACAGTAGGTGGATATCCAGATTAAGCAAAAGTATGAAAATGACTCTTAGTGAATACAAGAGGGTACCAATGATGTGAAACAGCCCCTTAACAGACACTTAATGGGGACAAGATCATTCAAAGTCATTCCTTTAAGAAGGGGAACTTTATATCTCGTAACTTTATGCCTCCATGCCCTGGGCTATCTTTGCTGATCAAGTGAGGGAAACTCATGTCTGGACGGATTCAACCCCAAGGTGCTGAAAAAATGTGCCAGCCAGCTCTATGGGGTCCTATAATACCTGTTCTCTCTTTTCCTGAATTTGCAGAAGGTTCCTCAGCTGTGGAAAACATCCTGTGTGTTCCAAGTGCTATAGAAATGTCACTCCAGTGATCCCAAGGGCTTCAGAACAGTTGATCTTACTCCATACATCATGAAGAGGCTGGTCCTAAAACAGCTATGGCCTCTGGTTTCAAAACATCTGGATCCTCTGCAGTTTGCCTATCTGACACATATAGGTGTGGGAGATGTTTTTATCTATTTGTTCTACAGAGAATATACTCCACTTAGACAAAGCCAGCACCACAGTCAAGATAATGGTGTTTGACTTTTCCAGGACCTTTAACACCATTCTACCTCATCGAATGGGAGAAAAGCTCAAGGTTTTACATCTTGATACCCCCACAATCTCCTGGATCATGGACTACCTGACCAACAGACAGCAGTTTGTAAGGCTAAAGGACTCTGAGTTAGAAATGGTGGTGTGTAATATTGGAGCACCTCGGGGAACTGCCCTGTCTTCCTCCCTGTTTACTCTCAACATAACAGACATCCCAGACATGGAAATGGTGCAGAGCTACAAGTACCTGGGGGTTTACATGAACATCAAACTGGATTGGTCTGACCACACTGTGGCACTGTACAAGGAGAGCCAGAACAGACTGTACTTGCTGTGGAGCCTCGGGTCTTTTGATGTGTGCAGCAAGCTGCAGGCCATAATTATCCTGACATCTAGAGTAGACTCATCTGTTAAACTGTAAACTGTTACTTTTACCATACACAGTTGCCACACTTTATGTGAAGAACTTGTAAGAGAAAATTAAGAAATTTGAAGCATTTATGGTCTGGTTGGTAAATGTAGCTATCAAAGTGCATAAGTAGCTGTGGTGGGCTGTTGACTTTCTTTTTGTTCATCCTTTGGTTAAGTGTAAGACAAAAAATGAAAGATTAAGCTTCTAGGGGGACTCCCTGTCCTAGGCGAGGAATACTAAAAGGGGGCAAGAGCCACCCACTTGGAAAACCCATGAGTCACCTTTACAGGTCTTTGATGGGGGCAGGAGTGTGGGGAGCAGCTGGCATCTGAAAAGCCAATAGATTTCATGCAACTGTAACGTGCAACGGTTGTGAGCTGACAAGAATAATGCATGGGATGATGAAACCGTGCAATCGAATGTAGAAATGCCACTGCTTGTGAACCTTTTTGTCTGACTTCCACCAAAAACTAAATTATTCAAGTTTAATGAATCATTTGGAAAGAATCAATGGTCACTATAATAAGTGGCAGCTTGGCAGCTGGAATCAGGACAGCAACTCCCATTCTTGTTACCAGGAGGGTTTGATGAAAATATGAACCCACAGGTTCAGCTGAGGAGCAGTCCAACAGAAGATTTATATCATCAGCACTTCCTACACTTCACTATATGACCTCTACACAGAGACAATACAGAGCAGGTGTTTGCTCATAGCTGTCTCTACAGTAAGCCCACAGCTGCCAACTTCTTAGCTCTAGCAGCTCTCTTAATGACTTCAGAAGCAAAGATCGAAACATTATGTGCATTTTCATCACTATGAAGTTTTTTTTCCATCCATATTCAAACCTGCTTTACTGAGTTCAGGATCATGAAGGTACAGAACCGGTCTGACCACATCATACTCAAGGTAGTAAGCAGCAACAGACAGGGTGCCAGTTAAGGGCCGAGCACACTTACTGACACTGGGGCCATTTCCAAGTAAATCTGTCGTGTATATCTTTGAGGTGTGGGTGCAAAAAGAATGTACCTGAGCTCAACCAGACATGGAGAAGATTAGCAAAGTTCAAACAGACAGGGACTGGGCCCAATCACTAGAAGCTGTTAGGCATAACCTCAGGAGTCCCTTTGAAAACCACCTTACGATGGCACTCACTGCAATCAGTGTTATATATAATGTTGTTTGTTTATATTCTAGAGCTATCTTGTGATATGGATTGATACCAGATGACTTTTTTTTCATATTTGTTGAGAGTAGCTAATGTCACTAACACATTGCAAAACTTTTGACTTATTTTCATCCACAGCATCCATTTTAATAATCTTAAAGAAAAAAGTGGTGAGTTATAAACAGTTGTAGCGTACGCATCATCATCAGTTGTATGCAAGTCACAACTATAGAATCAAACTGGCTTGATTTTGCTGTAGCGAGCTATTAACACTCTGATAAAAGCGTAACAAATAGAATTCCAACATTGTACAAATATAGCTACTGATATTTCTGGACACATCTTCAGTGATGTTCCGGTAACCATTGGGTGCTTTGTTCTTTCAACATAATACACCATCCTTCAGGCGGGTGACCCACCATAAGCCGATCAGATGCAAGCTTGTGTCCAGATGGCAAACTTGCTACACTGCCCCCATGGCTCCCTTCTCTTAGACTACCGCCACCTGGAGGCTCTCTCTGCCATGTCAGTTTTCATGCGGATGGGGTGCAAAACCTCTGCATCCAACCTCAATTGGCAAACATCTTTCTCTCCAGCCACTTAGCCAGCAAGCAGACTGTCATACTTGGCGAACATCTTCTCAAATGCTTCCTGTGGTACAGTCAGCTCTAGGAACACAGCTTGCTTTGTGAAATTGGAAACCAGAACCATGTCAGGTCTTAAAGTGGTGGTCACTATGTGCAGTCTCTCAAGGTCCACTATCAACTGCCAGCCCCCCCAACAGACAAGGAAAGCAAGTGTTTTGCGCTGTGCAAAGTGAGGAGAGTTTCAACAAACTTTGGACCTAGCACTGATGCCTGTTTGATTAGTTTGTTGTTTTATGCAGTTTTGAGAGGAAATGGAATCAGAAGATGGCACAGAGGAGATCAAATTCACACAGGGGCTGTAACTGGGAAGAAAAAAATAAAATAATAAAGCTCAAGACGTGTAGCCAGAATCATAGTCAAAGAACAGAGTGGTAAGTTGTAAGCCCAAAAGGGTGCACATAACCTGGGGCAAGAAAAACAAGATGTGAATTTTAATCAAAAAGCAGAACAGTAAATTAAAAATGGACTAAATCAAATGCTGTCAAGTTTGTTTCTTTCACAAATCCAATCTTGGATGATTAGGTATGCTTGGTGGTGGCTTTTTAAACACTGCGCTAATGAAATCATGAAGAACTGCATCCCAGCAACAGCAAACAGCCTTCAACATGACGGCGCTCATAAGAAAAACAAGATGGCTTGAACATGAATCATTTTTTAACAATGCGCAATACAGAAGGAAATAAAAAATAAATATAATCACTAGATTTCTTGGCAACAGAAATCCTCTAAACCAGGGGTGTCGAACTCCAGGCCGGGAGTGCCACAGTGGCTACAGGTTTTCATTCTAACCCTTTTCCTAATCCGTGACCAATTTTCACTGCTAATTAACTTTTTCCCCATCTTTCTTTCTTCATTAAATGACATCCAAGCAGAAATGAGATGTGAAACGAGCTAACAGATGACCAGCTAAACTGGGGCTTCAAACTCCAACCAATTTCACTCCAATCACTCTCTTAATGAAAAGCAAATTCTTGCTGTTAATTAAACCCATTATTAAATTCCATGGCTTGCTGCTGCTCTCATTCTGCCACCGCACACATTTCGAAAACTGTTGTTTTTCTGTTCTTTCTAAGAGCACTGTCAAAATGTTTTGGTGACCTGAGAGATCAACCTTACCAAGACCATCTTTAATTTCAGATATTGTGTAATGGGCACAGGGGAGCTGGTGATGTGTTGGTTTGTTTTGTGTCTCATTATTGTTTGGCTTTTTAAAGAAAAAGAAACAACTATGGGGCCTGAGTCAAGTTAATTAAAAGAAGTAATCAGCAGCAAAAACTGGTCACTAATTAAGAAGATGGTAAGAATGAAAACCTGCAGCCACTGCGGCACTCGAGGCCTAGAGTTCGCCACCCCTGCTCTAAACCATTGTCAAATAGTTTTCATAAGCCAAGGAACAGTGGGAAAAAATAAACTTATAAGCCAGATCATGTCAGTTAAACCACGAATGAGCGGAAAAAGAATAAAGACAGTCTGAGGTTGTAGCTTATGCCGGTGTGTTCCACGTTGATTGGGTACCAAAGTACTTTCATTATGCAATATGATATGCGGAATTGTGATGAAAACCGATAAGAGAATTAAGTCATTCTCAAAATTCTTAGTCATATAATTTGACACCCTCAGAAGTAATGAGATGCAGCTACTGCAGATCTTAAATGTGACCTGCTCTTTGACTCGAAGTTGTGTTGAATCTTCAAGTGTGACACTTGCCTAAGGGCCCAATGCAGTGATTCTTGTCTTTTGTACTACGCAGTCTCGTTCACAGCCACAGCGGGTCAAACTTCACATGAGAGTTGAATTGATACAAGTCATTGGATTGTCAGTGGAAAATGGTAGAACCACAGAAGGGAATTTTAAAATGAGCACAAAAGGCAGCCTAGCAGGAAATTTTTATGACATATCAGGGCTTCCCACTGCCACCTACCTGCCCAGTCCTCTTATTCTTTATCAGCATTACAAAACCAGTGAAAAGGCAAAGGCTGTACCTCATATTACACAAACTGTGACAGCCACGTTTCTCCAGCTTTGTCACCCAGATTAGGAAAAAGAATCAATGAAAGTGACAAAACATTTAAAATTTGAAACTGAGGTTTTGAATTTTTGACTGCCTCGTAACTTAGTCATTGCAATGTAATGTGAAATAAAGTAAATAAATTTTAAAACTAAATAAATAAACGAGTAAACTCTACCAGTTACAGACTAGGATACCTGCTGTGCAGCTTTAGACCAAAATGTTATGTTGTCCCTATGACATCTGCCACATCAAAGAATATCCTGAAGCAGAGCGCAATGCTATTCTGGTGCAGCGCACCGCTGCCACATGTCATAGTGGCAGACACGGGCAGGAAGGCGGCTAATGTGCTTGGTTTACAGTTGGGGTGGTAGCAAGATAGCCAGGGCTGGAATCTAAGTGGGTTATCATCTCAGTAAGGAATAGGGGGCCCCAACTAACTGTGCCCAATGTTAGCACAGATGAGTGTAAGCATGGCCATTGTGTGAGGTTCTTGTTGTACATTGGTGTATCCAGTTTGTGATGAGGCTTTTCACCTAAAATGAAGAATTTAATTGGATACCTGGGCCTGTATTTAGTATTTAGTAAATACTAAATATGCATTACTATGCATTACTGTGCATAGTCACAGTAAGAATTTATCCTATCACAGAGTAGGACATACATAGGGAGAATTTATGAAGCATCTTACAGCTACTCTTAGCTACACTCTCAATAATAATGGTTCTTTAATGGCACTTTATGGTTCTTTACTGGGTTGTATGGTTCCTCATAAAACTATTGCTTGACCAAGCACTGTTTCATTCTGGGAAGTGTTCTTTGCCCATGAAGTTCGTCCTTTCTGCTTTGAAAAGCTTCCTAATATGTAGAAGAAAAGCTTAAATCTTTAATGTATGGTAGGCTACCTTGCAGGACACTAACAGATTAAGAAAACTTTGACTTGGCCTGTGTTACATACGTATGTAGCAATAGTCCTTTTATAACCCTGACCCATTGGTATTTGACAAATCGGTTTCCATCTGTTCATGGTTATTTACTGTAGAGATCTAACTAAGTTAAGGTTCTTTCTGGACACTCCGTGTGGAAGGGTCTTTTGGGACAAAAAATTCTTCTCCTATGGCATTGCTATGAAGAACCACTCTGGTACCTTTATTTTTAAAAATGTAGGAGTGAGAAGTTGCCTTTTAGAATGAGTGATGTCATGATTTTAGGACACTCCGAGCCACAAATTGGAGCTCATGATGGAAGTTTTGTGGTTTTCTGGTACTAATGCTACGACTGCATCACAAACATGATGATGATAATAATAATGTTCAAAAAAAAGGAAAATATAATAAAGTAGGATATTGCACTAAACAGCATGTAATCGTTGCCACTTTGCTACAACATCAAAAATCATATTGTAATGAGCGCCAAGAAGGAAAGACAGAGACCGACAAACTGAATGAGAGTAAAGCCCAATAACGGGCACGTTTATTTAACAATGCATGCTCCAGGGATTGTTTCTACCTTGCACGGTATGTTTTCTGGGATGGACTCCAGCTCTTCCATGACCCTGTTCAGCATAAAGCAGGTTTACAAAATCGATGAATGGATGAACAACAGCGACACTTTCAGATGAATCACCTTTTCGCTGTTATGCCAATGGGAAACACCTTGTAGTAGTCTTGTGAAACTAGCCACAGCTA
Organism: Polypterus bichir lapradei; assembly: GCA_026402145.1. Classification (NCBI taxonomy): domain Eukaryota; kingdom Metazoa; phylum Chordata; class Cladistia; order Polypteriformes; family Polypteridae; genus Polypterus; species Polypterus bichir. The sequence continues at coordinate 48,669,440 of JANRMT010062790.1, forward strand.
TTCTTGTGCTGTTCCTAAGGCCATGTGCACTCTTCCAGTTTTTCTGATTGTCTTCCACTGTGCCATGTCATATCATCTACTGTGAACTCTTCTTATCTTCTGCCAGGCTCTGTTTGTCTAACGCCTCAGGAGTCTCCACCTGCTTTCTTGAACCTTCTCAAGCTTGTTAGATGTAACTGGAATGTTCCATGGGTTCATGTAATGTGTGACATTTCGCTATCAATTACCCGTCCAGCCCCACTTATGTTCAGGGTAATATACACTTCTGCCCACCTGTGTGCTGATACTGTGATATCGCTTGCTATTCACAGTTGCCTGCTCACCCTTACGGCAAAGACTTTTACGTGTGAGTTAATTTGCATGAATGTACTTTGTTTTAACATTACCTCACATGGAGTTGTGGAAAAGTGTAAAAAATCTCCCCGTTACCTCATGTGTTGTAAGGGCTTTCAAAACTTGGTGCAAAATTTGAGAAATGTATGGTTTTCACAAACCCCAATCATCGATTTTACACATAATGTTATGCTTTCATTTCAGGGTATGGCTTCTCTGTGTAGATTAAGTAATTGTGTAGCCTACAACATGTGTTCTGAATATTATTTCATCTCTGTCAAATGGATCTTTTTCAAGTTCAATGTTTTCCGAACTTTCCAAACATTCAGCCTTTCCAGGAATATGCATGCCAATCTCTGCCTGGATGCCATTTTCTGGCAGCTCCTACAGAGTTTGGACAGCTCATGAGCTCTCCTAAATCCTGGAGAAGTTAGAAGTAGTTTCCCAAGTTAGGAAAATTGATATAATAGTTTTACTCCTTAGAGTGGCACCAAATTTGTGTCATTCTAATACAGTTACAACTGACTCTGAGATGCTTGATAAATAACGGCCCAGATCTGAATTACAATATCTGTGGAAGAAACTAAAAACAGTTAAACTGCAAATAAAAGCTATAAACCATCAGACCAGAGGAAGCTTGTTCATGCATCTTTAATTTCTCTTCATGGAGAGGGATCACCTACCTTTTAAAATTAAAATTATAAAATGAAAATGCAATCTCTCTTTTGCAATTTCTGCAAAAATGTTACAAAAATTAAAAGTAAAATTAAATAACCCCATTTGCAATTTCATTTTCAGACTGAACTGCAATGAATCTGCAAAAACGAAAAGTAAAGCACAAATAAGCACTGATGCCACCTGCTGCTCACTGTATTTTCATTTTCAGGTTCTCAACATGCAAATAGTATGGCTCAAAGTGGGCGGAGCTTTGCACTTCAATTTTTATAGCATGGGTCAATGGGCAGGTAGGCAGGGCTTCGCACCTTGATTTCCTATAATTCTTTGCCCTTTGAACTTGAAAATAAAAATGCAAAGTAGAAAATGCATTTTGCTTTTCATTTTTGCAGAACTCTTGCACGTAGACTTTGAAAATGAAATTGCAAAAGACTGATTGCATTTTGATTTTATGATTACATTTTTCATGTCCTTTTTTGTAGAAAATACCTCCCATAAAGCACCCTGTTATAACATTCTATTAAGTGCTAGTTCCCTGAGCAGAGGTGTTAGCAAATGGTCACAGAACAAAGGCAGAGAATCATTCTTATAGATTACTGGATCTGCATAACAGTGTTGAATTATTGCCTACTCTGATTGGCTCACTAGCCTGCATTTAATGTGATTGATTTGTTGGCTTACACACCCAAATAAAACTCCAATTCTGCTACATTCTTGTCCTTCAATATCTCTTAAGTTCAGCGCTTATTCTTTTATGGAACTGTGTATGTAACAACTGTCAGGTCTTACTGGGTACAAAAAAGAACATGACATTTACCACTTTCTTAAGCTACCACCTGGAACATTTCTGTGTCTTTACTTAACCATTCCAGCAGTCTCTTCAGGCTATTTCTAAGACAAGTGCTATATATTGTTTTTTAATGTGTAAAAAGCTATGTTATCCCTTGATTGTTCCCTTTATTCTCTCACATATCCTCTGCTAAAAAAGTGGCACGATATCTGTGTTCCAAGCTCTCCAACCAGAATAAAAAACTAGTAGATAACTGCAAATGAGAGTGACTCATTTAAAAAGGAATATTAAGAAACACACACACCTACTGCTTTCCATTTCAGTTAACACATTCATCCTGCTTGTAAACTGTACTGTAACTTTTTTCTGTTATTATTCTCACATACTCATATGGCGAGAGGTCTTAGGCTGGTGGGACAAGCATTTTCATGAAGTGGTTTAGGTGTGCTCTTTGAAACTGTGGTAACTGTGACTTGGAGCAGCCTCAACGCAAAGAACATTTTCACTTTAGTGAATGAGTAAGAGAGCAGGATCTAGGGCCATGCAAAATATTGATAACTCTACTAGAACCCACACTGCAGTTCAATATGAATGAGCACAATCTGAAAGAGATCCTAGAGGTGGTAAGAGCTGCTGGAACTAGCTGTATACCAGGCTCAAGTGGGCTACCATATGTTTTTACAAGAGGGAGTCCCAGTCACTTGTGGCAATTGTGAAAAGCCTGTAAGATCACCTGGAGGATCAGAAAAGCAGCCTAGCAGTGGAGGTGTGCTAAGAGTGTTTGTGTTCCAAAGGAGGAGAATTCAAGCACATTCAAGCAGTTCAGGACCATCTCAACTCTCAGTGTTGAGGACAAAGTATTTTTTATTATTACTGCATGCCACTTGACACAGTTTCTCCTGAGGAATCTATGTATTGAGACCTCAGTGCAGAAGGGATGAGTACCAATGGTGCCAGGCTGTTTTGAACACTAATATGGGAGGCACATGAAGGCAAAGAAACTGGCAGTTGTGTGGCTGGACCTCGCCAATGGCTATGAGTCAATTCTGCATATTCTGGTGGAAACCGCACTGGATCAGAAGTATGTATCAGACAAGTTCAGGATCCTCATTTTAAACTGTTACAACTGCTTCGGCCTGAGAGTCAAATCTGAAGCATCAACATCTGCTTGGTGTTGACTGGAGAAGGGCATTATCATTGGTTGTGAACTGTCAGTCACCCTGTTTGCTTTGGCCATGACAATGCTGATCAAGTCAGTAAAGGTGGAGTACAGCGGCCCTATATCTAAGTCAGGAGTCCATCAGCCTCCCATTAGGGCATCTCTGGATGACCTGACAGAAACAACATCTACACCAGGCTACAGATGGATCCTTCAAGGCCTGCAGCAACTCATCAAGTGGGCCTGGGTGTATTTTAAGCCAGACAAGTCCACATCCTTCTTTATGAGGAAATGGAAAGTGACAGATAAGCTTTATTTCTCCCCAGGAGATGTGCAAATTCCATCTATCTCAGAAAGGCCAGTCAAGAGCCTGGATAAGGTCTTTGACTACACCCTGAGGAACACAGTAGCAATCGGTTAAAGAAGCAGTGAGTTGGAGGATATGGCTCACTGTAGTGAACAATTCAGAGCTGCCAGGGAAATTCAAGGCCTGGATCAATCACGATGGAACAAACAGCAGCTCCTTTTCAGTAGTCTGACCGTGGAAGTCATGGTTTCCCAGGCAAAAAAGATGCTGCTGTACCAGGACACTAGTGACATGAGAGTTGCCTTAGTGGGCATTGAATTCAGAAATGGCATGGAGTGGAGGGTGCAGGAGGCAGTCAACCAGACTGAAGCATATGGTGGTGGTGGTGGGAGCAGTTGTGGCAGGAGGAGCAGGCTTTGGTAGCAACCCAAGACCAAGCTCTGACACAAGCTCTTTGCACAAATGTCTTGGGAGAAGGGCACAACTGCTTGCCCCATTATCTGGTGTGAAGAGTAATATCAGATGTTATAACCATAGTGATTGCTCAAAGCAAACAAGCAAACAGCAACGATCATTGAGGAAGTGCTTGACAGAAGCTGAAGAAGAAGCCCATCAGCAGGAGGGCTACTTGACACAGCATGATAGTGGAAGCTGATGATTTTCCTAGGGAAATCAGCTCAGATTCCCAGACACTATCACAAAGACCATACTTAGGCAGACATGGCTCTGGTGTCAGAGACAACAAGACAAGTGGTCCTACTGAAAGTGACTGCTCCATAAGAAGACCAAATAGAAAAAGCCTTTAAGTAAAAGGTTAGCCAAGTGTAAGGAGCTTGAAGGTGAATGTCACAGCAGGGGATGGGGGGCCTGATGTGAGCTCATTGAGGTTGGGTGCAGAGGCTTCATAGGCCAGCCTCTTTGTAGGACAGTCAAACTCCTTTGAATTATGGGACTGTCCAGCAGGAGAGCCATCATGAAAATCACAGACATTGCAGTGAAGACCTTGAGATGGGTGTGTATCAAGTTTTGGATCCATGGAATACAGAAGCCAGGGGCCTGATCACTCCAGGCTAGGTCTCCTGGGCAGGGGATGTCTGATGTTGAAAGACCTGAAGTACAAGATGACTCCAGGTAAAAAACAGATCGAGTCAAGGTGTGTGCTAAATCATCAAAGTCCAGGTTTGGATTGTTAATGAAGAATAAAAAAGAATCTTGGCACTATTAACACGTTTTTAATGTAAACGTAAAAACAAAACTCTCCAGGTTTACTCACTGAACAGTGCAAGCACATTTTCAAGAAAGCTTCTTTGACTGACCAGTAAAAACCATTAAACGTTAGTTGATACAGGAGATCCGAGATGGAGAGCAGATGTGAAGTAGAGAGATGTAGGGGAGGCTAAGCAGCAGAGGTCGCAACACTCTCACAGTCCTTTATGCCTACCTATCTCCCTAGATGGCCCACAGCTAAACATTTCTATGGCTCTGCAGGGAACATTTTTTAGCAGTCACCAACTACAGTCATGGGGCTGAGGTTAATCATGAAGAGGTTTAATCATTAAAAATGTCCAGAATTTATGTGGCGTAGCAGCCAAGTCTTACAGTATTGTCTGGGTTTAATATTTTTATTGTTAATAAGTTTGAATTGATTCTTCTTCCCCATATCTCAAAGGTGCCCAGTTTTCTTTGGTTTGAATCTCCAAATTGGTCCAATGAGTGTGGTTCCAGCCATGTTCCCATGGCTCCTGTAGCCCCATGTAGTTTGAGGTGATGGCCTCATGTTGTTGTGCATTTCAGACATTACAAGGTTTCTGATACAACTGGAGTGTATGGTGACTGATACTGGAGAAACACAAACATATCAAAAATGTCCATCCAAAAATTTGACATTACTGATGTTACATAATCCACTTGTCAAGTCATCCAGTTGTATGCTCTTAACATACAAATGTATTTACTTTTTTTCTAAAGTACTGTTAAGTAGATATCTCTGGAAAATGAAATTAGCCCACAAAAAGGAAGCCCCTTCACGTGACATCATGCTTATGAATTGAAAACCTTGTCCTTGGTCAACAGTCCTGCCTTAATTCAACATGAAAAGCGATTATAGTTTTATCTTGGCCATCACTACACACTAAGTAATTTACTTATAAAAAATAATTTTTGTGTGGAGTATTCCTTTAATTAGGCTTTTATTTACCAAATTGAGATTATAATATATTAAACTAGCAAAATACCCACGCTTTGCAGCGGCGAAGTACTGCATTAAAATTTTTATTAAGAAGAAAATTAAACCTTTTTAAACTGAGGGAAAATATGCCAATAATTATTTGTTAAGGATCTCTTTGTATACCATGTTGTCAGTTCCGCCCTTCGGTTGTAACATGACCAAGCTGTGCGCTGAGCTTACTCTTGAGCATGTAACTTACAGTTGGCCATGTCAACAGTAATCTTGTCTCAAATCTCACAGCTTGGATTGCTGCTGTCATAATTGGTTTGAGTTTCATGGTTTGTTTCAATTACGACAGTATTTGCAGGATTTGTTGTGTTGAAGTGACATTTGGCATCTGTCAAGCGTTATAAGCACACAATCGGTTTTATCGATAAAATCACATCCAGCTTTTGAGAGTTTAAACATTCATAAACATCAAAGTGTCCACTACTGAAATCGTCACCTGTGAATCTAAGATGTTTAAGAGGCATTGGCGGTTGTCGAAAGGTGTAAAATATTTGGCCATTTCGGTACACTTGAAAGCGACAACTGAACAATTCAGCGGCAGCCATCAACTCACATGCAGAACCATAGGTGAAGGGCTTAAGCATTTCACTCTTATAGTGCTCCTGTGTAGTATAATTAGCTCCTGTACCATCATCAGTCCGCACCTTGAACCTGTCCCAGTCATTCAATACATAAGACAGAATGTTCCTTCGGATATCAAGAGTGAGCCTGATATGGCCGTGCAATATGTAAGAAAGAGAATGGAAAAGGTATTTGCTATCTCCGGGCATGGAAACCACTCGGTAAGTGACAGTTCTTTGATCGATAGTGATCATCTCGATAGACATGGTAATGGGGGTTGGAATGATAAAGGAAATGGGTACTTAAGCAATGTAAAGTAAGTGTAAAATACCTATACAATAACTATAATTGTAATAAACAAACAATAAAACAGCGGAGAAGCCGTGGATTAAACAAAAAGGCTGTAGTTATCAGTAGGGAGGCGTGAATCCCGTGGCGAAGCAAGGAAGGGAATGTAGAGACCGGAGCGACGGATGGTCTTATATAGGCAGGCAGCCAACAACGTGGGAGGCGTTGGGATGGGGGACCCAACGCCACCTCACATGGTGACCGAGGTGCAGGCTATGGACGTATATATGTACGTAAGTAGGATTCAGTTAGCGTTGTGGTGTCATACCAACGAAATAAGTACGGGCATCGGTTTCCGTTAAAAGTTCAATATGGCGGCTGACAGTGGCATCATACCACCGAAATAAGTACCAAATTTCAGCCTTCTACCTACACGGGAAGTTGGAGAATTAGTGACGTTGGAAAGTTCAATATGGCGGCTGACAGTGGCGTCATACCACCGAAATAAGTATGTACATTGGTTTCGGTTAGTGCAGGGAAGCCGCCTACCAAATTTCGAGAAGATGGGGCCATGAATAAGAAAGTTCAATATGGCGGACGTTGTTGACCGTTATGACCGTTACGCGTAGAATTTCGAAATGAAACCTGCTTAACTTTTGTAAGTAAGCTGTAAGGAATGGGCCTGCCAGATTTCAGCCTTCTACCTACACGGGAAGTTGGAGAATTAGTGACGTTTGGAAAATTCAATATGGCGGCCGATAGTGGTATCATACCACCGAAATAAGTATGTACATCGGTTTTGGTTAGCGCAGGGAAGCCACCTACCAAATTTCGTGAAGATGGGGTCAGCCTTCTACCTACACGGGAAGTTTGAAAATTGGTGACGTTGGAATGTTCAATATGGCGGCCGACAGTGGCGTCATACCATCGAAATAAGTAAGTATATCGGTTTCGGTTAGCGCAGGGAAGCCGCCTACCAAATTTCGTGAAGATGGGGCCATAAATAAGAAAGTTCAACATGGCGGACGTTGTTGTCTGTTATCAACCGTTATGACCATTAAGCGTAGAATTTCGAAATGAAACCTGCTTAACTTTTGTAGGTAAGCTGTAAGGAATAAGCCTGCCAAATTTCAGCATTCTACCTACATGGGAAGTTGGAGAATTAGTGATGAGTCAGTGAGTGAGTGAGTGAGTGAGTGAGTGAGTGAGTCAGTGAGGGCTTTGCCTTTTATTAGTATAGATTAAACTAATGGGAAAGTTGCGTACAAGCTACCTTTAAATGAGCTCTCCCATTACCTACTCCATAGCCTCTTGCTGACTTAAGTGATGTCTGATTTTTTTTCAGTTGAGTGAACTTTGCTGAATTATGTTCACTAGCTGAAGCCTACGCCAAAACTAGAAATTTCTTTGGCACATGTTTTTACTTCTTTTCTGATAGGAATCAGCTTGATTTGGACAAACTATGATCTCATGATGTTGGGTCAAAGAAGGTTAAAAAGCTATAAACTTGAAATTCCTGCTTGTTAGGAATGAAAGTTCAACTGCAGTGTGGCTGGAGTGCTGAATGGCACAATAAAAAAAACATCTATTTGATAAAATAACCTAAGAAAAAATATAACAGAGGAGTACTGATTACAGTGCACAAAAGTATTTATACACCAGGCTTGAATGTTCTGTGCACAATGCAGTAGTAGATAGCATATGAGGTTAGAAAAAGAATAAACGCTTCTGCCTTAGAGGAGTTGGGAAAATCAAGGGTCCACTGTTGTAAAACTGAAAGATTTTATAAAAAAACTTTCCCTGAACAGACCTGAATGTAATCCCCAGTCCAGGTGCTCTGACTTATTTTATTTAAATTTTTTTTATGTGTAGCATTTGTACAATAGACATTTTGATGCAGCACTTTTATTTACCAATCACAACAATTCCATTAAAAACAGGGCACATCTGACCAATCAGGTGCACAGTGACTGGAAAATACACAAAATAGTAAAAATGCTACTCCTTTATTAATAACTAGCAGAATACCCGCGCTTCGCAGCGGAGAAGTAGTGTGTTAAAGAAGTTATGAAAAAGAAAAGGAAATATTTTAAAAATAACGTAACATGATTGTTAATGTAATTGTTTTGTCATTGATATGAGTGTTGTTGTCATATCTCTCCCTCTCTCTATATATATACAGGGTATATATATATATATATAGCAAAATACCCGCGTTTGACAGCAGAGAAGTAAAAAGAAAAGGAAATATTTTAATAATAACGTAACATGATTGACAATATAATTGTTTTGTCATTGTCATGAGTGTTGCTGGCATATATACATACACTCACACACACACACATATATAAACATATACATACACATCATATATATATATATACATATATATGCATATACATATAAATATATATACACATATATATAAACACACACACACATATATATACATATATACACATATACATATCTACATATATACTGTATATACACATATATATATACAAATCTACATATATATCTACATATATATATTAGGGGTGGGACTCGATTAAAAAAATTAATCCAATTAATTAGAGGCTGTGTAATAATTAATCTTGATTAATCGTATGTAATCGCACACGTAAATTTGCCCCAAATCGCAAATGTGTTTTTTTAATTTAAAAGGGTTTTAGTGGGCGATAGAATCAAATAATAGACATGGACATGAATATTGTAAACTCAAGCTCT
>JANRMT010062790.1:48683518-48700028 GCA_026402145.1 Polypterus bichir lapradei
TCTATCTATCTATCTATCTATCTATCTATCTATCTATCTATCTATCTGTCTAGATGAAACAGAGCTAATAAGGTGGTAATTTTAAAAAATCATTCATTTTAAAAATCACTGTAGCTTAGCAACGCTCACTGTAGTATTTAATTATGTAACCATATATTTTTGATTTTCTCCAGATACTCCAGTTTCCTTCTACATATTAAAGAGGTGTTTCTAGTTCCCTGGGTTCTTCAATGGCACAGATTGGTATTCTGGGTTATCTTGGCTGCATCTGGAGGACAGGGATCACCTCTGAGTTTACTGATGCCAGGGAAATTTAGAGTTGCCACTAACCTAACATATGTTTATGATGAGAGGCCTCTAGGCAAGTACAGTACAAGACAAATGCATATAGTGACATGAACAAATATCCATAAAGACTGCGAGACAGCAATGCTGTTTTTGTAGAGCAGGACTTCAATGTTCTATCTATCTATCTATCTATCTATCTATCTATTTTAGGCATACATAAGTTAACAACACTATTCTTTTGCAATACAGTGCTCTGTCTTGTGAGGTTTACAATTGTAGCCATCACATCCTTTTCTTAGGCATCTTTTTCGATAAACCAATAGATTACACTACTAATAGTTACATACGTCTAAAACCAACCAAGTTTGAAACCCAGTTATTTTTAAATCACAAAATCCAGTCTAGCCAATAAGGACAGTGGGTTTGAGTTAATATTGGATGATAGCATAAAAACTACTAGAATTAAACTCCTAATGAGAACATTGGATTGAAAACAATATGCAGGTTCATCAGGAATTATTGGCAATGATGATGAACAAAAGCATGCTGTGAATGAAACAAGAATAGCACCATCAGTTGTGACCAGCAGGGGGCAGTAACAGGGAGAAGTAGGACTATACAGGACCTTAAACTGTTTAAAGTGAAGCCAGGAGGAACATCCCTTAATGTACTGTGGTCCCAGTGGATAAACTTTGCAGAGTTCCTGTTGTCACACACGTGCGAGTAGGAGGCAGCTAAAGGGCTTGAGTAATTGTAATAAAACATCCGACCAGGGGGCGGCGGAGTGCGCTGACTGTCTTTCTCAGTTCCCTACAGACCTTTCCCGGGAAATCCTGCAAGGTTCCGGCGCCTCTGAAGACGTCACTTCCGAAGCCGGCCCCTTTGATGACGTCACTTCTGGTTCCGGTCCCTTTGACGTCACTTCCTCTCAAGACTTTTAAAGCCTCCATCTTGGGCTACTATAGTCAGTTCTGTTTTGGACTCTGTGAGATGCACGTCGTTTCTTTGAGAAAGAAAACCCATTTGCAGCTGGGAAAAACAATATACGGATGGCTGCCCCAAACCTTTATAATGTCTTGGACTCGTTTTTATGACACTGTGCTGTTGTGAATTTTAGTTTTTGAATGCTTTGATTTCATTTTAAACATCTACTGTATGTTAATAATTTTTATTTTATTTTTGTTTTTTGATGTCGTCACACTGCAATTTTGTGCTGTGTTTAGATCATTGGTCACCTCCATGTTAGGTTTTTCCCACTTCCCACAAATCTTTTGTTGTTCGCAATGACATCTATTTGCTGCCAAGTGATTGTTGGATGTATGACATTGACTTGCAATGTCCCAGTTTAATTATCTTAACTCAGCAGAATCTATATCAAGGTTTATGGATACTAATCAATGTATCAATTATGTCTGCAGTGAAACAAACACAGAAGGAAGATAGCAACCAGAAGATATAAGAGGTAAACATAAGCCATCCCTAAACTCAAAGCCAAGAATTGCAATCAATAAAGGGAAGCCAGAAAAGACAAAACAAAAATTCTTAGTAACAGAAAATGAAACATAAAAGCACGCCAATGAAAAAGTATTTTATGCAAAAAATGTAAGCCGATCTTCGTGACCGGTAAGCCAATCACTGCACACCACTGTCCGTCTGTCTCACGAGAAAATGGCACTAAATTGGTATAAATTGGCATGGAAGATTGTTTCTTTGTGTGCTTAAAGCTGTGTTGGATTTCCTGGTCAGCCAATAACGTTTTTCTTTTGCTGAGGTCTAGTCACATCGCAGCCACTTCCACTCCTTTGAACATAAGGATCTGTTTTTATATTCTTGGTATTTTGATTTCTGTTTTTCTTGTGTTTGTTTCTAATGTTCATGTAGAGTGGAGGGTAATTGTCATTTTGTTGTGCTGAAAGAAAATTGAATTTTAGCATTCAATTTCTATTTTTTGTTAGATTATTGTGCTGAACATATTATCTTTCTGTGGTGGGCATCCAGATTCATTTAGGGCTTAATATTCATCCAGGTTCCAAAAATAATTTTAGTATCTATATATATAATTCATTAAGGCACGCAAGACAGAGCCCCGCCCACCAACCCTAAGACCATTGGATACGACGACAACTCACAGAGCCACGCCCACCAATGGCCCGGACATGGAGAGGATTGACAGATTGGTAGCTCTTTCTTGATTCTGTGGGTGGTGGTGCATGGCCGTTCTTAGTTGGTGGAGCGATTTGTCTGGTTAATTCCAATAAGGAACGAGACTCCCTCCTGCTAAATTGTTGCGCGACCCCCGAGCGGTCGGCGTCCAACTTCTTAGAGGGACAAGTGGCTTTCAGCCACGTGAGATTAAGCAATAACAGGTCTGTGATGCCCTTAGATGTCCTGTGCTGCATGCACACTACACTGAATGGATCAACATGTGTCTACCCGGTGCCGAGAGGCGTGGGTAAGCTGTTGAACCCCATTCATGATGGAAACCGGGGCTTGCAATTGTTCCCCACAAACGAGGAATTCCCAGTAAGTTCGGGTCATACGCTCACTCTGATTAAGTCCCTGCCCTTTGTACACACCCCCTGTCGCTACTAACATGGTTGGGTGACTTGGTGGATTATACAGTATATAGAAAAGCAGCCGGGACTGCAAAGAACAATGAAAAGTCAACGTAGCTCAGAGGTGCATGTGGACTGCAGCAGAGACGAAAGCGACTGAGGCGGTGTTTGGAAAATGAACAGTCAACGTGACTCACAGGTGCATGTGGACTGTCCACAGACGAAAGCGACTCAGATGAGGAGTTGGGGGCGGGCACATGAGCAGGCAGTGCGTACTGAACGATGACTAAGAGATGACTAAGAAATCAGCAGACTAGAATGGCAGGGGGCCGGGGCGGAGGCGTCGGAATGAGCGTCCTTTCCCTCTCCCCCCATTCCGCCCTCCGCGCCCGAGCGCCGTCCAGCCCCATCCCTCGCTTTGGGAGGTGGAGGCATGACGGCGGTCCTCCAGTTTTCAGTCACGGACAATTGTATGTTGCCCTCTCCAGAGTTCCATCTTTTCAATTACCTACAGTCATATCCTCAAACCCACCCCATTTGGACAACTGTGTCTTTCAGGAAGTGTTCACCCATCAATACATAATTATGTGGCGTATGCTACGCCACGAGTTGGCTAATAATATTTATTAGCGTTGATTGCTGTTCACGTAAATCAGGGACATTTTTCCAGGTAATTTTAAAAGCGGCATGAAATTTTTTGGACATTTTGGATACTAATCCCTGCTTGTTAAAAGAATGTGTTTCTCTCTCATCTCCTGGTCTATGCTTTCAATCTAAAGTTCACGTGGCCTGATATATTTTTCTTCTCAGACATAACATGCACTTCATGAATATTCTGAGTGAGACAAACTGTTTGGAGCTCAGCAGTAACACATTATGATCTACGTAGCCTGAATATGCAGGAGCCCCTGTGATCTGTAGATGCAGCTCTAGACAGACAAGCCCAAGGGTTTTACACACTTCTCAGGGCCAAGGGACACTTGGAAGTAGCTCACGGCTGAGGATTAAAAGTTCCTTCTTGCCAAATGGTCAATTATTCCCTTATCAAAGGCTTATGTCTTGACTCCAAGGTAACACACCTGAACACAAAAGGCACATCTAGGATCTAAGAATCTAAAAATCTTATTTTAAAAATGTAACATCTAAAAATCTAATCTAAAAAGTTGGTTGATGCATTAAAGAGCAACTACTAGGGCCCTCAAGAAAGAGAGTTTGACGCCCCTGGGGTAAAGTATTGTGCAATAGAAGTGGAATTCCTGTTTGGCATAGTTGTCCAGTTTACTGGGCTCTGTGCATGGAGAGTTTGCATATTATCTTCATGTTTGTTTCAGGTATGCAGTTTTTATGCCCACATCCCAAAGTCATGTGTTCTAGTTTGACGGTAGTTTTAAATTGGCCCACCATTAATGAAACTGCGGGTATGTGAACAGGCCCTGTGGCGGACTGTCACTCCATCCAGATATGATTCTAATGATATGTCAATAGATTCTGGTTCCCAATACACTAAACCAGATTAAGTGAGTCTTAGTATGGCATGTTAAAATTGGGAATTCGCAAGTCTTCTCACCCAACCAAGGAGTAACTTCACATTTTGTTTCTCACAAAGTAAAAGCAGAATGTTTTTCATTGGCTTGAACTTTGTTTTCCCTATCTTTATTCAATGCATTTGTTGTAGGGCACATCTCATTGCTTCTAAGCCTTGACTAGTTATTTAAATTTTCTGACTTTAGCTATATAGGACTGCCATGTTATTAGAGGTTCTTCTAAATTTCGATCCAGTTCCCCAGAATGATACAGAAACTATAGGGTGGTCCAGATCTAATTATGCAACTTTTAATGCAATGCAGGAAATCAATGCAAGACAAAAGAATTATTCGAAATATCTTGTAATAAACAAAAATGGACTTACATTGAATTAATTCATTGATTTTCCATGTAATGTCCCACTTGTCCTCTATTCAGTTGTGAATTCTCTATGTAATAAATTTAATAAGTTATAGTCTAATGAAAATTGCATAATTAAATCTGGACCACCCCGTAGTAATCCCAAACTCTCATGAATAACTGAAGCTGTTGTTATGGGCAAACCCCATAGATATTTAGATGATCTACCAAAGATCAGAGTCTCATATGCCTTCAAGGCACGGTCCAGTCCACACTTCTAAAATGTTAGTGACTAGTAATGATAAAAACAATTTACAGGATTGTACTACATCCTTTAAAGACACAACTGAAATATAATTTAAAAAAAATAATCATGGGATGAAAACATATTCTTTAAGGAGAAGAATGGCAATAGGGCTAAGTTAAATGTCTAACCACTGACATGTGGTGAAAAGTAAATTGGAATTCAGATGGCAGTCAAATACTTAACAGCTAATGTCACAGTTTACTCTTCTTCATGACGTAAAGTCTCGGAGAGAAAACAAAGAAAAAAAGCATCAGAAAATGAACAAGAAACCTTTGATAAATCAGAGCATGTTTTCTTTTTTGTCAGCCACAGAATGCCATGCTTCAGAAGAAACTCCAAGTAAGGTCAATGTGAGCTCACAGACAACCCTGTCACTTCCAGGCATGTGATCTAGAGATTGTCCTTAAAAAGGGGGAGCAGAAGGTTTGAGAAACAGTTTGGAGTTAAACCTTCATTCTGCCTTGGGCATCTGTTCTGTTTCATAAGCATCTACACTTCAACAATTTTATTTGGAAATAAAAGTGGAACAGAGAGCCCAGGTAATGAATGACCTGTTAAAAAACATACCATTTGGTTTACTGAATTTTGAGAAACACTTTTAAGTCACACTAGGCATTCAAGAAAGACAGAGCATAACATATTCCTTTGGGACATTCACCTTTTAAGGGAGATACTAAATAATAGATTTAATATTTATTAATTACCATAACCCCACAAGACAACTAAGCTGTGTCTCTGTCCTTTCACAACTGGATTGTGAATAGGTTTTATGATGAAGAAAATGCGTTTGACATAATAGAGTAATTTAGAAAATGTAACTATTGCTATAGTAAATAACAAACACGAAAAAATAATTTACCAAACACCACCCCCAAAAGAATAAGACATTATACACACTAGTGAAATGGACAGCAAAATCAACCTGATAAAGCAGGGTTAAACTAACAGTTCCAAGATTTTTAAGGAAACATAGATTAAGAGGCAGCAGCAGGCTGGTGCCCTGCCTAGGGTTTGTTTCCTGCCCTGCGCCCTGTGTTGGCTGGGATTGGCTCCGGCAGACCCCCGTGACGCTGTAGTTAGGATACAGCGAGTTGGATAATGGATGGATGGATGGCTAGATTAAGAGGTAACATGATCAAAGTGTTTGAAGTTATGAAGGAAATTAGTACAATGGCCCCCTGCCATCAGTGCCTGTTGAAAATCATTTGGTGCCCTAGGCAGGGAGGGCTGAGGTGAACCTTGGTGTCCGGAACGCATGCTCCTTCTGTTGCAGATACAGTGTTCTTTTGTGCATATACTGCAGACTCTAAAGGAGCGCACACCCCTTGATGTATGCAGCATGCACACTTTTACTTTCATAAACACCACTGAGCAGATTACAGCACCCACTCAGTATCATCAGAGTTCGATGACCTATGGGTGGGTAGTCCTCCTCGATGTCCAGTACATGAACTATCATAAATGGAATACATGGACACATTTGGAAACTTGTTAATAAATTGACTGCTAAATACAAGTAAACACATAGTAGGCGACCTGTAGATAGACGCCACATGTGAGTTATCTCGTAAACCAACTTCGTGCCTATGACACCATATACAAGTATATTCGTAAGTAACAGTTGTAACTAGAGGATGGTGGGCACCTGAAATAAGAATGAAAAATCAACATTGTGTCAGAGAACAGAACACTTATTGGTGAAATACAACAACCATTAATATTGTTGCGGTGCTACATGATTAACGTAGTCTTAAATGTATTGTACTGAGTCGCTTCTTTCGTAGCGTTGTCCCATTTATGTAATCTATAGTGCATCTGTGTAAATGTTATTCTGCTAGAAACAAAGGAGGAAAGGAGTACCGTGACCCCTTAAGGTAATTTTACTGTCCACCCAACAAGTCCATCTGTTTTTTTTTTTATTTAAACAAGAGGAGGGAGTGAAGGAAAGGAGATAAAGGGGGAAAAAGACAGAAACCATAACACAACACAGAAACCCTTAAAGAAACAGAGAAATGCAGATCCTGGTCATCACGCCGGACCTGTAACGATCTCGCCATTCTCACAAAACCCCTGGGTTCAGAAGTAACAGGACATACAGAGGACCGTATTGTGAGACAGTTTATTTTTATTTCAGGAATGGAGCAGGCAATCAAGTGCTTCCATATTTCAATTACCACTGGACAGTTTCTAACCGGTTCAAGTTCATTATCATCAATCATTCTCTGGACGATATCCTGGACTTTACGTGTGTTATGTGTTTCGTGTGCATCATATCTGTTTTATGTTCAGTGTAGGGTCAAGGGAGGGTTTACTCTGTATATTTATTGCTGCACTGTTTATTATAATATTCCACCGTTCACTGGTAAAGTTGTGTGAGTTAGGCGAGGGGGACGTGAGATATTTATACTTTTTGGCATTTTGTTTCACTTCTTTTCATTAATGTATATATTCACTTTAGTAACTTACCTACTGTTTGCCTTTTTTGCCTATTTGATCACCAATTGAGGAAGTAACTGGAAAAAGTACAGCTTGTCTAAGTCTAACACCCCTCAGGTTGCCAGGCCATAGTTCTTGGCAGTGTAGTTGCCGGTCTGGATGATTGGTCTGGACATTACAAAATAAGTACATTGACAATAAAGACTTTAAGTAATAAAACTCACATTTGACTCTTCCTTTCTTTGCAATATTTGGCATGTTATCTCCAAATACATATTCTTCAAACATTTCTCCAAATTTGAAATTTTCAAGGTATAACCCATACTCAACAGAACAGAATATATGCATTTTAATTATACAATTAAAAAAATAGCAAAGAAGTATTTTTTGTACATCTTTTTCTTAATGCTGAGTAATAGGAAACTTTTTGATCAAAGCAGACTATTCTAGACATTCCGTTATTACAGAACCCAGAAAGTTATAGGCATTTAGACAACAGAAATAAAAGCCTTTCACTCAATTTTCACAATGCCAACCAACTCTAGGCTCTTTACCAATAAATATAATGAAATTAGCATGTTTTAAAAAATTTATTCCTCATTTTTTTGAAAATATTCTACACACCTCTCCTACTACTTTATGTATTTTTAGAAAATATAGAGTAAGCTTTAGAATTAATTGGTAATGGTAAAACACTAGGCCTACGCTGTCTTCCACCAGAATTTGTCTGACTACTTTTTCTAACCATTTATCTATTTCTCTCTTCCAGATGTTAAACTTTGCTATTTTTCCAACAAAACTAAATTTGTCAATTTGTCTGTTGTGTCATTCATGAGCATCAGAAGATCAACTTCCGGGCTCATCTGAGGTACATAGTACCACTCTAGGATGAGATGGACACTGGTGCTAATCACATCATCTTTCTTTCCCTCCACAGTGCTAAGAAGAACCCAGGTGAGAGCAACTGTGTTCACCGACCTATAAACCTTGAGCTTGCCAGAGGGAGGCATCATTCTGTAACTAGAGAAACCCAAAGGATGGAACTCCATCCTTTTTGAACTTTGTTTAGAGAACACTACATTTGAGCCATAAAGAGGCTCTTGGTAAGAATTTTGTTTTTTATTTGTGCCACACAGTGCATTTTATTAAGTCTGGACTAATTGAATTTAATGTGGGATGGCTGGATTGGAGCCTCAACATTTATTCTTTTCAACTTGTCATTCCTTGCATGACCCAAGTCTATAATTGCACTTTTTTTACACATGATAGCTTTATAAACCCTGATTAACTTTGATGCCAACCAGCTAACAATGCTACTTGTCCAATGCCTGGAGTCAGTTTTCCATAAATAAATGAACCCTAAACAAACTGATTTTATTCATTGCTGCCACACTGCAGAAAATAATCTGCTTCTTCCTTCATGTTACTGATGGAGCTGTAACCACCACATTCATCTGCTCATCTCTCATTAGACACGGAGGAGGCATTTGACCATATGAATTTGGCCTTCATTTGGATGGTACTAAGCTTGTTGGGATTTGTTGAGGTGCTTATCAACATGATAATAATCCTTTATTTTTTCCCTTCAGCAGTTTTATTTACTAATTTGCATATCTAAATACCTTTTCAAATCTACTAAGATGGCAGAAAAAGCTGTCCTTTATCTCATTTACTTTACAGCAAACAATGGCCCCTACAAATCTCTCTAAGTACTCCAATGACACCCTGCTTTTCCTGGGCAATACCCCTTCAGATATTACCCACATTCTTTTCAGGACTCGTCATTATAGCACCTAAGGAACCAATGCTTGTAATTTTTTAAAATTTTTGGAGTTTTAAAATTGTATATATTTTAAAATCTTGCCAGTAACGTCTGAGTCATTTTGGACTTTAGTTCTGTTGCTGGTGTCTCCATTTGGTGAGGTTTTGCATAGCTGCAGACATATTACTGTAGTTATGGTTGCTAAGCCTGTTGTTAGTCACATAACTTGATGCTTCACATGATAAAGATTCAGGTTTATATAAAATGTCAGTGCACTGAGTTACTTTACCGGAGCCTTGGATTACTTTCTTAAAAAAATAAATCATTTACCAAAGTTACGGGAAATAAGCTCATTGTAGTTTTACCTGAACTACAATAATATTATTTTATCTACACTGTCAGTCCAATTTGAAGTTAGATGGACCATTGAGCTATTCCTCCACTCTTGGAGACATTTTTGACAATAGGTTAATGTTGCATTTAGGTGTTTGTAGTTCATTTTTGCTACCCCCGGCTATCTTCTTTTACCTACTTCTCAGGTCAATCCATTTTGTGTTCCTCCATCTTCTCCTCTACCCTTTTCTTGATCCCTGTCTCCCCATTCAAAGTCTGCCTTCATCCTCTATGGCACTTTCCACAAAGCTGATTACATGCCTTTACCACTAAACCTGATTTGGAAATAAGATCTGCAATCCTCTCCTACTTTTTTGGATAGAACTGTTTTTTAAATTTTAATTAATGGCATTATCAGTGTATGTTTACATCCAAAAATGTTATGCTATGAGGTTTGTGAGCCCAACTGTCTCATCTATTCTTTAAATGCCCTGGTACTATTCTCTTCCTTCTGGTCCTCTCTTTCTCTATTTCTCATTCTATCTGCTTAATCCTCTCACTCTTCATTTATATTCTTTTATCATTCAATGTCTTCCCCCTCCTCCCTTCTGCACTTGCTTTACCTTTGGATCCTATTGCAGCCAAGGTGGCACTGGCCCCTCCTTGGGAATTCCTTGAGTTTCTCTTTGATGATCTTTGGAAGTCCACTTTTCAACTCTCAGTGTTGCAGATGAATAGATCATCCATTACCAACATTAATAATCAAATATCTAGTATTCTGCTGGCAAGGAGACAAATGATCTGTGATTGATGATGTGGTGATCATTTTAATCTTTTGAACTTTGCTTTCAATCCCTTTTTAGTTATCTGGTCTAATGGTGTGACTGCCACCTTTTCTTGTAAAGATTCTTAATATCTCCCTTATTTTTCTTATTTGCGTTTTCATTTTCCTCACTGATTTAGTGTAGAAGTGGAAAGCATATAAGCTGTTATCTTACTCTTTTTTGTTTTAAAAATTAGTTCTAATCGTTTCACATCCTGTATTTTTGAACCCAATAAAATATGAAAACAGAAAACAACTGTTATATGGTTCCGTTGCTCCATCCTTCTCTTCTTATTTAGTCTTGCAAGGCCAAATGGGATTTTCAAATGAAAATACACATCTGGGGACAACATGTTAAAAAGTGTGTAGTGAACAATGGTGAAAACATGTGCTGCAAAGGCTCTACCCACAGGGCTTCTTCTTAAAACACCTGTCCCCAGTTTCTCAAGACTGTGCTGTGGTTTCAGGGAGAGAGCAAATGATACTGAAAGAAAGACTGGATGCTGAGAGAAAATAAAAAGCTGAAATCGCTGTTCAGTAGCACAAGGTAACTGAAGTTTAATAATTCATTTGTATGTTGTAATGAGTGCTGTGACAGACACCAATACAAACAGACCACCACTGCATCTTGCCTCCATTTTTGAGAAGCACTTCATCCTGCTCCAATATCTTTCTGTCATTTTGACTACTGAATCACTAAATGGCACAACAACAGCAAATATGTTTAAATGAGCATTGTGGTTTATGTACTGTATGTAATATGTATTAAAATGCTGAGGCCACATTCTGGCAGGGTGTATTTGCATTTCCAATTAGACCAGAGGTTCCCAGGGGATTGAGAAGGTATTTCAGGGGTTCTGACAAAAAGGAATGCTGCATTGCGATTTGAAGGGTGTGTTGTCCAACTTTATAGTGGTGCAATCAGTGTCTTGCAATGTGCCGTAATTTGTAGGTCATTTATTAGTTAGAGCTCCTGTTTTATGATGTGAAAAGAATTGAGCACTGTGTGGACAATTCTCACTTGTGAATGAGCCGAAGAAGTATGCATTTTCATGAATTTGTAAAGGCAAAGAATGTAATTTGGACCGTGTAATGATACGCAGAGAAGGCCAAGATCAAGTATTGATTTCCATGCAAGCCCTGATTGTGAAAAGTCACAGATTTCTAAGTTTAACTGACATTTTTACAGGGGGTTGGACAATAGGGACTAAATTGGATCAACACTTGTTGCTTACACTTAGGCTATCTCTCTTGCTGGTGGTCCTGGCAGTAGCGTAGCAGTGTTAACTGTGTGGCGCATCTGTTTTTGAAGTGCAGTGCAGATGTTATTGGGGGACAAAGCTCATCAACTGTGTGTCATTTCATCATAGTGCTGCATTCTTCACAGGATACCACAACCCCTTGATCGTGAATTGAGTGTTCTAAGCTTCACGGGTGAAGACATCTACAAGATTATTGAGATTTATGAATGTTCAATTGCTCAATTTAAATTTTATGTTCTGAGGTAAAAGCTTATTTTTTGAGTTTAATTTTTGAGTGATTCAATTTGTTGCTCAAAAATAAGAAATTTAACTTCTTCATCTTCAAATGTAATATTGCTTTTATAGGGGGTGCAAACTTAAATCAAATATTTTCTAGGGGTGCAGGACATATTAAAGGTTGTGAACCACTGAGTTAGGCAGTGATGTTAACTTACTTTATTTAATTGATTAGTCATGCAGTCAGAAGGTGGATGTTGTGCACCCTCATCTGTCTGTTGGTGTCGTTCAGCAGATTTGTGGATTTGGGTGTTTTGAGTACTGAAATGTGCATCTCTTGTAGCTCTTCATTATCAGCTCTCTTAAAGGCAGTCCTTTTGACACGGTATGACATATTGTTTACTTAAATTCATATTTTGCAGTTAATATTTTCATGAATATAGTTTATAGTTCTTTCAAGCTTAAATCAACTTCTTCATCATGATCATCATAACGTTGATCAACAGAGAGTACACCCAGCACTTGCATCAATGTATTATATTATGCTACAAAAAGGGTTTTCCCTTCCATCAGGTTCTGTTTATTTTTAAAACATGCAATTGGCTCTCTGCACACATGCCACACATGTATATACTTAATAATATTTTTAGGAGACTTCTTGACTATAGATTGTTCATTGTAATCAAAAGCTTGCTGTCTTTTTGGATTAGGTTGACGAGAGCACCTCTGATCTTTGCGGTCTGAAGTCACAGCTCCTATGTTGAGCATCGCCTTCATGAAGTGTTGGATTGGTTTAGAAATGTGTCACTTGTCTAACTGTTCCTACCCACTTTTAAACACAATTCACTCATAGTTGTCTTTAGCCATAATATATGTATTATACATCTGGCTGATAAAGATGGTTGTGTCCTATTTAAAGGCTGACATCAAGCTGCAGTAGGACACAAAGGACATTTATGGATTCAACCATGGACCGCCGAAAGCATTTCCAATAGGGGGGATCAGAGGCTCGTGGTGTCGGTGTGTTTGAGGCATGGTGAGTGCCTCTGTATCAGAGTACCAATAGCAGTATTCAGTAAAGTTATAAAGATGATTTAATGTTGATTCATTCAGCACTGATTTTTAAATTGCTGCAAATCACGACTCTGTATTAAAGGTAGAACAGCTTCTTCTTAAAATGGACTTGAATTAATGTCTGCCAACAAGAAACAATAAATGTTATTAATTTTTTTTACACACCAAAAATGCCATCCCCAGTTGTTTTCTTTCTTGGTGTAAAGGATTTTTAAACAAGATCCACTCTAATTCTAAATTCAAATCTAACTTTAATGCAAAGTTATTGAGCAATACATCATAGCAACTCCTGCTACCTGTGTGCTCGCTTAGCATCTAAAGCCGACCCCCCCCCCCCCCCCCCAGTACAAAGTGCTAAACTGTATAGATTCATTAGTGCTGTAGCTCTTAAAGATGCATCACACTTTATATATATATATTTATAGTGCAAATATATTATAAATATTATATTATTATTATATTATTATTTTATATATATATATTTATATATATATATATATAGTGGTAGCCAGTCCGGACACAGACAGGCGGCAGACATGTTTGAGTCACCCTCAACACGTTTATTATACACACTATTATTTACAGAATTGCACCACAACCCCAAAGTCCCCCAAAAGTCCAGGCCTCACAATAATGCCTCTTCCTTCAGGCCACCTCCTTGCCTCTCCTCCCGAGCTCCGTCCTTCTCCATTCCCGACTCAAGCCCCCAGACTGTAGGGAGGTGGCCCCTTTTATTCCCACCCACATGTGCTCCAGGTGCTCCATCTGATGACACTTCCTGGTGTGGCAGAAGTAGATGTTTTCCGGGCCCTCTGAGACTCGGGGTACCCCCTGGCAGTGGCCACGGGCCCCAGTGGGTTTGAGCCTCCTTGCTTCTCTCCCGTGGTCCTCTCCTGATCCAGGGCGGTTGCCCCCTCATGGCCCGGAGGACATACACGCCACCTCCTGGTCCTTCCAGGCGTCCCGGCTGGGTCTGGCCCACAGCTGCTTGTGACAATATATATATATATATATATATATATATATATATATATATATATATATCCTGGCCAATACCCCCACGCTAGATGGAGCCCTTCCGGCAGCATGGAGGTGCACCGAATTCCAGCAGGGCATCATGGACATTGGAGTTTTCCTTCACAGCCCTGCTGGATACTATGGGGGCCACAAGGGGACGCTACAGGGAGGTTCAGAGACTTGTATTTGCCCTATACCCCGGAAGTACGGCCTGGTCACAGGGACAGAGGAAATGACGTACTACTGGGATGAAAAAGAAGAGTTTTTATCTGACCCGGAATTATTACCAATCACATGGACTGAGAGGAGCGAAACTCTTCCGGGTCAAGGACTATAAAGAACTCTGGTAAATCTCAGACAAACGAGATGAGCTGGGTGGCAGGGTGGCAACGCGTCTGGGAGAGAGGAGGATTATTGATTATTGT
The DNA here is from genome assembly GCA_026402145.1 of Polypterus bichir lapradei. Classification (NCBI taxonomy): domain Eukaryota; kingdom Metazoa; phylum Chordata; class Cladistia; order Polypteriformes; family Polypteridae; genus Polypterus; species Polypterus bichir. The sequence goes on from JANRMT010062790.1 coordinate 48,697,901, forward strand.
AGGAGTATTGTTTATTTGTATGAGTATTGTGGAGAGGAGCATGCTTTGTGCACATTATTATTATAATAAACCCAAACTTTGGACTTTTCCCTGGCGTCTTACATATTGTCTGAGGGTTCAAGGGAGCGATAGCGTAGAAAAATTGTAGAAAAAAACAGTGTGTCATTCTATTTCATCATGGCTTATTTCCATCGCATAATTTGCTCTTTCTTTCTTTTTTTGTTTTTTATTAGCTCAGTATTTTTCTCATCATACATACACACAACAACATGCACAAAGTACATGATGCTTGAAATTTATTAATGACTAGCTGTCCTCTGCGGCTCCGCCTGCGTAGTAGTGAAAAAGTACAGTGAGGAGGGTCCTGCCCAGCTCCCTACTCCTGACGTCACACTTCCCCCATCCCTCTGCCCGCAGCCTCTCTCTCAGATTAGTGTGAATAAATCACTCCTCCAATGTTCAAGCAAATTATAGAAAAAAAATTATCTAAATCTGTTCAGTAGCTCTCTCGTGAAAAGCAGACAGACATACATTCAGTGTTGGATTTTTCAACACTACAAGGCTTTGCTATGATAAAAAAAAATGTAATTAGTTAATTTCAGATATACTGTAATATGTTCACAGTACTATAAAATTCTTATTTGCATGTTTGAACTACATGTCCTACCTTATCACAGTCCTTGTCTGGTGGTCTGATAGCCTGAATCTCACTGCATAGGTTATGCAAATTATAATGTCAGAAAATGTAGTAGTAGGTATTGATGAGTGAAGGAGTTGAGTGTCCCTTTACATACAGTTTCGCTCAATAAAGAAAAGAAAAAACAGGTGTTCTTGTGGGATGAAAAGAAAGGAACATTGCTCTAAATGGTTTGGCAACACCATGTACCCCCTTTGGACCCATAAGTTTCTCACAAAACAATCAGGGCAACAGTGACTTTTGGAAATACAACATGGCTTATCAAAGATTATGAAGAGATCAAAAACATACTCTTAGACAAACACTGTAATCCATTGAGGCAATGAGTTTGTTATCCAAAGTGTTTGAGTGATAGTCCCCACTTATACCAGGGCTCATATTTAAATGATATGTGCACTGATGAAGGATTCCTTCCATCAGCCCCAGTCTACTCCTTCTTCCTGATGGAAATTGTAGTTCCTGTGTCGACAATGGTGTTCTGCCAGCTAACTGACAGATAAACTTTTGAGCAAAAACTAGGAGAAAAAATTATAACGTGAAACAAAACTGAAGCCGAATATGAGAGACAATAATGGTGGTTGAGAGTACAACAGAGTCCAAACCAAAAGTACACATGAGACAAGATAAACTTCAGAGATTTGGTATACACAGATCCTGTAAGGACTTGCACAATTAACCATCCTTTTATCCACTTGCGTTGGTTATTCATGGATCACGTTCTCAGAGGCCATGCCCCTAACAACACTGGAAGTGAATCTAATAAAGGAAACAAACACTGGCCGCATTTGAGGACACAAAATCATACCAAATCATGACATAAGGTTGCAGATGAAATGAAAGTATAGAGAAAAGGGGTTTTCATACAAAGTATACTACACACCTTTCCTCCACTGTTCATGAAATGGCAAAGTTTTTCGATTAATTTTATAAAGGAAAATTCTACGTTTCATGGCAATTTAAATTTCACTCGAATTGCTGGCTCATCCCTGATAACAGGTTAAATGCACGCAGGGCTTGGACACAGATGACTCCCTGGTTCCACAGTCTATGCCCTAAACACACACATGACACCAGACACTGCTGAAAGAAACTTCTGTCAATCAGGGAGAATTCACTGCATCCACTGAACAGTGTCATCTCCAGGCAGAGGAGTAGCTTCAGTGACAGACTTTTATCACTGTCTTGCTCCACTGACAGACTGAGCAGATCGTTCCTCCCCCACACTATGCGACTCTTCAATTCCACCCGGGGGAGTAAATGCTAACATTATTCAAAGTTATTGTCTGCTTTTACATGCATTTTTATTACTCTTTAATTTAATATTTTTTTTTGTATCAGTATAATGCTGCTGGATTATGTGAATTTCCCCTTGGGATTAATAAAGTATCTATCTATCTATCTATCTATCTATCTATCTATCTATCTATCTAT
>JANRMT010062790.1:48700038-48715531 GCA_026402145.1 Polypterus bichir lapradei
TATCTATCTATCTATCTATCTATCTATCTATCTATCTATCTATCTATCTATCTATCTATCTATCTATCTATCTGTTTAGAGGTGTAGCTCAGCCTTTTACCATTTCCACCTGATATGTTGCCTCATTCAGACAGCAATGTTTACAAAAAAGGCAGAAGACTGCTTATAACCAGCTCACCATGATATGCTATAAAGCAGAAGAGTGTGTCAGTCACAATTAGTTACTGTGGTGGCACAGTGGTAGCACTGCTGCCTCACAACAAGGAGACCTGGGTTCAAATTCCAGGTTGGAGTTTGCATGTTCTCCAAGTGTGGGTTAGGTTTCCTCTGGGTGCTCTTGTTTTTTTTTTTTTTTTGTTACAGTTCAAAGACATGCAGTTTAGAAGGATTGGCAATGGCAAATTGACCCTGATGTGTGTGTGCTCACTATATGATAGGTCTGTGCCCAGTGCTTGCTGGGATAGGCTTCAGCTTCCCTTGTTCTAGAAAAGAGGGTTTGGAAAATGTGCAGATGGGTAGTTTAATAATTTGTTCCTATATCTCATCCATCTGTATGTTGTATAGTCAGGGTCTCCACTTTTAAAATTGTAGGTGTCAACAGATCTCGCAAACACAGGTTGTGTGGAGCTCATTTTAATATTTAGTGTTTCAAAGTGACAGGAACTTGAAGTACTTCAGCATCATCTTACCCTGCTTCATTTAACCTTCCCAGTAAACACTTTTCTCACTTAACCTCAATGTAAAAAGTCTAAAAGAAGCCAATGTCTAATAAAATATTTACATACAGCACCAGCAGTTCTTTCTTAAAAGGAAATAAATACACTGTGTGACATGCAGGTCGCTATTCTCTGTTTTTTTTTTCCCCTTACAGCCTCCACCCCGCAGTATTGGCTGAAAGCATGTGAACAACTGACGAAACATTAAAACAGTTCATTTAGAGAAGCCGAGCGAGAGCCAGCGAGACGACGCAGAAAAGAGCCACAGCAATTCACAAATCAGTCTTGGGAGCTGCAATTGAGCCATAAAGTCTGACACACGGTAAGGTTTCACAAGGGCCTTGACTTGTTTTTGTATTTTTTTAAATTATTTTTTATTACTAGCACTTTTGGCTTACATACGCGTAGGGGGCTTAAATTCCTTTACTATAAAGTCATGCCTGCCTCTCGAGAGTTTGTAACAGACTTCTATTTCTTATTGTACTGCAGATGTAAAACACAGCAGGACTGTGTAAAAATTGGATCTGGATGTACAAAATTAAAAAACTGAAAATAAATGGAACCATCTCTGCTTGTATATCGGGTTCAGATAGTTTTGTACCACCCAGTACTGATAGTAACCTCCTCAAAGGTCTCAAAGATATTGTCTCCAGCTTCTCATTTTGGTCTCCTCTATCAATCTCCTAATTTTCTTAAACAGTCAGAAAAAAAAGTTCTGCTCTTTTAAAAGGAACAAAACAAGTTTGTTCAGCTTGAGGCTGACAACATCAAAATCTGTACTTCCTGAATAAGAACATCACAAAAAAAAGCCTCTTGTGGAACTTATTAAAGCAGAAGTAAGCTAAATGTTGCATACGATAAATGAATTTCTTTGCTAAAAGGGAGAATCTAGAAATTAGGCATTGTGCTGTGATGGTAGCCCCTGGACAGTGTCTTCAGGACAGGATGTGATGTTGGCTTGGTGAGCAATGTATGAACTTGTAGAAGACCTGCAGGTGTCTTCTGACCTTCGTGTGATAATTCAGCTGGCACAGATATATCACACTGTCGGTTATTTACTCATGTCATGTGACAAGTATAGGGGAAAGCTACTCAATAATCAATAAGCAGCGCCATTAATTTGTCCAGATTAGAAGAAGCTGGCCATTTATGATCGTCCATTATGTCACTGTTTTATCCATTGCAGTTTCACATGGATCAGACCTATCCAAAAATCTCCTGATGCATCTTTGGATGGACATAAATAAATCACATGTACATACAGGGGCAGTTTATGATCATAGTGTTAGTCAAATCCTGGAGTTGTCAGGCAGCAGTGTTATAAAATATCCGTTAATCTGTCAGTTTATTCTTGAATAACATTCACTTGCTGTTATTCTTGTGAAGTTATGAAAGAGGGGTAGAGAAGACTATTCATACTTAAAGTAATGAGCAATGCTTGAATTGAGTCAGGAACTGAAAATGTAAAATCGTCATTGTGCAACGCCTTTACATTCATTACAGTAAATCTGAAACAATTAAGTAACTATAGGGCAGGTAATTTTGCTAAATTTGAAAAGACTTGTTTTATCCAGAAAAAATCCTCATCATTGCTCACTTCTGCTTTATTTAGCATACAGTATATTTAATGATCATTTTGTAGTAGTTGAAAAATGATGTAAACACGTCTGTACAGTATGTTACTGTAACTATATGTTACACATTATCTGAGCCTTACATACAGTAGTCCTTTGTTACTTCATTCCACCAAACCAACTAAACATACATTCAAGGAAGAATTCTATTCTACTTTCTACATGTAACAGTAATGTAATACATATAATAGTTATTCATATAACAGTATAACTATTACTGATGCAACCACCACATTTTGATGTATAATTGTTCTAATTATACAATATACAGTTTTGCAATATTGATAAAAGGTTTGAGTATTGCTACTGAAAATAATTCATTTTTAATTTTGGTGCTGGGAGGCTATTGTGTGCCATTCTTGGACTTTTACTTGATGTTCCTTCCCCTGGCTTTATGTCACTTTATGCATGCAGTCAGAATATGTTTGTATGTGTCGACCCTTGTCAGCATCTGGTGATGGTATGGAATTGTAATTCTGCAAGGTTGTGCGCCCCATGCCCCGTTCTTTTACCACCATTGCTTGCCTAACTCTGTTCACCAAGCAACCCAAAATCAACTGGGGACACTCCACACATCACCCAAATCCAAATAAAGCCAAAGAGTCAGACACTGCATAAAAAGTGTGCTTTTTAAGCAAAGAAACATATTTTTGCAAAAGTATTATACAAGGATACATAAATAAAATCACAAAGAATAAATAAGACAAGGACAACCACACTGCCTGAAGCCACTCTTGGCCTGCTATAATCAGACTTTAGCCCCGGTCTAGAGTTGAGATGGCTTGGTGTCCGTACTCACTATCTGGCCTCTGTGCTAAACCTGCTTCTTCTAGCCTCCCAGCTCTTAGCTTATCTACCCTCTATTAGAGAGTCTGCTTTAAAAGTTCTTAGCAGAGACATATCTGATTTGCCATGGAATCAGAGGATCACCAGTTTAGAGTTCTGTCTTGTAGGCTTTGGGACCTTTAAATAGCTAGATATTACAGGATAAAACCTAGGCTGCCTGTTCCACATAAGGGACACCATGGCCTCACACATCTCTGTCTTGGGCCTTATGCCCTCTTGTGGCCAGGAGTCATGATCTGAATGTGCCTTTCAAAATTCTAGTTAAGAATGCAAGAAGGCTAAGAAAAGAGGGGAGAGCATTCAGACCATCAGTCTCATTTGGTTCCACTACTAGACATCTCAGATGAATCACTAAATCTGATTTTTGATGGGCCATTGAACTCCATTATAATCATGTGCTTGACCTGTGATTTGACAGACATTCCATAAGCACTTGCATTGCTGATTCAAGATAACTGATGCCCATAGTTCAGGTACTTGTATTGCATGGTTGTTACTTGTTCTGCCTGATCCACTTTTATCTGATGTTTATTTTTAAAATTTAATTTGGTATAATTGAAAACTTGATATTCAAGGCTTCCTCTACTGCAATTGCTTTGTTTAGTAATTTGAGTCTAGTAAAGTCAGGGGGTGTCTGATTCTGTGCTGAGTGGTCTTTCCATCCCCATCATGGTGGACCACTGACTGCTCCTGTGTCAACTGCCAGGACTCCTTTTAATTATAACCAATCATAGCCCAAGATATCTATTAGTTAGAAGTAATTCTCACTCACTGGTAGCACCAATTCAGGCCCACGATTCCTGTTTTCATTTATATACCTAGCTATAACATATCATAACATAATATAGCATAACATAAAGCAGAAGTACATTGTATATAATATATATCCATCTCTTTCTTTGAATCTGCATCTATTTTTGGCCAATGGTGCTGGCATAAGCCCCCACAACCCTTAAATGAATATGCAGGCTTTATATACCGTGTATATATATTGGGGGGGGGACCCAGAAATTGCTTTCATCACCTTCAAAATAAGTTCGTTGAGATACAGTACTCGCACATTGAAATACAGAAGTGTCTACAGCAAGGCATCAGGAAGAAGTGGCACTCACAACTGGATTTTACACAGTGACAGAGTACCTGCACACACCACATTGTCAGTCAAAGAGGTTTTGACCAAAACTAATGTGGTTCTTGCTTCACACACCCCATATTTGCCAGACCTCACTCCCAGTGACCGCTTATTGTTCCTAAACTGAGACTGAAGTGAAGATTTGTTGCCATGTTAGTGATTAAGAAAAAAAAATGCAGGAGGTGCTACACATGGTAACAAAAGATAAGTACCATAATAGAAGAAGTGCTAGGACAAGCGTACTGCAGTCATCACTCAATGAATATTGCATAAAGTTATATAATATAGTTTTTTTTTAATTGTGGGAATTACAGTGGAACCTCGGTTTGCGAGCATAATTCGTTCCGGAAACGTGCTCGCAATCCAAAGCACTCGTATATCAAAGCGAATTTCCCCATAAGAAATAATGGAAACTCAGATGATTCGTTCCACAACCCAAAACTATTCATATAAAAATGATTAATACAAAATATAAAGTAAAATACATAATACAAATTAACCTGCACTTTACCTTTAAAAAGAATCATGGCTGGTGTGAGTTTCTAAACTCATGTGGGATTCTCCCAGCGCTGTAGCAGTTCGCCGTATAAGCGCATCCAAAAAGATCGCAGACATGCTATAAGTGCCTGTCGTCAATGGGTCATACAAGGAACATTATAACGATCCCGGTACAATAAATAATAGCGCTGTTGCTGTTTCAAGCTGAATAAAGCTGGTGTTAAAGTACTGAGACTCAGCTTCGTGTTTTGGGGAGCAAGATGGGGACTCGCACTTCACAGCGCACACACACACAGTCACAATGCTGTAGTAAACAGATGTTGACTATATGAGTGAGGCACACAGACTCAGACGGAGAATAGGAGACAATTGCCAGAGAGAGAGATGCGCTGGGCGAGCAAGTGAGCGAGATAAGGAGAGAGAGAGAGACGCGCTGGGCGAGCGAGCGAGATAAGGAGAGAGAGAGAGAGACGCGCTGGGCAAGCGAGCGAGATAAGGAGAGAGAGAGAAGAACAATCTGCTCAGTTGTGATCACATGACGCTCAGCAGACAAAGTGTATCCATACTACTCGTATTGCAAGACATCGCTCGTTTATCAGGTCAAAATTTATTAAAAATTTTGCTCGTCTTGCAAAACACTCATAAACCAAGTTACTCGTAAACCGAGGTTCCACTGTGTGTATATATATATATATATATATATATATATATATATATATATATATATATATAGTGGTCGTGTGAGGAACGACAAGTCTAAGCATTAATGTTGGGCGCCCAACCAGGTTGTCTCCATTTAATCAAAGGCAAACGGAAATCAAAGAGGTACTCTGTGGTGTAAAATAGAAATCCAAAGAGGTAAAATTAAAGAGCCATTTAGAGTTTTGTGAAATATTTCTTCCCAAAATTCCCAATCTAGGTGCTCCATCCTGCATTGTGTTCTGCTCACAGAGCCACTTCCTTTCAGTTGCCATATGATTTATAGGTGGGACACCATTGACCCTGTGATTTATAGGTCAGTAGATCAGAGTGGTGTTACGTACCTCAGATGAGCCCAGAGGGTGATCCACTGACGTAGCTCTTCTCTACTGTATATGTCTTACAGGTTCTAAGAAGACATAATGATTAAGGACTCACTTGTGTGTCTCTCTTCTGATCCCACCGAATAATTTTGCATTTTTTAAGTATACTTTACAAAATTCGCTGGGACTGAAATCACTATAGTGATTACAAAGGTCTTTGCATTACATTTAGAATGTATTATTTTCTGCATTGGAAATAATAGGCAAGGGCCCAATTTCCCCTTCAATAAGTGGAAGACTTTGTGTGGTTTTTGCGGAGTAGAGCTGTGCACAAGACCTGCATGCTTAGAACTGCAGTCTCTAGAATGAATGTGCAGTGTGGGAGGGCAGTCGTCTTGTCATTATACAAGAACAAAAGCATAAAATGGTTGGGTGGGCAACATTTCTTCTCAAAACCTCCCACCACAATGTCACCCACCTGGAAGATACAGCTCATTTTTTAATTCTATATACAAATAAAGTTTCTATAAAAAGCACACTTGGTGACCACTTAAATGTTATAAAAAGAGAAGTATGACAGGCATATCATCTGTTTTACAGGAAAAGAAGATAAGTTGGCTTTAATCAAAATATTTGTTGGGAGAAAGGGCCACACTTGTACTAAACGAATGACATGTTATATATACGTTAAAACAATCTAGTAGATGCATATAATGGACTTAATGGGTTAAAATTTAACTGTATGCCTATTATAAAGAACATTTACTTTATTGTTTCACTTTTATAAAGAACATTTTTCTAAAATCCTTTCATGAAAGGTAAAGCACAAATATTTATTCTAAAATGTGTGTGTTAAGTTAATTGGTGGCTCTAAACTGACCTCCATAAGAGTGAGTAAAGGTGCATCCTAAACTGGATTGAGGAGATTTAATAATAAAAATATGTATAGTGCGGGTGATGTGACGCACCATTTGATCCATTCCTTAACCCTAATAACTTTAAAAGGCCAACATATAAAAAAATAAAGGATTAGTGTACAAAAAAAGGGAAACATAAGGAAGAGAATCCACAGATGGAGTGAAAATAGAATACAAATAACCTAATGGCTTTTTGGGCCTTACTACATGCAAGGTTAACCCTCTCTCTAAGTCCCAGGGCGACTGATCTACACCGTGATAGCGTTAAGCACTTCTTCTTTACTGGCCATGTTGCTCTTTTCATTCCTTCTGCCTCCTGAGCCCATGCATTGCTTACCTCTCACCTTTACTGGCTGGATGGTGATTTCTGAGGTGATTTTAAGCATTTCCTTCGCCCCCACAATAATCTTTTTATAAGCTCTGCTTCCCTGAACCTATCCAGCCTGCATTCACAGATACTTCTTTTGCCGAAGATTACAAAGTTATTCTTAGTAAGGTTTTGAAGGGTTTTGTTACTGCCATGACACATCCCCTGTTGTCTGCATGAGATGAGGGAGGTTTGTGGCATTACGCATTTTAAATAATATCAAAATTGGGAGTGTGCAGACTCAAGACGGGTGCAGATGCATGTGGGAATGTGCATGTGCCGTTCCATTCTGCGGTTTTCTTGTCCAATTATTCTATTTTTGTTTGTTATCTGTGGGCTTTTGTGGGATGCAATTTTTTGCACTACTTTTTTTTTAACAGCAATGTGGTATTTTGGGCTATTTTTTTACCCCCTCCATTGCATTTTTTTACCATATTGTCTGCTGTTTGCATTCGTATATGTTCTTTGGTGTGTGTGTGTTTGCCTTGCAATCGACTGGCACCCTGTCTTGCACACTATACTGGCTGGGGTAGTCTCCAGCAGACCCCTAGGACCGAGTTCAGGACTAAACGGGTTAATAATGACTGACTGACTAATGTAAAATCCCCCCACCATTTCGTGTGATGGTATATACCAATTCTATCAATCTAGAAATATCTCTGAGGGGACACCCCCCCACCCCAAGCTTTGATGGTATGTACCACACCCTCTTGCTCTGACAGTGCCCCCTCCTTCCCGCTGTGTTATTTTGTCTACCTCAGCTAATTGGGCTATCTTTTGGGCAAATTCGCTATTTTGGGCTATAAATGTTTAAAGAACCTGGCAAGCCTGGTTGATTGGGGTGCTTTGCTGAACACACATTAATGTACAAATGCGAGCAGATTGGGTCAAGTACTTCAATCACACCTGAGAGCAGGTGATGACAGAATCTACACCCGATTGGTGTTATAAAGGAAGCGTCCACAGTGAAATTGGGGAAAGGCAATGGACAATGGAGAAGGACAAAAGAAAAGGAACAGAGGTTAAAGGACTGAGGAAGATGGCAGAATGGTGGGGGAGCAGATGCTGCAGGAGAGTAGACGTGCAGTCAGAAAAATGAACCCTGGAAGTGGAGAGTGTGGCTGGCGCTTGAGGTGGGGCAGGTGGGTTATTCCTTTTGAGCATATCCGAGGAGTATGAGTAAGTCCAGCCAATGGCCAAAGGACAGCGAGTGGGAGAAAGGAGCAGTGCTTGATACAGAAGGACTGGTGGGCAGGCACCCAAGCAGCATTTGAAGGGTGACTCTGCCTGTTGGGAGGACATCTCCTCTTGTTGCAGGGTCCCATCCAGGACAGAGGAGACGTCAGTTTTAGAAGCACCATAGCTCGATTGGGTTTTAAAGGTAGCATTCTGGCTTGGACTTTAACCTTGTTTAAAATGATTATTATTTATTGGATTTTAACCTGATCACTTTGAATTTATGGATTATTTATTTTATTTATCTATTGAAGCACTGCACTTTTGGATATTGTCCGTTGAGCACTGGCACCTACCCTTGCTGACTGTGTCATTTGCCCAGCTCATCCTCAGTTTCATTATCGACAGTTCCGGGTTCAAGCTGATGAGGACAGTGGAGCCAACCCGGTCAGTCACACTGTGATGCTGTCTAAAGACAGAGAGCTATAGAGAAGAGGAAGGCCAGGTCGGAAGCAGTGTTGCACTCACTCTCTGTTATTGGAGAATAGGTCAGTTAAGTGATTTTTACCACAGTAACTCACTGCTATGGACTGAGCACGTGGCATTGTGGTTTCCAGCCTAACCAGCAGTGTCTTGCATAATGCTCTCCTAATAAAGACGTATAGCCTTTAGTTTGCAGAATAAGAGACATTGTGCCTCATCTGAAACTGAACTACAAATTTCAAACAAAAAACTGTCAATCTGAATAGTTATAACAAGGTTTAGAAATAAATTCCCAATTTTTTTCACTTTTTGATAATAAACCTAATAGATCTCTACAGTGAAGCAAAAAAAAGATAATGAATGTATGTTTGTTTAGCAATTCTTCCTATTTATGGTCATAGGCTTTGGGCACTTTTCAATTCTATGAAATCCAGATTAACTGAAGGAAAATGTCACAGAAATTGAATAAGTTCAAAGACTCCAAGGCCATCTACCAATAATGAACTTTTCCACTAGATAATTATTTTTTTTCTCATAGAGAACAGCCTTACAAGTGCCATCCCATCATTTTATTTCCACCATGCTGCATTTTAAACAAGTTGAGGTTTACTCTCTTCATCAGAGCCACACAGTATGTCATAGGTTGTATTTTAACTTGAACAATGACTATTTCCAATTTAACATCTTAGCCACAAAGCCACACATCCTGCTGTTAACATGCATTAGCTACCTCCAAGCTAGATACACACTCACACGTGACATTACCATAGGCAGCACTTACATTATACACCAAACTGTACAAAATGAAGTACAAAGTAGAGCACTAAAATACTTAGAAATGATTCACACGTATGATAAACCATTCCACTGACTCCCATTAATAATTTTTGTGGGACACACAACTAAGGCCAGACAAGTGAGAAGCAGTCGGCTGGAAGCAAGAGTTAGCTACTAGTTAGTTAAGAACACATTAGACTACAAATCAACATGTTTTGTGCCCCACAGTAGGATACAATAGGTCATGCAATAGGAGACATCACCTTTTTAGGTTTTACAGTGAAATGCAGCCTCCACTTTTTCATATCTGTATGCTGACAGCACACCATTTACATTATTGTTTTCTTAGTTTTGTTGAATTTATCAAGCTAGTATTATGATTTTCAGACAACTCAATCCTAATGCTAGAAATGAGAAAGTTAGATGATAAAAAATTGCTGTGGTGTTTACAGTACATCTATTTTGATGTGGGGTTTGGTGGTTCTGCCTAGGACTTTTTAAATCTCCAGTGTCTAAGTTAAAGGATAAGCTTTACACTGTCCTGTCTCAAATGATTAAAAATGGCATTCATTCTTCCATAACATTTTTTAAAGATCGCTATTCCTAAATTTCCTATTAGCCAAAGCCTGACGGCACTGAACACAGGCAGAAATGCCAATATCCACACTCAGTCACAGCATCATCAGGGCAGCTGAGTACAGGTTGAATTATTATTATTATTATTTTATTGATTTCAATTTTAATTAGAAGCAGATAACATTCCATAAAATTAAGTCAAACTTAACAAAGCAAAATTCAACCCCCACCCAAGAGAAAGAGAGGAAAGCCAGCATCCAGAGCTACTCTATAAAAGGAAACAAGAAAGGAAGAGTATGTTTAGATAGATAGATACTTTATTAATCCCAAGGGGAAATTCACATAATCCAGCAGCAGTATACTGATACAAAGAAACAATATTAAATTAAATATTCAATAAAAATGAAAAAAGTTAGCATTTACTCCCCCGGGTGGAATTGAAGAGTCGCATAGTGTGGGGGAGGAACGATCTCCTCAGTCTGTCAGTGGAGCAGGACAGTGACAAAAGTCTGTCACTGAAGCTACTCCTCTGCCTGGAGATGACACTGTTCAGTGGATGCAGTGGATTATTCATGATTGACAGGAGTTTGCTTAATGCCCGTCGCTCTGCCACAGATGTTAAACTGTCCAACTTTACTCCTACGTTTTCCCAGAAGTGGAAGTTTATTCTAAAATATTACTGATTATATCCATTTTTTTTTAAAAAAAAAGGTTTTGAACAGATCCTCTAAGTGAGAACTAGATTTTTTTTTTAATTTCAAGTAGTATAGAACATCAGTTACCCATTGACTTAAAAGTGGTGGGGTGGGATTCTTCCAGTTGAAAAAGATAAGTCTACATGCTAGTAGTGAAGTAAAGGCAATTACAGTTGGTATGTCCTTCTCCACTTTAAGCCTATCTGGGAGTACACCAAACACAACTGTTATTAGGTTAGGAGTGATTGTAACACCAAGGCTGTCTGATAGGCATTTAAAGATTTTTGTCCAAAATATTGTTAATTTGGTGCACGCCCAAAACATGTGGCCTAGTGGGGGTGGAGCTTGATTGCAACGTTTGCAGTTTGGATCTTGCCCTGAAAGCATTTTGGACAATTTTAGCCGAAATAAATGTGCTCAATTAAAGATTTTAAGTTGAATGATTGAGTGCTTTGCACATATGGAACTCGAGTGAATTCTGTGCCTGGCTGCCTTTCACTCCTTTTCTGAAATATTAGGTGACAGATCCTTTCCCCAATGTACTTTGTGATCTTCAAAAGAAAGGGACTTTGAAATATTTTTATAATTGTAGAGATGCTATCTGAGTTTTCAAGACTGATCAATATTTCTTCTGGAATAGAACAAGATGGGAGGTGAGTAAAATTTGGAATGTTCTGCAAAGTTTCTAGTTTGAAAGTAGTGGATGAAATGTGTTGGGAGAGGTTGAATCTGAAACGAAATTGTTTGTAGGATGCAAAGACATTATCTATGTACAAGTCTCTAAGTGTTTTAATCCCCAACATTTTCTAGACATTAAATAGTGTATACGTTTGAGAGGGTGGAAAAAGGTAGTTGTTATGTAGAGGTGCAACAGATAAAAGCTTCTCTGTTTTAAAGTGCTTCCTACATTGGTTTCATATTCTGAGGGAATTAAGGACAATTTGGTTATAAGTGTATTGACAGTTGTCATTTGTATTAACTGGGACACACAGCAGGGAATATAAAGAAATACTGCAAGATTTTATTTCTGTTGCAGACCTGGCTTGTGTAAATTCATCGATTTGTTTCAATGTCCAGGTCTTTATAGTTTGTATATTTGCCACCCAGTAATAGAATTGAAGTTAGGTAGTGTCATGCCCCCTTCTGCTTTAGGTTGTTGTAGAGTTGCCCTTTGCATGTGTGGATTTTTCAGATTAAAATTAAATGAATTTATGATTGAGTTTAATGTCTTAAAAAACTATTTGTTAATGTATACGGGGATGCTTTGACATGGAAAGAGAAGCTTGGGAAGGATGGTCATCTTAAAAATGTTGATTCTCCCTACTAATGTAAGATGGAAGGTAGTCCATCTATTCACATCTAGTTTAAGTTTTTCCATGCAGACAGCAAAATTTTGTTGAAAAAGAGCTTTATATTTGCTTGTGACATTTACCCCTAGATATTTAATCTGCTAAAATAAGTATCCAGTCTGACATTGTTAGCTAGGTAATTCACTGGAAAGAGCACACGTTGATTTCAAATTGATTTTAAGTCCAGATAATAATCTGCTAATGTTTGTATGACTAGAGGCACAGAGTGTTGTGGGTCAGATATAATCAGTACCATATCATCTGCATGTAGTGATAATTTCTGTTAAAGTGTATATCTTCTATCTCTGATGTATTTCAAAAGTAAACAGCCAGTGGTTCAATGGCAGGTTTCAAAGGGCAAAGGTGATAAGGGTATCCTTGTTAAATACCACATTTTAGTTTGAAGTAGTCTGAAATGTTGTTAACACAAACTGAGGCTTCTGGACTAGTTTGATCCATGCACATATGTTTAGGCTGAAGCCAAATTTGTGCAGTATGCTGAATAAGCAGTCCCATCCAACCATATCAAATGCTTTTTTTCTGCATCTAAAGATAATAAGATCTCTGGCGTGTTAGATTTAATGGGTGATATATTATATTAAACAAACATGGAAGGTTAGAAGTTAAGTGTTTGCCTTTAATAAATATGGTTTGGTCTTGTGATATTACAGAAGGAAGCACTTTCTCAATACTTCTGGCTAGAATTTTGGAAAGTATCTTAACAGCATTATTCAGAAGAGAGATTGGTCTATCTAGCTGTGGCATCTGTAATGAATGTAATTAAGATTTTGTCTCATCTTCTTTGACCTGAGTAGAATATAAGGTCTTCTAGTACTCTCTGAATGTGTAGGTTATATTTTTATTGTCAATAATTTTTTCTCCATCTGTGTTGTTAATTATTGTTATTGCATTATGGACTACATGCTTGTGGATTTGTTGAACTAAGATATCATTAGCCTTCTCTCTGTATTTATAATAATGATGTCTCAATTTAAATATATGCATTTCTTTAGTAGTCAAGAGTTTAAATTGTTATTGCAAAACCTGTCTTTTTCTATAAAGTGCCTATTTTGGAGACCTGGAATATTCAAGATCTATTTTGGTAATTTCACTGATTAACTCAGACGTCTTCTTGTTTTCCAATTTATTTTTGTGAGTAAGATATAAACTAATCAGATATAAACTAATCTGTCCTCTTAAAAATGCCTTCAGAGTTTTCCAGAGTGTACCTGCTGAGATCTCTGAGAATGCATTTTTCTCAGGAAAATAATCAGTATGCTTGGATACGAATTCTATACAGTTCTCATCAGCTAATGACAGGGGGTTAAGACGTCAGCTACGAGATGAGTGTGTAGGAAGCAGTAATTTAAGGGTGAAGAACATATAGCAGGGAAAGGGGTGCCAGATGGATGGTAAAAAACCTGGTAAAAATTGTTTTCAAAAAATTAGCCCAAACCAAAAAAAACAATTTTTTTCCCGCAGACAACAATTGGGCCAATTGGGCGAGAAAACAGCAGACTTGGCAACACCTTCGTTAAAAGGCACCATATGAAGGCCTCACTGTTTTACTTATCAGGCTAATATTTTAAAGTCCATGCTTTGCTGTAGATCACAACTCAGAATTAAAAAATGAGCAGCTAAATAAGTCACTCCACATTTTAGGTCTGTGGTCAATTCCTGTGTAAAGCAACACAAGTAAAATTCCATACCTGAACACTTCATTGCGTTTTCTGGGAATAGGTTCCAGTTAGCTATGTTTCCATTGGACCAAAAAATGTTTTTATCATGATGTACAGCAAATATATTTTCTTATGAGCATGCCTTGTTGCTTAACAAAACTGTAAAAAAAAATATTTAATAAATCTTTCATGCACTTTGACCAGAAGAGCATTTAGTCTTTCTGAATAAACTGTTATGACATTGTTTGTCTGTAGGGCTGGTTAGGTCCTTAAACCCAATGCTGCTGAAACAGAATCTTCTCCAGCTGACTGTAAACTAGATTAAGAGGGCTTGAGAAAATAATGTTATGCTGTTATGTTTCTCTGTGTATAAGTAAAGGAGTAACCTATGAACCGCATCTTAAATGGTGACTGGGAGGTAAGCCATAGCTTTACAGCCATGGGTTGTTTGTATAATGCGACGGCGGTGAGATAATTATGATATACTGCTTGGTAGCTTTCTTACTTTCTTTTACTTTTCATTTACTTTTTAAGTTTTTTTTTTTTTTAAAAGAGATTCCAAGTAAAATGCAAGGACTTTTAAAAAAAAAATCTCTTTCTCCATGTAAACAAAGCAGAATTTTTAATTGCTTACAAATAATTGAAAGGAGTCATTGTATGTAAATCAATGATTAGTTCTTTTTTTCCAGACAATTTCTGATTTTTTGTAAAGATCATATCACTCTTTTGATTGCATCTCATCATTTTGTTTTGAGGCAAAATCCCAGGAAAAGTCACAGGAATACCTCATCACCACACCACCTCGGGGGTTTGCATGCCGTGTATCGCTTCAAAACTCCGAACAGAGTCAATAACAATTAGAGCTTTGTTGTTGGTAAAATAAAAAAACAAGTAAGACTAAACTTAATTTTAAAGAATTGGTTCATCATGGGGCATGAAGGCAGTCAGGTTTTCACTTATATGTATGAGGAATCTACTTTCTTACTCCAGAACACATTCTGTCAGTCTTCTTACGTAGCACTCTGCAATTGCTAAATGCTGAACAAAATAATACATGAATAACTAAAAGCAGCATTTTCATCTTCTTTCAGCAAGGTAAAATCATTGCTGTTACAACATCCCATTACACTTTAAGTATTTCACTAATTTGGAGAAATGATTGGCAATACACTTAAATGGAGGTGTAAAGATGAAACAAAAATGTGTTTATACAAGTAAGAATATTGATAATACAGTGACATCCATATCTATCAACAGTGATATACGCTTATTTTTTTAAAGGTATTGAGTATTAACCAACCAACTGAAATGCATATGTAAGATTGTAAGATAACATTTAAAATATGCATCACCATTCAGTGTGAAGTGTAAACATGTTAGCATAATCAAATGACAAGCCATGATAATGTCTGATTTAATGCATTTTCTTCTGTTATGTTATAATTTGAAAGACTATGTTAAACCAACTAGCAAGGTATCAAACTTTTTTTTTCCTCTTTTTTTAAATAATTTACTAGTAAACATTTTCAAGACACAACACCTTGAATCAATTAATCTATCTATCTATCTATCTATCTATCTATCTATCTATCTATCTATCTATCTATCTATCTATCTATCTATCTA
>JANRMT010062790.1:48734176-48776255 GCA_026402145.1 Polypterus bichir lapradei
CCATCTGAGAAGATGAAAGGTGAATTGAAAGACTGGTTGGTCTTTCAGTGTTATCTACTGCAACATTATGAACCATCTTTCTGCAATAAGTGATTAACAATCTTTGCAACAAAACAGATCTGAGTAGCTACAGTATAAACAAAAGAAGCATAATATCCCATAAACAGCTCACAGGGTCCATCGATATTCAGAATGTTTCCTGAAATGACTGGAAATCCAGCAACCTGTTCAGCTCATGGTAATACAGTAACTGGACTTATTCATAACAGGGAGATTCATTTTTATATCATAATTTATTCACTGACCTCAAATTTTGCAGTCAGTAGCTTCTGAAACAAGCTAACACTTTGAAATCCATGCAGTATCTCCATATTTGGCAGCAACTCCTCTAATACTTTTGATCAAATCCTATACTGTGTGTTTTGTTCTGATCCATGAACAAGAATATCTGACAGATCTATCAATGTTTTGCTGCCATGTCTAAACAAGAGCTTTCTGTATTAGCCTTCAATAGTTTCCTGGAGTTACTCTTTTTAGATACACAATAATTCTGTTTTTTAGCTATGATTACACTTATGAATCTTCATATATGAAGAGGTAATCCATTATTTTAATGCCCTCCAGGAGTCAGTATTGAGAGGGAGCTGGAAAGTTTCCAACAGATGCTGAAGCGACTTCAGATTTAACTTGGATATTAGGCCAATGACCCATGCAAGAACCCCTTCTCGAGTGTTAGTATAACAAAGCAACTAAGCAGAATGTCTAAGGATTATTTGTCAAAAGAATATGAGCATTCAATTATCTAACAGAGTTTCGTAACCATTTTTAAGCTTTTCGTACTTGTGATACTCATGATATCCAGTTATTTGCTCAACTGCAACTTAGTGAGAAACAAAAATGAAAAGTTTTTCTCTGAAAAAACAACCAAAAAAAAACGGGAAGTGTGTCTGTGAGCAGGTTTAGCTCGGGTGTGATCAAAAACAAGAAGTTTGCTTGACAAAGCTATCTCTGTACTAAAATGCTTCTTCAACATATTCAAAGATGATGCAAATGAGGGATGCATCCACCACGAATGTGCTTCCTCCTAAATAATAAAAAACTCTTTCTTGCATGTGTCAATATATATTTTTAGGTTAAGCTTTCATGTTTTCTGTAACATTTTACAGTAATGAATTAAGCAGAAAAAAAAACTCACTTGCAGCTATTTTTTGGGGGAGACAGCAGCTACCTTATAAAGTCTAACAATATTGAAATATATTTACTTTATATGAAATAATTCACAGTTTTAAACTAAGATGCTAATTCATGGAGAAAAAAATATCTAGCTATCCATATAATCTTCAGAACCATCTAATTCTTTTTATTTTATTTTGATTTTTTTTATTATTAAGACACAAAATACAATCTAATGAGTTTTTCGACCCATTACAAACACCACATCTAGATACTCTTAGTGCAGAGGAACTGACACTCTCATAATTACTAGACGCTATAAACTCACTTCAGAGTGGTGAAGCAGCAGGCCCTGATGGCTACCCAGGGGAATTTTATAAAATATTTTCAAATAGGTTAGCTCCACTCCTATTAAGAATGTTTATATAAGCTAGAGACAACAAAATTCTACCTCAAACTTTTCGCCAAGCATTAATTACTGTCTTCCCAAAGAAAAATAAGGACTTATTACAATGTTAATCATACAGAGCAATCGCATTTATGAATAATTGTGTTAAGATACTCTCCAAAGTTCTAGCTAGAAGGATTGAGAAAGTGTTTTCTTCTGTAATATCACAAGAGCAAACCAGATTTATTAAAAGCAGACAGCTTCTAATTTAGATAGATAGATAGATAGATAGATAGATAGATAGATAGATAGATACTTTATTAATCCCAAGGGGAAATTCACATAATCCAGCAGCAGTATACTGATACAAAAAAAAACATCCATAAAATCTAACACACCAGAGATCGTATTATCTTTGGACACAGAAAAATCACTTCATCTGTTTGAATGGGACTACCCGTTCACCACATTGCACACATTTCGGTTTTGTAGCTGCGTTTTCCCAAAATTACCAAAGTTCTGCAGCTTCGACTCAAAAAATGGGATTCAACAAAAGCCTGACGCGCAGAAATGATTCCACAGACAAAATATCTTGATTTTTGTAAGTTTAGTTAAGTTTTAAAGTAAAACAGTTTACACAAAAAAAGGAAAATTAAAATAGCAAAAAAGGAAAAATTAATGTAAGAAAAGTTCAATTCTAAGCTTAACCTTGTTACATCTCAAATCGTTACTATTTACTTAACATTTCTGAACCATTTCAAAACGGTCAGAAAACTGTATGCTTATCCCATTTCTAAGCTTAAAATGGATCTTTCAAGTCCCTCTTTAATGGGACCTGTTCCAAACAAACTGAACTTATTATCACACTGTTATTCAGTTATAGTAAGAAGGTTCTATCTCTTGTTAACTTATAGGGGGAAAGACTATACCATAAGCTATGACTATGAAAGACATTAATATTCTATTCAAATTAAGCAAACATCAATATGAGTTTAACTCAAAACTTTAACTTTCTAAGATTGGCTCTTACAGGTTTGTTCCAAACATATCTGCATTGATCAAACTTATTTATACCAGTTTAGAAACCTCTGTCAGTGTTAACAGAACCATCTAATTCAATCCAAAGCCAGTCCCAAATATACTTAGCAGAAGGCAGAATCTGGGCCTGCAAACATCCTATAAATAAAATTGTTGGACTTAAAGGAGTAACATTTTTCTTGAAATGAACACCACTCCAAAACCATTTTCATGGAAATCAGAGCATCATTTTAGATAGGTTACACTTTATTCATTGTGACTGATGACCAAATAGCAAACATGCTAGAAAGAAACCCAGAGTGGTGACTAAAAACTGTATGAGTGTGAACTGTCCATATTCAATAATTTCATGTTTTCCCATCCATCCATCTATCCATCCTTATGGTTATCAAACCATCCTAATTCTAGTTACAGGAGCCAATACATATCCCAGCACTATTGTGCACAAGATAGGAGCCACCAGCAGACACTAGTCCATCACAGATACACTTGTGAATTCATCCTCGCATTTACCAAGATAATGTAAAATTACCAACAAACCAACCTAACCTACACATCTATGAAACATCGGAGGAGGAAACCAGAGTTTTTTTTTGTGAAAAAAGCTATAGAGAAATAGGAATAATGTGAGACGCAGGGGCAGAGCCAGGATTTTAATCTGACTGTTTCCAAATGATCTGATGTGCCATTGTATCATATGACCATTTCCTGAGAATTTATTGTTGAAAAAGTTCATGGGTGCATCAGATGTACAAACCAAGGCTGGTTTGCAGGAGTTGAAATCCTTCATTCTTATCTCATAGGTGAATAGCATGCATTTTTCGATTCACATGCAGTTTTGCGAAACCGATACTAAAATTTGTTTAGCATGCGATTTTGCAATTGCAAAATGCATAACTCACTGAAAAGGGTTTTTTTGGGTTTAAAATGT
The DNA here is from genome assembly GCA_026402145.1 of Polypterus bichir lapradei. Taxonomy (NCBI): domain Eukaryota; kingdom Metazoa; phylum Chordata; class Cladistia; order Polypteriformes; family Polypteridae; genus Polypterus; species Polypterus bichir. The sequence goes on from JANRMT010062790.1 coordinate 48,737,707, forward strand.
TTGTTTGGGTTGAAAACAAGAAATACTGCTTCTTTCTCATTCACCCTTCCATTTTTAGCTCTGTTGTTCTCTGCAACTGTGAAGAGCAGGTATAATGTACCAGTAAAATCAGTTGTCCTTTTCATTTACATAACTGTGTAGGAGTGCAGTATGTTTTTTAAAAATATGACATACTTTCCACACAAAGACAAATCAAATCATTCTACTGTGCACACTGCTATGCTTTCATTATGGGAAAACAAATTACACATAACTATGCCGTTGCCAAATGCCATTACCTAGCCACCGCCTTAGTCAAATTTAGGATATACACACTTCTGGTGATTTTTTTTTTTTTTCACTTGATCTTATATTTAAATAGTAAATGACAAAAACACACATTAGGAGTTAATGCTGGAAATTGCTTCCAGGCAGGAACTAGATGACTTTTACTTTGGATAAATGACACAAATTATGCTGGATGAGAAACACTATTTATCTTATATTTCTTGGAAGTAAAACACTAAGATTAGCTGCATATTCAGTTTTGCACCAATCATTTCACTCATCGACTTATCTAAAACAATATTGTGCAATAGCCGTTAAATTGTCTATGGCTTCTTACATACAACTTAGGGATTAAGAGAGCATTAACAGCAAGATCTACCAGGTGGCATGATAGCGTGGTGACCCTCACAACTAACAAGCCTTAAGAATGAATTGATACAATGGTTGTTCTGGTTATACTGACAATTAAAAGAAAATATTATAAGAAACAGAAATAAGAAGTAAGAGGAGTATCATAAATTATTATGGTAGAGTGACAGAGAATGGCCATGATAACTTAACAGATTTTGTTCTCCATGGTTTGTAAGCACTTTCATGCAGCATGTTGCTCTTTTATCAATTCTTCCACTACAAAATGTGAAAAACTCCATGACTTTTTTCATCATAAAATTAAAAAACAAAATAGTTGGGCCAATGCTTATTCATTTTTCTCTTCTTATCATCCCTCTCCTTTGAGCTCCTTTACCATGCTTTTACTAATTTCGCCTGCACAGTCAAATGACGCCTTCCACCTGCATACGAGATCCCAGCACCAGTGTAGACCCAGCAGTTATGACAGTTATATAATATTGGCTCTGTGCAAACTGTTTTCAAAGTTATTTCTGTAACCGAAATGTTAAAAATGTCAGGGTTTGAGGCTGACAGTCTGAATAACTTTCACCCTATCTGGCACTGATCTTTTTATCTAAAGTTCTTGAACATGGTGTGGCTTCTCAACTGACAAGTTCTTAATGTTTTTCAAGTAACAGCTTTGAAACTCCTCTGGTCTGAGTCGCTGATGATTTAGCTATGGCAGCAGGTTGTGGGCAGATAAGTGTATTAATTTTGTTAGATGTTAGTGCAGTATTTGATACAGTTAATTCAAATAGTTGACTGTGCACATTGGATACAATATTTGGGTCTCTCTGGCACTGGTGTCCAATTGTTGAAGTCATCTCCAACTGACAGGCAGAAGTTTGTCAGTCTAGGCAATGGCAGGTCCAGCTTTATGCTAGTCACAAAAGGAGTCCCTCAAAGCTTAATGTACACCCCTCTATTTTTTCATATCTGCATGCTATCCTTTGGCCATATTACTTATAGTTTTGGACAAGACCATTGTTTTAATGCAGGTAATACTTTTAGCAATAAAAGTTAACGTTCACCATTGATCTTTTGGCTCACAACTTGCCTTTGAAGAAATTAAATGCAGGATAGAGGACAACTGAACCTACAACTCAAAAGAAGCCTAGTTTAGGAAAATTAACTCCTTTTCATTCACTCTAGTTGATGATACTATTCTACCTTTCTCTTCAAGAAGATGTCTTGGCATCATATTTGATTTGTCTATTTCATATTCAACTGACATAAAGGAACTGCTCCCACCTCAACAGCAAATGGTATTTCTGCTCACTTCTATCCTATTTGATAATTTGAATTTTTTTTCACACCCTGCATTGCCTTTTGTAATTCTCTATTGGCGGGTGACCATTTTAAACTGATATCTCAGCTCAGACTGGTTGGAAACTAAAAGAGTCCTCAGTCAGACAGAGCAGTCAGTATATACCACTTGCACTGTTGTATGCTGTTTAGTCTTCCCTGGCTCTCTGTGACTTTTACTGTTGTTAACCCTTGCATCTTTAAATGTCCTGGTCTTGGACCACTTCAATAGCATCCTGCATCAGTGCAATTGTGTCTCCTTACTCTGGTCCACTGAACCTTGTGGTGCCCCAAAGTAATGTACACTCGAAAGATGACTGAGCCTTCAGGTTGGTTTCATCCAGACCTTGGAATGGCATCTCCAAAATGATTATATCTGCTGGCTCAATTCATTATTTTAAAAGGCCACTTACAACACATTAGTTCAGGAAACTAATATTGCCATTCTTACACCCTTTCTCAATTCACTCCTTCTGCCAGAGTTCTTATGATGGACATGATTGCAAATTATGTTAGTTGTTTACTATTTGTACCTTATTTCAGTTCATAGATTCTTGTACTGACTGAGAACTTTGTCATTCACATTCTGACCAACAGAGGGTGACCCAGAGCCCTACACCCAAGTGCACGGATGCAACCAGGGGTTCAAATAAAGTGAATTTTATTACACGCAAATACCTTTTTCAGGCCCTTTCTTCAATGCAAGTACTCACAATTACAACTTCCATATTAATTCTCCTCTACTCTCCTGCAGGAAAGCCTTGTCCTTCCCCTCCCAACTCCAGCTCCCTGGATGAGGTTGAGTAGCTTCTTTAATGCCACACCTGGGAATACTTCTGGTGTCACACGATTACACCCTGAAAGCACTTCCAGGGCAGGCAGAACCTCCTTAAAATGTGTGGATCCTCTCCCCACAGCTCAATTTAGTGACACCCACATACCCTGACAAGGCTGTTCATCAGGATTACAATTCCCAAGGTGCCCCGCAGGTATAGAAATGCCACCTGGCATAATGGGGGACTACATGGCCCCAAGGGACAAGGGTCTTCCCTATTCTTAAAATATATCTTCCCGCATAGGTACCCGCAACCAAATCCTTCCCTTATGGCCTCCTGATTATGTAAGGCCTTGTCGAAATTCCAGTCCATCCACCTTGGCTTCTACAACATAGGTGTCTTTTTTGGTGTTTGATGCTTTGATTCTGGATTCTATACAGTGTTATTTATTGAGATTTTTCTGTCCTTCTGCACCTATGGTACCCTTATTTAATATTTGTTAAGCACGTTAAGCATGGTAATCTATACTAATAAAAGGCAAAGCCCTCACTGACTGACTGACTCACTCACTCACTCACTCATCACTAATTCTCCAACTTCCCGTGTAGGTAGAAGGCTGAAATTTGGCAGGCTCATTCCTTACAGCTCACTTACAAAAGTTAAGCAGGTTTCATTTCGAAATTCTGTGCGTAATGGTCATAACTGGAAGCTGTTTTTCTCCATTTACTGTAATGGAGATGAGCGCGAAAGCCGTGGGGGCGGAGTTTTGTGTGACATCATCACGCATCCCACGTAATCACGCAGTACGTAGAAAACCAGGAAGACCTCCAAAAAGCGCTGAAGAAAACATGCATTATATAATTGAGAAGGCAGCGAAACAATAAGAAGCGAGCGAGTGACATACAACTATATTCATGAGTGATGCTACTACGGAAACAAAGCACAGTGTAAACCTAAACTTTAAATTAAGTTCATAGACAGGCTGCCGCTGGCGTTTGTAATTTAGTGCCTGCCCATATAAGGCCGTCCGTCAGCGGCAATCCAATAGAAACACTGCCACTAAATATTCACTGGTGAAGGACTGTGCTTATGCAGAGGAAGATGAGATGGTCAGGGTGGTGTTTGGCACAAACTCAGCGAAACTGCGAGAGAAAGTTTTAAGTGACGGGACTTCGGTAACATTAAATACAGCCATGGACATAGCACGAGATGGCACCAGCACAGCTGGGAAACTTCGATGCATGTACACCGAGTGGCTCACGTGAACTGACGCAGTGCACAGACAAAAAGCAACAGTTCCAAAGAGCGCTGAACAAAAACCGAATTACACAATTGAAAAGGCAGCAAAAAAATATGAAGCGTCTGATACATACAAGCATATTCATAAGTGCAGCTACTGCGGAAACAAAGCACAAGGTGGAAAAAGTCAATGTCCCGCTAAAGGAAGACAGTGTAAAAAAAAAAACCTGTGCATGCAGTGTGTCAGGTCTCAGATAAAGAAGAAGACGAGCTGTTTATTGATGCAGTAAGAAACGAATCGATAAATGAAACCTGTTATCTTTACAACGATTGACAAACACGGAATGTAACTTGAACACAACACATCCTACAAATACGAACCTGATTGAAAGAAATAATGATAATCAAGTCCTTGATGACAGCAACACTCAATAACACTCACAAAACAATTACTGTATATTGACAATCATGTTACGCTATTTTTAAAATGTTCCCTTTTCTTTTTCATAGCTTCTTTAACACACTACTTCTCCACTGCGATACGCGGGTATATATATATGTATATATACCCCGATCTACATACTCGAATAATGGATACTTTATTCGCCATCAATGATTGTTTTGGTAAAGCCATACTCAGTGTATTCATTAGATGAACGGTAAAAAAGTAAGAGCGAGGGGAGGGTGACTTATTGAGGCATGCAGGCAAAACCACAATAGCACGCGGGCTCGATGTATGAAAAAATATATCTTTTCAAGTTCTATTTAGTCCATATGTGTCAAACTCAAGGGCCGCGGGCCACATCCGGCCCGGCGTGTAATTATATCCGGCCCGCGAGATCATTTTATATACTGTATTACTGTATTGTTATTAATGGCCCGGGTTTATGAAGCGCTGGTAACACAATAAACTACAGATCCCATAATGCAGCGCTTCAGCTGCCTTGCCGAACACTTACCGCGTTAATCAAGTCTAGCTTATGATGCTGGAAGTTATTGCGAAGCTAGCCCACACGATGCTGAAGATAAAAGTTGATTCTGAAAATAGAGCCTTTAAAAACCGATGGGAGGCTTTGTATATGTTTACTAAAATTGCCGGTAAACCCATGTCTCTCATTTGTGGAGCTAATGTGGCTGTAATTACAGAATTGAATCTAAGACGGCACTATGAGACAAAACATCAGGATAACCTGAAAGACCTGAATGCAATGCAGAAGATACAGAAAGCAGAAGACTTAAAGAAGAATCTGACACTTCAGCAGACGTTTTTACCCGTGCACAATCACAAAGTGATTTCAAGTGAAGCTGCTTTTATGGGAGACACAAATGCACCAGTGCAACTTGCCCCACTTTCCCTGTTGCCAAGTAATGTTGAACCAATTTGGCACAACGGTGTTCCCAAATACGCACTTTGCTGATAAACTGAGTGTACTGCGCACTGAGTTCTCACGGCGCTTTGGTGACTTTGAAAAACAAAAAAAGAATTTTGACTTGTTTCGCAACCCATTTGCCGTTGATGTGGAAATTGCACTTGTGCAGATTCAGATGGAGGTGATTGAGCTGCAGTGTAATGGCACACTGAAGGCAAAGTACGATACTGCAGGGCTTGCACAGTTTATTCACTCTATTACCGCAGAAATGCTCCAGCTCCATCTACATGCGGCTCGAACCTTGTGCATGTTTGGTAGCACATATCTGTGTGAGAAGCTCTTCTCAGTGATGAAGACTAAGAAAACAGCACACAGGAGTCGCCTCACTGATGAGCACCTGCAGTCCATCCTGAGAATCTCCACAACACAGAACCTCACACCAAACATAAACGAACTTGTTGCCAAAAAAAGATACCAGGCGTCCAGCTTTGATAAAATGACATATGAGCAAAGACAACTGAAGGATTTGATTTGTTATTGCTGAAAAGAACACATTTTATTTATATTTCCAGGTTTTGTTATGCAGCATGTTCATATTTGAATTTGTATAATTTTGACAGGATATATTTTTATGGAGAGCAAAATCTTTTGGGATATTTAAAATCTAAGTTTATTTTTTATATAAAATTACATAAGAGTAAAGAAATTTGAATGTTTGTTCTTTTAACGTTTACTTTATTTCTAACTTGTATAATTTAGACAGCATATATTTTTATGGAGAGCAAAATATTATAAGTTATTTAAGGTTTGAGTTGATTTATTCAGGAATAATATTCTTGTCTGTTTTTACCATTCCTACCAAAGATATTTCTGTCGACTAAATAAAAATTCCTTCTATTTAAAATTTAAATAGAACTTGAACAGATACGATAGTTCATAATATCCACGCAGACTTGCACGTAAGAGCGGGAGTCATCCGTTTTAACAAACAGCGTATTGCACTGATACGAAATAGCCTGCCCATTTAATTATTTATTTATCTGTGACATTTGGGCCTGCACATGATATTTAAAAACTCCCACAAATTGTATAAAAGCTGAAGTTAATGTATGTATTATGTGTGTGGTTTTGTCTTTATGGCGTTTTTAATTTAAAAACTTTACCCACTGAGAGTTGGGTGGTCTGGTACTCCAGGCATTGCACTCTAAGGCAGTAGATTATCAGTGTAGCCCTCACCTAGGATCCTAATTGTAGGACACCATACATGCCGGGGCTACAATGATCTTCTAGAAATTAAATTGTAATATAGTTTGTCATGCAAAACAAAATTTACTTCCTAATATATTAAGCCATTTTTTAAAAACAGGGCAAGTATTTCTGTGTGGTGCAGTGGCATGTCTGTATTAAGGGGCTGTGCCCCAACAGATTTTGTGCAAAAGAATGATATTCTTCCTTTAGTAATTTCATTAATTGCTAAAATGTTTATTTCAAATTTGTCTACATAAAGAATTTTTTCTCCAGTTTTCTATCATTTTCTCAATTCAATTACTTATCTAGAAAAATATTACTTCTTATGGTATATGAAATTTTCTCTGTGCTTGGCGCTGCAAGGCTTTTTCTGGCTGAGGGATTGGACCAATTGGCCCTGCAGTATTCTCCATACTCTTGAGTGTTTGTGTTTGTGCCATCTGAACCATCCTGTTTAGTGATATCAAAATGTAAACCATCTGTTGTAGTTGTTGTTGGATTTTTCTTTTTATTAATTGCATGTTTGCACTTCCAGTTCAAGTTTTTCCTAATCAAAGCCTTGCAACAGCAAAAGATCCAAAACGTCCAGTACCATTTGCTCGCTTAAAGGTAGCCACAATAATTTGAAATAGGAAAAAAGAAAAGAAAAAAGTAGATAAATGTCAGGCATTAATCATTTATGAGGCACTGAGTTTTACCCACTGTTGTGCAGGGCTGTGCCAAATTTAAAAATGTCACCAAGGAAGCCAACATGGGCTGTAGGAGGCTCTTATTTCAAAAAGCTCAGAATCCTGATGGAAAAAAGACAGGAATGTACAAGTATTCGTGAAACAGTTTGTTTTCATATAATGCGCAAAGCACCTATTGTGGAAGACCATGCCTGTCTGTCTGTCTGGCCGTATGTCTGCATGAAACAACCAACTGGTGAATCAATTTTGTTGAGATGAGGCATGCTTTTTCTTTAAAGAAATTTGTTAAAACAGTTCAATTTTTGTTCAGATCTCGAACAGATTGTGCTGTACGAAGTTTTAAAATTTCTAAATTTCTGATTGAAAAGCATTGGCACACTTGTGAATTTGTGAGGTCATCCATCTTAAAACGGAAAAACGTTCTGTGTGACTTCAACTAGGAATTAGTTTACTGTTTCAATTTTACCTTTAGAGCAGTTACAGCAAATGGTATATTTTACATATTTTACTTTTTTACTTTTCAGAAGGTTGTTCGGGTGCCTAATTCACGTGAATCAGACTCTCAGATGAGTGTGGGAGCAAACAGCTCATAAAACAGCACCCTTCTCCTGCTGCTTTAGGAAAGATGACAAGAAGAGTACAAAAAAGTCACTTTTCTGGAAATAAATGGAAAGGGAAAGCAATTATTTGAGTATATAAGACAGAATTGATTGAACAATATTATCTGCATATTATTATTGTAAAGAAAAAACATTCGCAACTTGTAGCTAAATGGCGTTTGAACTAATAATAACATGGGAAAGGTGCAGCTGATTTAAATGAAAGACAGATCTAAAAATGCACAGTGGTCTGAAGAGGCAGGAGGCTTCAGTGGCATAAGACCCTGATCTCCGGTGCCCAGCCCCAGATCTTTCACTCCCAGATATATACAAACAGTTCTGGCAAGCCCCTGATCTTTTTGCCCATCGTGTACCACTATGTTTCTGTTTTACAATAAACAGCTTCTTTCCAAGTTCTTTCTTATTAATATCATTTAAACAAATTACTGAGTTTTAACTAATTATAACAGCTAGAAAGAGAAACGTATTTCACTTGCTTTTCTCCTTTCATAGGTTAATATTGATAGGGACTTAATGCTAGTAGTGGTCATTTTATATTAACAGATTTGTTTCAAATGCTGATTATTGGCTACTACTCTACAAGAACTAATTACAGGCCCTCCAAAACTAACAGCCATTAATTTTTACATCACTTGAATTGCAATCTGCTGTGCATGAAAGCCATTGAGCCCCCACAAGCCTGGTTGTCCTCTGTTTTTTAACTCAAGTGTAAAGTGCTGTTAAAAGACATGAATTTAATGTTGTCTACTAACACATGGAATTGTGGTATTGTGGCTAAGGATCTGCACTGGTATCTGGAAGGTTGCTGGTTCTAATCCCATTACTGCCACCACTCCAAAAAGCCATTTACCTGAAAATTGATTCTGGGGTGCTGTACAATGGCTGACTCTGTATTCTGACCACCAATGGTCATGTGAAAAGGCAATTTCCCCTTGGGAAATGAAAAAGTGAAGCAAAAAAGTTCTTTTATCACTTTTATTCCTGAATGTGACTCATTGTTACAAAACAATTTAATAATCAAGAATGTAATAACTGACTCTAGGATGAAGTCAATGTGAAATTTTACAACTTTCATATCAGTTAACTTATTCTCCGAACACACGTGAGTGCTATGCCATGCATATATTGTCTAACTTATTCCCGTTCATTTCTGTCCTTGTGTTCACCAGCAAACACGGTAGTTAATGTTGCTCTCAGACCTGCTGTGTGTATTCTGTGTGTCCTGTCCATGTTATCGTGACTTGTGCTTTTTCACCTCAAAGCCACTGGATTCTAAACTGGAGGTGTTGCCGTTTCCATTCAGGCAGTTCATAACCATTAGATTTTTCTGAATGGTTGTGAGGCCCTCACTTTACTTCGCTTTAAAACCAATATTTCTGGATTTTGTCAGATAAATGATAATGTCAGAGGGTATCAAAATGTAGGGATGGCAAACGAGACAGACCAGGCACCACAATCCCAGTGTCTGGTTGATTTTTTGTGATGTGAAAGGTGCATGAATCTGCATTTTTATTAGTCATTAGCAAAATAGGGAGTCATATTATTAGTTGGGGACATTAAGGTTCATGGTAGAGAAGTCAGCACACATTTGGGACATATTTCTCAACCAGAATTTTCATTCCAAAAACGCCAATAAAACTTACCTTAGGTGACTATTACATAAACTTAACTATAATGGACTACTGAGTCTATTGCTTCTTCAGATTATGAACTAATCATGGATCATTTTTCAAGACATTTATGGAAATGTCTCATTACTGGATTGGAGCTAATGAAAAATTTACTTAGGAATTCCTGTAATGTTAATTTGTGAAAAATCTGCTGTTAACAAGGAATTATTTTAAAGAATCCACTGTACTAATTCTTATAATGATTTTCAACACTTTGATCATGTCACTTCTTAACCATCAATTGCTTAAACTGAAAAGGTTCAGTTGTTTCAGTCTTTCTTCATAACTCATATCTCTAAGTCCTAGAATTAGCCTAGTCGTTCCTCTCTGAATTTTTTCCAGCTCTGCTATATCTTTTTTTTGTAAGACAGAGACCAATACTATACACAGTACAGCAGGTGAGGCCTTACAGTGTGGTGTATAACTTAAGCATGACCTTCCTTTGTGAAAGGCCAAGAATATCCAGTTTTAAAGTAAACAGTTTATGGCAGTACAGATGTTAGTCCTGCCACATGGATGTTGTCCCATTTCTGCCTGGGTTTACCTCCATCATTCTCAAAGATGGTTAATTGACAAGTCACATTTGATGCCTGTGTGAGTGTGCTTTGTGATGGACTGGATGTCAGTGCTGCTGGGATTGGCTCTGGGCCCCACATGGCAACAAATTGGATTGGTACATTGCTTTTCAAAGTATTACTTCTAAACCAATTTAATTAACTTTCATACCTGTTTAATCCAGTTATAAGGCCATTGGCGCTGAAAGCTGTCACGGTACCATTAGAAACAAGGAAAGTCCATCATAAGCCATACTTACAATTGGGCCCTTTAGAATTGTTGTTAAGCTACCAAGCATGTCTTTGGGGTGTAGGCAGAAACTGAACAATTTAGAGAAATCTCTAGGTAGACACTAGAAGAACATGCAAACTTTCAAAAGTATTATTTACCTTGGAAATCAAATATATTGGTTATACTGTCTCATTGATATCCATCCATCCATTATCTAACCCGCTATATCCTAACTATAGGGTCACAGGAGTCTGCTGGAGCCAATCCCAGCCAACACAGGGCGCAAGGCAGGAAACAAACCCCAGGCAGAGCGCCAGCCCACCGCAGGCATTGGTATACAAGTCTTAATAGAATACCATTATTTTTAAACTCACAAGTAGCTGATATGTGAGCACAAATATTTAAAGACAAGAAAATAATGTGAAGTGGGAAACAGATATATATGCTATGATCTCAGTTATTGCACAGGATGTGAAAATAAACGTAATGCTACCAGCTCTGCCAACATCATTCAGGAACTCCTCATTCAGGAAGTTTGTGCTACCAGTCTGTGGTTGCATTTCATTACAAGATATCTGAATCTGGCAGCATGGCAATTAAATTAGTAAATGTAGTCAGTGAAGGATTTTCGGATGAGCTATACATAACAGGTCCAATGCTCCTATAGCTGAAAAGGGCTCACTTGGGTCTGTCAGTATGCTACGGGTGACAAAATGGCACAGGAACTGGCTGCTAGCCACAAAAAGAATGCTTTATGAAAAGACGATGACAAAAGTCAAAGAACTTAAGGTACTGATAGATGACGGAGAGAGGAGAATACAGAGAGAAACCACGATAAATGACCGAGAAGTTACAGGAGAAATCAAGTGAAGTACAAACTTGTGCTGTACACACCCGAAACTCCTGCACAAATCAGTGTCACCATTCCGTCTATCAAAAACAGTATCCTTCTGTTTCACTTTGTATGGTCTGACACATCCATTCTTGACAAAATAAAATATTTACTTCATGACAGAGAGAGCTGGCATTCTTGTGCCAAGTTAAAAGAAGCAGCTACTTTAACAGAAATTCTCTCTCTCTTGGTTGATGCTCACATCACGTAGCACTCTTTGAACTAGCATGAAGTGCAAATTAGGCTGGAAGGACGAAATAGACCAAGCTTTTGTTTTCTTATCAGTAAACTGGATTTATAGCTTTATACTTACTAATACTTTATCATAGTCAATCTGAGCATTGAATCTGAGAAAGGAAATGTACATTAAGAAGTATTTTTTTAATTTATCTTTCATTTAGTAAGTCAGTTAATTCACTTTTAGTTTTCACCTTTGCAGCCTTGTAATAAATAAACTGCTACAGCAGAATTTCTGTTCTGTTTGTTGTGGGGCCGTGTTGCACAGCTTAGCATAACATAAGAGCATAACTCCACATAACATAATTATCCTTTTTTGGTTACGGTATTTGTGTAGCAGGTTATTGTGCAATAGTATGTAGTTGTGATACTCTTCATGCGTTGTATCTTCAAGATGTTTTTCTAATTAGATCAAGTAACTAGGATTGAACCTAGTTGAGTAGGACTGGATGAAATACCAATACCAAGTGTGGAAGAGTTTAGGAGAAGAGGGCGCTTATGTGTCATGGGATCAGGAGATGCTGAAGATTGATCAATCGGAAAGAATACCTGATGAATTGAGGACTAGTGTGATTGTATCCATTTATACAGAGAAGGGTGATATTCGGAATTGTGGAAACTATACCAATGTGTGAAAGTGTTATAGAGAGAAGACTTAGGAAAGAGATCACCATAGGGGCGGAGCAGTTTGATTTTATGCCATGGAGAGGTACAAATGATGCAGACTTGGCATTGAGACAGCTCATGGAGAAGAATCAAGAAATGCATAAAGTACTGCAAATGATGTTTACTGATTTGGAGAAGGCTTATGATATAGAGTCACGTCAAGAGGTCTTCAGGTACACATGACAAAAAGGAGTACCAGTGAAGTATGTGAGGATTGTCCAGGATATGTATGAAGAAGTGAGAACTCGAATTAAAAGTATTGTTAAGGTAACAAACAAGATTCCAGTTAGAGTAGGTCTGCACCAAGGATCTTCTTTAAATTCTAACTTCTTTGATCTGGGTATAGGATAAAAGACCAATATCCCTGGTCCATGCTTTTTTGCTGATGACCTTTTTCTGTGTAGCACCAGAAAAGAGGAAGTGGAGAGGAAGTTGGAAGAATGTAGAAGATGTTTAGAAGACAGAGGGTTTAAGATAAATAAGAAGAAGACATAATATATGAGGTTTAATGATGGTTAGGATACATAAATTAACCTAGCTATTGAAAAAGAGTAGATAAATTTAAATATCTGAATGGTAGCCCGAGATAGAAAACTAGATCCAGAGATAACCCATAGAGTGTAGTGTGTGTCGAACAATTGGAAGAAAGTATCAGGAGTATTATGTGACTGAAGAATTAAGGCAAAGATTAAAGGCAAGGTCAAAGCAGAGGTGGATGGATAAAATAAAAGAAGATCTGAAGAAAAAGGGCTTGATTGGTGAGGAGGTGCCAGACTGAGCTCTTTGGAGAAAGTTGATCAATCACATCCACCCCACATAGAAGTGGGAAAAGATGAAGTGGAAGAAGTAGTATTGGCATTGGTTGGATGCAACATAGATGTATGGTTTTCAATGCCAGTCATTTCACTCTTTTACTCTTTTAAGCTCTGTATTCATGACTATTCTTATCAAACCCACCAAATCCAGTTCTGGGTTGCTGGCGAAAGAAGTTATCCTGGCAGGATTGCATGCAAGGTAGGAACCAACTCTGGATGGAGCTCTAGACCATTGCCCGAGTTTCGTATTTATGTAGGCCAAAAATATGGTAAAGCAAGTAACACTGCCACTTCACAGAAGTGGGTTTGGTCTCAGCAGGGTTTTGTATGTGTATCCTCAGTCAGCTCCTGTTTCTCCTGCAGTCCAGAGTCATGCAATCAGACTGACCAGAGATGATGAATTAGTTCAGTATATGTATGAGTATCTTCTGAGAGTCTGACGTGATGTCCAGGACTGCCACCAGTCTCATTGTTGCTATTGTGTTGGAAAAAATAAGTTTAAACAAGTTTGAAAATGTACGCATGGAGTAACATTCCGGTGTGTTTAGGCACTTGATTAACTAATTTGAAAATAGATTCATTTTACATTTTTAAGTTACTTCATCACATTTTTCTTTATTAATTATTTTTGTAACAATGAGTCATACTCAAAAATAACAATGATAATAAAAGACGTTTATAATTATTAATAGACTACATCAAACACCTGCTTTTTAACACCACCTTACAAAGTAATGCAGTTAAAAATGTAACACAAACAAGTTTATGGCAGCTCAATAGCTTCAATACACAGACAATTCTACTTCATGTAATATGAAAGTGGCATTGACGAGTGCACCATTGATAGATGAAGAAGGTCTGTGACTAATTGTGTTTTTTTTATAACAACAGGAATCCCAAAAAGGTAAAAACCTAAATATTTAGTGCAGTAAACACAATCCGCTCCAAGTAATAATACCACAACAATCCCCTCTGAGTAATAATACCACACCACTCAATTAAACAAACTAAATGGGAGCTGAACAATAAAGTGAAATTATTACAAAAATAACTATAAAAAGAAAATAAACAATGCTAGCATAAAATCACAGTCAATATTACTCCATGAACGAAGAAAAGCACCGGAAATAAGTTCCCCATCTAGCTATTAGTATTGATTAAAACACAATAATTTAGTAAAAATATTGTCATATGAATGAGCCAGAGACATCAAAAAAGTTATGCCCTGGCTGCAAATGGGCAAATGGTTGAGTTGTTCACATATCACAGTCAAAAACAGAACTGATTTAAGGATGAGAAAATGGCAGCTTGCCATTTCGTAGCAAACTAAGAACTTGAAAAGGATCTGATTTAGTGTATAATGGGAATACCAAAGCTGACACTTGTCCTAAGGATTTTAATTTCAGTCTCAAAATACACAGAAGAAAAAACAACTCTTCAGGCTGTAACCCAAACTCTTTGGCAAGCATTGTGCCACTAAGTAATTGTTTTAGCGTGGCACAAGTTCTGCTCTGTCCTTGCTCTTTGTGAACCATAGAAACCACTAAGCATGATACGTTCCTTGCTATACGCCCCATGGCTCTCATCTTCTACCTGTACATAAACTGCAGCTCCCTTTCTTAGCCCATGCTATCTTCATATGACTTTGGGGAGTTCTGCCTTGCATGGATAATTCATTAGTTTGATCATGCTTTAGTTGCAGGTTGATAACGTTTTTTCTTACAATAATAATTTGCAGATAATGCAGCCATGAGGTAGTTTATACTCTAACTTTAACACTTATAGTCCTGTCTATAGTTTTTGATTGGAGCTTAAAGACTTTCTTTCCTACTCTATTCATTACCAGATTGTGATATTTGTGTGTGTTTCTGTACAAGGGGCCTGCCTACGTGCCTCCCCATCATCTGACTCACGTGTACCCAAGCACCTGCCAAAGAAGTAAAAGAGGAAAATGTACAAGTAACTGCTCTCAAGGTAAAACTGAAACAGTAAACTAATCCGTAGTTGAGGTCGCATAGAACATTTCTCCATTTTACGATAAACAAATTCTCAAATGGACCAAAGCTTTTCATTGGGAGACTTCAAAAATTCAAAACTTTGTACAGAACAATCTATTTGAGATAGCTCAATGAGAATTGTACTACCTGGAGAAATTTATTTGAAGAAAAGGTGTGCCAGATTTTAACAGAATTGGTCTACTGGGGCAGAGTTGTTTCATGCAACATGAAAAACGGATGGGCAGACAGAAACGGCTATCACAATGGCTGCTTTCACACGTTACATGCGCAACACACCAAAAGATAGCAGGCAGTATAGTGTAGTGGTTAAGGCTTTGAATTTCAGGACGTCCTTAGGCTGTGGGTTCAAATACTGTGACTGACATTGTGTGACCATGAACAAGTCCCTTGACTTGCCTGTACTCCAATTGGAAAAACAAAAGAAATGTAACCAATTGTATTACATATAAATTTTATACAAGCGGCGTTCAAAAAGTTTCTATACTTTTTTTTAGCTCTATTTATTAAAACAAATTACATTAGTTTTCTACAGTATATAGTCACCTTCCCTTGTGATGCAATTTTCCCAGTGTCGTGCAAAATTTTTAATGCCATCGGCAAAAAATGTTTTTGGTTGAGTGTGCAGCCACTGATGCACCGCTGCTTTCACATCATCATCACATGAAAATCTGTTCATAGCTGTAGTTGGACGTCTGGAGTGCTCTGCATCCGTCACACTTATACTGTCATTTTTGAACATTTCAATCCACTCACAGATGACTGTACAAGAGAGAACTTTATCCCCATACTGAGCACACATGCAGAGATGTGTTCTGGGCACACCTTCTGCCCACAAAAAGCGTATGACAGAATGCTGTTCCTTTTTTGGTGCAATTTATAAGTTTCCTTCTTCACCACAGGGTGACAACTCTTATACTAAACTGCAAGGGCAGCTGGCTTGCCAGACAGAACTAGTCACATGACACTCTCAGACACGACCAACTACTACTCTTTCCGCCTTCACTGCTTCCAACAAAAATATAAAAGTGCGGAAACTTTTTGAACATCCCTTGTAAGTCACCTTGGATAAAGGCTTCAGCCAAATAAGTGAATGTAAAAATGAATGTATTTAGAGTTTATTTTATGTGATTTTACAAGCTTTTAAAGTCTAATAATAACAAACATACTCTTGGTACTCTAGTTTGATTAAAGCCAAATGTAAAATAAAGTACTTCTTACAAACCCCTACTTGCTTACACCTAATACATTCCCTCTTTTGATATTTTCCAGGAATTCAGTTACAAGAAGAAAAAAAAGAGAAAGAGTCCATAGGTGCCTAAGTGCCTTAAAGAAGACATCCCTATTGAGGAATATGATGGGACACAGGCAATGGATGGGAATCCAAAGAAACCAGTGATATGCCCCCAAAAACAGGATATCATCCTCCGTATAAGCTCCCAGATGAAGAAAAAATAAAAGCATGAGATGATGAGGTCCTAAAATTACTTTAACATGTTCCTTCTTAGAAATATCAAAAAATTAAAGTGGGGAGACGTATAAAGAAAAAAAGGAGAAAATAGTGTTTGTAAAGGACCACTGATTTTCTGAGTGGAAAATGGCCAACACATCAATGGAGTGCGGTGCAGGAAAAAATTACATTCATTTCACGTATGCCGTTACGTATACTGTGATCTTGGTGCCTGGTTTAATTGGCAATGTTCTAGCACTGTGGATCTTCTATATTTATATCAAGGAGACCAAAAAAGCAGTCATCTTTATGATCAACCTGGCCTTGGCGGACTTAGCGCAGGTTCTCTCTCTACCTCTCAGGATCTATTACTACCTGAATAATTCTTGGCCCTTTGGGGAGTTTATCTGTATGTTTTGTTTTTATCTGAAATACGTGAACATGTACGCAAGTATTTTCTTCCTGGCGTGTATCAGTGTGAGGCGCTGTTTATTCATCATTGACCCGCTGAGGTATACTGGGGACTCGTTGAAACGCAAATGTGATGTCTACGTCAGTATTATTGGATGGTTTGTCGTCTGCTTGTCATGTCTTTCATTCCCCCTAATGAGACGAGACTCTTCTAGCACTCATTCCTTGAACAAAACCCACTGCTTTGCTGAACTTCCAGTAGCAAACCTTACACTTGGGACAGGCGTGACTATGATGATTCTGGGGGAGATGATGGGTTTCCTTTTACCTCTCTGTGTGATATTCACTTGCTCTTGGAAAACTGCCATGAGCCTCTTGGAGGAAAATGGTGTGCAGGACAGCGGAGAGAAGAAAAAAGCGTTTAAAATGGTGCTGTGCTGTGCAGTTGTTTTCCTCATCTGTTTTGCTCCTTACCACATCACCTTTCCTTTTCATTTTCTTGTTATGTCAGGCAAGTTGTCCACATGCTCAGCGAGGACTGTCATTTTACATATCCACCCTATAACTTTGTGCTTGGCAAGCATGAACTCTGTACTGGATCCTATAATGTATTACTTTACCACAGACGAGTTCAAAAGGAGGTTTTCAAGGCAAGAACTATTAAAGAATGGCCAGTTTCACAGGATTGTATCCTGTCCAGTGGAAGATGATCAGAATGTCACAGGCACTACTGAAATTATTCTGCTGGAATCACTGACTCCAGTACCATCTGAATCCTGAAAATGTGAAAAAAGTTGGACCTGAGTACAGTTTTTAAAGACAAATCTATGTTGTTCATCCAAACTTCATTAAAGGCCTCATATTAGCAAGACAGTTTTCCATAATCCGACAAAATATTGGACTCCCACATATAATGGTTTAAATTGCAACACTGTTTTAAGATTAATCATTGCCGGATATCCCTTTTTGATCTATATGGATAATGAAGTGATCATTTTTGTTCTATCAAATCAGGTTGTCTTCCAAAGCAGAAACCTTCCATTGAGGTAGTTGTGGATTGATACCAGGGATTGCCCATGTGAATATGAGTGTGCACTGTAACGGATTGACACCCCATCCAGGGTTAATTAATAATGTGCAACCAAAGCTACTGGGACATGCTGAATCCTTGCAACCCTGAATTGAATGAAGCAGGTTTGAGACTTCTACATTCATGGGAATAAGTAAGTTCACCCCATGAAATTATTTCTTTTTAACATACAGTATATTGATATATTACAATTTGATCTTCATTTAAACCCTGTCTTTAGATAAAGGTGATGGAATTGGGAAAAAGAAACAATGGAAAGTTGACTATACCATATTTTATTCAATGAACAATGAACAGATATGCCATTTCTGTTTGTGGAAAAAAGTAAACCCTTGGCTGTAATAGCTGGCATTGCCCTCCCTGTCAGAAACAACCTCCAGTAGGCATTTGCAATAACTGCCTACCGGTCTCTGGTTTTGACTGAGAGAAAGTCTTTCCCACTCCCCCGTGCAGAATTCTTCCAGGTGTGTAATGCCTGTGGGGTGTCTTGTGTGCACTCCTTGTTTCAAATTCCCCCATGACATCTCAAAATAATTTAGATCCAAACTTTGGCTTAGCCATTCAAGGACTCTCTGTTTCTTTCTATTCAGTTATTCCTTTGGTGGATTGACTGGTATGTTTATGGTCATTATCATATTGCAAAGTCAACTTTTGGTTGAGCTTCAGTCTTGTGACAGATGATTTCACAGGTAAGCACCCTCCGCTAGTAGATAGTGGTAAGCAGGATTATGTAGCATAGCAGCCCCGAACCATAACATTTCCACCACTATGTTCTTCAGATCAAATGCTGTCAAATATGTCTTCTAATACTCTAGCCGAATTACTCTATCTATACATTGTTAGTCCAGAGCACATTATTCCCAAAGTCCTTGTCCTTGTGCAAACTTTAGTCTTGCCCTGATGTTACTTTCTGCAGAGCAAAGATTTCCCTCTGGCACACCTCCCATGTAGATTTAATCCATAATCCATGATGCTTCTTCCTAATGGTAGATTCATGCATTTTGATATTAGCAGTGGCTAGACCTACCTGTGGACCGCAAGATGAAATTCTGGTGTTCTTGCAGACTTATTTTAACATCTTGCATTCTGTCCTCAGGTTAGGCTTGCTGGGGTGGCCTTGTCTGAAGAAGTTGGCAGTTTTTTCAAGTCTTCTCCGCTTGTAGATGATCTTCTAGACAGTGGAATGGTGGATTTGTAACGGTTTAGAGATCTTTTGAAATCATTTCCCAGGCTCATAGGCATCTATAACCTTCCTTCTGAAGTCCTCAGAGAGCTCTTCCAATCTTAGCTTGGTGTTAACACACCCTTCAACAACAAGAAACAAACCAAGCCAAATGTCTGTGGTTTAAATAAGACAAGGTCCTCTTTAAAAATGTTGTAATCATTTGCACCTTATCGTGTGTTATCTTGTACCCTAGGCCAAGCTTATTAGTGTGCCAACTGACTGTTTGGTAGCTAACCCGTGCAGCTGGGCTTTTCTCCACTTTATGATCTGAACACCTAATTTGCCTTAATGGTGGCATCGGCCCTGGGTTCATCCGATTCTAATTTGAGATATTTGAGGTAGAGATGAACATTGGGGTGTCCTTACTTTTTCCACATGTCAAATTTGCATTCACAGTGGACTACAAAATGTAAATGTGGCATGATGTTTGTTATATCACCTTTATCCATGGATGCTGTTTAAATGAAAATCAAATATCGATATATCCACATTTGTTAAAAACAAAAAAAACTTTCATGAGGCGTACTTACATTTTCATATGACTGTCTGTTGTGCAATCACAACATCACTGGTTATCATTTGAATGAAGAAGACATACCACTTTTAAATCAAGGACTACCTGCGGCCTTTTACCTTCCCACTTTGTCTCATCCATGTGAATTTCTGAGTTCGTGTTTTCAGAGAAATGGCACGGTTTCTATTAATTTGCTGCTCTACCCGCACAACAATCATCTAAAGATGAAATGCAAGTTGCATATTGTATTGCTCCACATACAGTTTCTACCTTAAAAAATGCAATTTCTGGCTTACCTGGTTACTATTTAATTTTATGCTATTGAAAGAGATGGAAGGTCCTACTGCCTGGCTAATTCAGGTAACGTTTTCTAGAAATTTCCCCCTCTTTGTAGGGCAGTCATGTGAAATATTCCCACTGGTGTTACCCATAGCATGCAAATGCAGCAAAATATGGGATACGGATTTACAAATGCTGTGTATTGTATAAAGGTTCAGAACAGCAAAATAAGAATTGACTTTGATCAGCAACTGATATTTTGCTACACAGTGCAGCTGCCTTCATTTTGTTGCATATGCACTTTATCCGTATTCGAGCTTTGCATTTAGAAGTGTTAGGTGATATCACGCAGAACATTTGTGGCTGTTAAGTCGAACAGCACTGTGAAGTCTCTCATACCAGAGGAAGTAGCATTAAAAACCTAGTTTACCTTAAAATAAGCAGCACATATGGCGGGCTCCGTTTGCTCATCATGCAAGACATTTCAACATCTCGCTACAACCTAAAAGAGAAGATAAAAGAACAACCCTCTCTCAAGAGAAAAAAATAAGCTTTTTATTTCTTTAGATGATACGCAAATGCCAATTCCTGTTCCTTGACCACTGATGTTTATCTAAAAAGTTGCCCGATACCAGTTAAGGAATTGCTGTTGTAAAATTACACTTAAATTATTTCCACAGATTTTTTTTTTTCAGGAAACTTGCAAAGAAGTCAAGAAAATGGTTGGCTATTTATCAGAGAAGGGCTTTGAGTGAGAGCTCTGTAATGATTCTTGATTAAGTGTCTAGTATTATTAAGATTAAAGCATCATCTTATAAAGGAAAAATCATTGAAAGGAAAGGAGGGCATGTTAGCCCCCAGTACACCACTAAGGAATAAACCTAAAAGTGGAGGTAACCTTTACATCACATACTCATGTCTGTCTTACCTTTTAATCAATTACAGCAGTATTGTTAATTACATTATTGTGTCCTTGTGGTTCTCAATGAAATGTTTTTAATTTTAAAACATATTTTTTATAGGATTCAGTGTGTGAAAAGCCCTGATTATGTGTGCGTGACTAAAACTAAGCACCACGTTGTTACAGAAGACAAACGTTTGCACAAACCGTATCCGTGCGAAGCGAGGTCTTTTTGTTTTAAATGCTACTAAAGAACGTGTGCTGGTCCTTCACAGTTTCAGTCAAAGGACAAGCAAAGTCCAAGTGTATATGACTGATTAAAACTGTGAAAATGTTAAAATGTCATGTTAGGTTTTGTGAAATTGTGTGGCAATCCTTGCCTTCAACTACAAAAACTGTCATTTTATTGTGTTTTTTCCAAAGATTTATTTAACCGTTATTTAATAAATAAATATTTAAATACTTTCCTAAACTTGCTGTACATGGTGCTTTTCTTATATTTAAGCTAAAAGAATTACCATTTAGGTAAATTTAATAACAAATGAAGACTCTGGTTTCATACCTTTTTGGTGTATGAGAATAGATTAGGATTCTTTATAGATGTAGAAACTATTTTCAAGTAATTCAGTTGTTCTTGAGCATGAAGAACTTTGAGAGACTCGTTCCTCTTATGATAGACCATCTAGACCCACTGCAGTTTGCCTGTCGTACAAAGACTGGAGTGGAGGATGCAATTATCTATCTGCTCCACAAGGCTTATTCTCACTTCAACAAAGCCAGCAGCACTGTGAGAATTATATTTTTGGATTTCCTCAGTGTCTTCAATACAATCCAGCCATCTCTGTTAATTTGTAAACTCAGAGATAAGCAGGTGGATGAGCCTGTGGTGTCCTGGATAATGGACTATCTGTTGGGCAGACCAAAGTTTGTGAGACTGTGTTTCTGATACAGATGTGAGCAACACTGGAGCACCACAAGGGACAGTCCTGTCTCCTTTTCACTTCAAGCTGTAAACATCAAACCATAAATATAACACCAGGTTGTGTCACTTGCAGAGATTCTCAGATGATTCTTCACTTATCGGGTGTAAAGGGGATGAGACAGAGTATAGCATTCGGGTGGAGAGGTTTGTTTCTTGGTATAAAGAGAATTGTCTGCATCTTAACATCAGCAAAACCAAGAACTGATTAATGACACCAAAGAGTCTCTATGTCCGGTCATTAATCAAGGAGTGGAGGAAGAGCTGGTCCACTCCTGCAAGTATTTGGGGGTTCACATCAATAACAGGTTGAACTGGTCTCAGAACACACAGGAACTACATAAGAAAGGCCAGCGCAGGCAGAAGACTGCGTTCCTTTAATGTGGGAAGTGACAGCCTTCACATCTTTTATATCTCTATGATGGCCAGTGCAATTTTGTACCATGTGGTGTGCTGGTCTAGTAACATCACTTCAAGAGAGGCCCTCCATATAAACAAGGTAATTTAAAGGATGAGCTTATTTATGGGACACCCCGTAGACCCCCTGGAGGTTGTAGCAGGGAGAGAATTAAAACAAAGCTGAGTGCTAGTATGAACAATGCTAAACATCCCCTCTCTGACACACCAACACTGAGGACTTTCAGCAGAAGTGTGTCAAGAAACGCTAAGGGGGCTCCTTTATACCAACAGCAATACGTCTGCATAATGACACACTGGGAATGGGACTGCCAAGTCAGATGTGTTCTTTCCTTTTGCAATTCTGGTGTGTATTTCAAGGGGTTGTTGTTGATCCTGTTTGTTCTTCAGTGAGTTTATTTTATTTTATACTATTTTTCTGGTTTTAACATCCAAACTGAAGATTTTGATATTATAAATTTTTATCTGGTATGTATTGGTAAATCAATAAGAAAAGGTAATTAAAGTGTTAATTTACTGTATATCCCAGATCAGAAACTGTTTTAAAGGTGATCATTCTTGTAGTGTCACACTGTTAGTCAAGTCTACATTTACCTCACCTGAAGCTTACAGACACTGTGTGTTGTTCAGTCAGATTGTAATGAAGTTGTGTGGTCAAACTCTAAATTACAAGAGAATGTAAGCATGGTATGGAAAAAAGTACAAGTCAAAGAATGGTGCACACAATGGTGGAGGTGTTCAGAATTTGCAAGCCAAGTGCAACTAAAAATATTCTACAAGCCATTTGACCAAAGAAAGGGGTACAAAAAGTGAAACCTTTTAGAAGTTGCATAACAAAAGACATTGCAGGATATCAGACCAACTGGGCAAAGATAAACTGTGATCACCGTGCAAGCTGAGCATCTGGTGTGGGCTGATGTACTGTAGGACTGGTCACGACATCAGGCCCAGTGTGGGTAGACTCCAAGAGCATCTGCAATGAACACATTTAACTCAAAAACTGGATAATCTGGATGAACATTTACCAGATATTCAGTAACCACTGGACAGCCTTGAGACCTCTGTGAATATCAGGCACCTGCGAATTGGGTAGAATTATTATATTTATATATGTATGGTATTATACTGTATTCTGTATAAATACCCCCAGGAACACACATATGCACTGTACATACTGTATGCATACTGACAGCATACTCTATACAATCATAACAAAAAAGAGAATTTCCCATCCTTGGCAGAAAATGAATATACAATTTTCCATTGAGCACTCCAGATTCTTACAAGGACCTACCCAGCCCCCACCTCAGCTACTCAGACCATATCAGTGTGTTTATGGTTCCTGCATACAAGTCCCTGCTGAAGCGCACTAAACCAGCCTGCAAGAACATCAGAATGTGGCAGGTTGGTGCTGTTTCAGCTCTCCAAGACTGCTTCGAATTGACAGACTGGGACATTTTCAGGGAGGCTGCTATGGATGGTGACTCCATCAATCTGGAGGAGTACACACACTCTGTGACTGGTTACATCTCCAAATGCACAGAGGATGTTACTGTTACCAAGGATGCTACCACAAGAGCCAACCAAAAGCCCTGGATGATGAGAGAAGTGTGCGCGCTGCTCAAGATCAGAAATGCAGCCTTCAGATCTGGAGACATGGCCGTCCTCAGGGTGGCCAGAGTCAGCCTGTCTTGTGCTATGAGGAGAGCTAAGTGGGCCTACGTGCAGAGGATTAACAAACACTGGTGTCCTCACAGACATCTTCAATACATCTCTGAGCCAGTCATCAGTCCCAGCATGCTTCAAGTCGACCACCATCATACCAGTGCAAGAAGTCATCAGTAACATGCTTGAATGACTACCGACCAGTTGCACTCATGCCAGTCACCATGAAGTGCTTCGAAAGGTTAGTCATGTCACACATAAAGACAAATCTCCCTGCCTCCCTTGACCCTCTTCAGTTTGCATACCACACAAACAGGTCAACTGAGGATGCCATATGCTCTGCCCTTCACCTCTCCCTGACACATCTGGATAAAAAAGGCGCATATGTCAGGATGCTATTCATAGACTTTAGCTCCGCCTTCAACACAATCATCCTGCAAAAGCTGGTTGTAAAACTGAGTAAGTTGGGCCTGAACACCACCCTCTGAAATTGGATCCTGGACTTCTTGACAGAGAGGCCCCAGTCAGTTCGAATAGGCTGCAACACTTCCAACATCATCACACTGAGTACTGGAGCGCCGCAGGGCTGTGTGCTTAGTCCACTGCTCTTCACCCTGCTGACTCACGACTGCACAGCCACGCACAACACCAACCACATCATCAAGTTTGCGGATTATACAACGGTGCTAGGACTGATAAGCAGGGATGATGAAACAGCATCCAGAGATGAGGTGGAACGGCTGTCCGCATGGTGATAAGACAACAATCTATCTCTCAATGTCAGCAAGACAAAAGAGATAATTGTGGACTTCAGAAAATTACATCCTGCCCACATCCCACTCAGCATCAACAGTTTAGATGTGGAGACTGTTAGGAGTACCAAGTTCCTCGGTGTGCACATAATTGAGGAACTTACATGGACGCATAACACTTCATCACTAATCAAGAAAGGCCAGCAGAGACTACACTTCCTGAGGTGGCTGAAGCGAGCAAGTCTTCCTCCTTCCATCTTCCATGTTCTACAGAGGCACCATTGAGAGTATTCTGACCAGCTGCATCACTGTCTGGTATGGCAACTGCAACATATCCGACCGCAAGTGCCTGCAAAGGATAGTGAAGACAGTAGAGAACATTATTGGGGTTCCTCTCCCTTCACTACAGGACATATTTTACAAACGCAGTGTCCACAAGGCCTGCAGCATTGTGCAGGACCCTTTACACCCCTCACATGGACTTTCACACTTCTGCCATCCAAGAGAAAATACTGCAGCATTGGAGCCAGATCTTCCAGGCTGCAGGATAGTTTTTATCCCCAAGCTGTCAGACCCCTTAACACCATGCTGCCCCCTGGGATCTTCCACACTGTCTCAACCACCTCTAAAAACAGAACTTTTATTCACTTATTCACTTTCCTGCAGACAAGTGTGCATGTAGAAAAGAACTGAAAATCTTATACTGACCATTAAGTATTTTGCACACTGCACTTTGACATTCTTTGATATGCTTCTGCTGTGAAACATTCTGACCTGTCATTGTTTACACATGTCTTAAACAACTATTATCATACACTAATAATTTCTGTATTATCTATATCTATATCTATTATTTATTATATTACATATTTATTGACTATATTTATGTATCTAGATTGCATAATAGTATACATTGCATCAATGTTCATATTGCTTACTACATGTCAATACTGCTGCTACTTCTTTGTCTTGTCTTTGCACAATGTCTTGTCTTCTTTGTGTTTTAATTTTAAATCTTAATTTTAAATTTACCAAGGATATTCATATTCAACCCTGTATTTAGAAGAGTAGCAGAAATTGCCACAAAATATTGACAAAAGAATAAAAAAGAAACAATTTAAGATGAGTTTGATTTCTGATTTTCATTGTAGAATTTTCCGCAATGTACACATGAAAGCTAATCAAAGTCACACTATGTGTGTGTGTGTGTGTGTATATATATATATATACTAATAAAAGGCAAAGCCCTCACTGACTCACTCACTCACTCACTCACTCACTCACTCACTCACTCACTCACTCACTCACTCACTCACTCATCACTAATTCTCCAAGTTCCCGTGTGTGTAGAAGGCTGAAATTTGGCAGGCTCATTCCTTACAGCTTACTTACAAAAGTTGGGCAGGTTTCATTTCGAAATTCTACGCGTGATGGTCATAACTGGAAGCTATTTTTCTCCATATAATGTAATGGAGTTGAGCTGGATGGCTGTGGGGGGTGGAGTTTCATGTGACATCATTACGCCTCCTACGTAAGTACGTAGAGAACAAGGAAGACCTCCAAACAGCGCTGAACCAAAAACGCCATTTCACAATTGAGAAGGCAGAAAAAGATTGTGAAACAAGTGATGCATACAAGCGTATTAATAAATACAAGCATATTCATAAGTACAGCTACTGCGGAAACAAAGCACAGCATGAACCGTAAGTTTATATTAAGTTTATAGACACACTCCCGCTGCCGTTTGTCATGCCTACGGTGAATGACGGTATTCACCAGATACAAGTTTACTGAGAAGACACGAGGTATAAACGAGACTTTGGATCACTTTGTAACGGAGTTAAAATTGCTGTAGCAAGAAACTGAACAAAACGTTAATGTTTTACTATTAATAACTTATAGACTACATTTTATTTTTTTCCCTTGCACTCAGTGAGCGAGGCCAATGCATATTCATAAGTGCAGCTACTGCGGAAACAAAGCACGGCGTGAACCGTAAGTTTACATTAAGTTTATAGACACACTCCCGCTGCTGTTTGTCATGCCTACGACGAATGACGGTATTTGCGACATACAAGTAAATATTCACAGCCTTTGCTGTTCAATCTTTGTCTCATCAGACCAGAGAATTTTGTTTCTCATGGCCTGAGAGTCCTTCAGGCGCCTTTTGGCAAAATCCAGGCGGGCTGCCATGTGCCTTTTACTAAGGAGTGGCTTCCGTCTGGCCACTCTACCAAACAGGCCTGACTGGTGGATTGCTGCAGAGATGGTTGTCCTTCTGGAAGGTTCTCCTCTCTCCACAGAGGACCTCTGGAGCTCTGACAGAGTGACCATCGGGTTCTTGGTCACCTCGATGACTAAGGCCCTTCTCCTCCGATCGCTCAGTTTAGATTGCCGGCCAGCTCTAGGAAGAGTCCAGGTGGTTTCGAACTTCTTTCACTTACGGATGATGGAGGCCACTGTGCTCATTGGGACCTTCAAAGCAGCAGAAATTTTTCTGTAACCTTCCCCAGATTTGTGCCTTGAGACAATCCTGTCTCGGAGGTCTACAGACAATTCCTTTGATTTCATGCTTGGTTTGTGCTCTGACATGAACTGTCAACTGTGGGACCTTATATAGACAGGTGTGTGCCTTTCCACATCATGTCCAATCAACTGAATTTACCACAGGTGGACTCCAATTAAGCTGCAGAAACATCTCAAGGATGATCAGGGGAAACAGGATGCACCTGAGCTCAATTTTGAGCTTCATGGCAAAGGCTGTGAATACTTATGTACATGTGCTTTCTCAATTTTTTTATTTTTAATAAATTTGCAAAAATCTCAAGTAAACTTTTTTCACGTTGTCATTATGGGGTGTTGTGTGTAGAATTCTGAGGAAATAAATTAATTTAATCCATTTTGGAATAAGGCTGTAATATAACAAAATGTGGAAAAAGTGATGCGCTGTGAATACTTTCCGGATGCACTGTACATATAAAATTAAATATATTTTTTTTTCTCAGGAAGTGTACACACCAAGTGGTATGTCAGATTTCTCTTTGACATACAATCTAGAATACTATAATGTCTTCCTGTTCTAAACCTTATCAGCTAGCTTTACAAGTTATTGTGTAACATGGCTGTCATAAGGAGGAACTAAAACAGGTCTGTTGTTGTATTCTTGAGAAAAGTTTATTTTTCACATAGTCATTGAATTAAAGAACTGTGTAATGTCAGTCTAAAATATAAATAAATAGACTTATCATACATACACTCACTGGCCACTCTATTAGGTACACCTGTCTAACTGCTTATTAAAACAAATATCTAATTTGCCAATCACATTGCAGCAACTCAGTGCATGTAGGCATGTATATATTATCGAGACAACCTGCTGAAGTTCAAATTTAGCATTAGAATGGGGAAGAAAGGGGATTAGTGAGAAAAGCGCTATATAAATGCAAAGAATTATTATTATTATTATTATTAAGCCACTTTCAACATGGCATGGTTGTTGGTGCCAGATGGGCTGGTCTAACTATTTCAGAAACTGGGATTTTCCTGCACAACCATCTCTAGGGTTTACATAAAATGGTCAGAAACAAGGAAAATATCCAATGAGTGGCAGTTGTCTGGGCGAAAATACCTTGTTGATGCCAGAGGTCAGAGGAAAATGGCCAAACTGGTTCAAGCTAATAAGTAATTGAAATATCCCCTTGTTACAACCAAGGTATGCAGAAGAGCATCTCTGAACATACATGTTAAACCTTGAAGCAGATGGGCTACAGCAAAGAAGGCCACACTGGGTGCCACTCCTATCATCTAAGAACAAGCAACTGAGGCTGCAATTCGCACAGGCTCACCAAAATTGGGCAACACCTCGACAGTCACCAGATCTCAATCCAATAGAGCACCTTCGTGATGTGGTGGAATGGGAGATTCATATCATGGATGTGCAGCCGACAAATCTGCAGCAACTGCGTGACACTATCATTTCAATATGGAACAAAATCCTTGAGGAATGTTTCTAGCACCTTATTGAATCAATGCCATGAAGAATTACGGCAGTTCTGACGGCAAAGGGAGGTCCAACCCGGTACTAGGAAGGTGATAAAGTATATATGGTGCAATTTTCATCATCATACCAGTGAGTATGTTAGTGTTTCCCAATATTGCAGTACATTGAATATTTTCCTAATGTGTGTCATGCATGTGTGCCCAATGATCATCTTCCTGGTTTTTCTGTGGTAAGTGACACCACTCCAGGATGAGACGGGGCATTGTCACTAACTGTATCTTCTCTTTCACCCGTAGTCCCAAACAAAAAGGGAGGATGCTCAGCCCTGCCAACAGTACCTTAGCAGGCTCTCCCCCTTCCGTTCAGATGCCATTAAAACTGGCAGTCCGAGGAAGTGGGCAACTCATTTTGACCGTACCCTCAACGAGAACAGAGCTAACATTGATGGAACCTTTTCATTAGAAGCATTACCAACCTGATAAAAAAAACTTTATTTTGTGCCATTGAATTGGTCTGTTAATTTCAGCTTTGCCAGTGTTGCCAGGCTGTTGCCTCAATGACTTTCTTGGCTTTTAGTGGTCTGTCCACTCGGTCACGTGTATTAAGTATTTTTCTGCATGGGAGATATTGATGATCCAGTCATACGTTCAGCAGATTGATACAAAAACATTAATGGTAAAGGTATCAAAATCTGATTTCTGAAGGCTCACCATGTATTCCCATTTGTACTCCACCGGCTATGTGTAAGAACGTAAAGTCATTTTAGTGCTGACAACACTCGTAGTCATTTGCAACTTGAACAAGTCTCACTGAAAGCTTCCGTTCTCACAGAAATTAACTTGGAGGAGAAGTCTGCATTGCAGAATGATGGAGAACAAAAGCCGCTCAGAAAGAGTTTACACCATTAAGTGTAATCTTTCAAATAAAGCTACCCACAAAAATCACACTGTGCTAACAGTAACGATGAGTTTGATAACGCTTCCTGTAACAAAGTCAGCCGTCGCAGCTGCAGAGGAAATAACTGCTGTGTGTTTTTCTTCAAATTTGCATTTAACTACTGAACTTTGCAAAGGAAAAGACATACAAGTGAAACCACGGAAAGGTATAAAGAGCGGATCAGCTTATTTAAGAAAAAACTTACCTTTTTAACTCATATCTGCATATGAATGAATTTGCAATGAATGACACTGTGGCACTAGAGACCTGACAAATTTAACGACACATTTTAGGTGACGGTTATTGCCAAGTGACTTTCTGCTACTTTTGTACTTATTCTTATTTATATTGCTGGAAAATCACAATTAAATATCCTCAAAATGAGTTTTCCAGAGTAAACTGTATAAACAAGTAATGTGGAGGGTGAACATTAGGAAATCGCATGATGGGCCTATATTCAATTTTATTTACCCCAAACCTGCAGTATACCTGTGCATTGTGGGTCAGCAGTCAGTGCCAAAAAAAACATGTGGGTGAACTGTGAAGGGGATGAAGGTAACAAGAAATTCATGGAACATGAGGAATATGAGCAGACAACGAAAAAATCCATTAATTTCATTACATCACGGGAGACCACTAATAGCACTACCTCTTCTCAGGACTCCAATGTGTTTTCCTACCACAGTCTTAAAAAGGCAACATTAGATTAACTCTAAGATGACATCATGTGCATAAGAAACTCCTTCAACAGGCTGACATTTCATTTAGGAGTAACTCCTGCAAGCATAAGCTGTAGCTCTTCATGACCAAGTTCTAAGGAAAGTGCACAAAGAAAATGGATGAATAGAAAACTAATTCATGCAGAGCTACCTGAAGCTAATTTTGAAAGGTGTACAGGCGGGTATGTCAACACTCTCACTTAAATGTAAGATTTATAAAAACTTTACTTAAGTGATGGTCTCCAGACAGGTTATCCTCTTGGGTTCTCCGGGATATGAACTCTGATCCGCAACCCGCACAGAACGCAGAAAGCAACCATCTTAGCCTAAATGTCCAGGGTTCAACTGACTAATTGGTCTTCTGACTCTTCTTCTATTTGAGGGGCACTGCACTCTTCCCCAGAAGCCAGTTGTCAAATTAGGGTATGTCAGACATGCTGACCAAAGTCGCTGACCTTGTCACTGGACTGTGTCAATTTAAACAAGTAAAAATTGCTGACCATGTCACATTTGCAGACTGTGTGCTGACTGTCCTTCACAGTTGTGTTCACCCCTTTTTGTGACAGCCAATAGCATGCTGCCGGATGGAGCTTGTGCTGTTTGATGAGTTAAAAGGTACACTAAGCTGCAATATTGGCCTTGGCCTTTTTTTTTCTTTTTTCCATTCTGTCGTGGTATATAAAACATGAGACATCAGACAGATGAGCTTCTCTTCTGTTTGTGAGGTCTATGTTTCTTATTCCTACATTAAATGCATTATACTTCCAGAGGAGCATTCGTTGATTTGTCAGCTCTCATGCACATAGAGCCTGCCACTACGACTAAAGATAAACTCAAACCTGTTTGATTCTGTTAGAGTGTGTCCCAGACAAGTTGGACAGAATCATTGTCACATTCCATGCTAAACTTCACAGGCACACACCGCAAACTGCCTCCAACTCGCTATGATTACGTAAATGAAGGCTATGACTGAAAATCCCTGGAAAACTCATGTGGCATGGCCTTTAAAGAGCTTCTGACACTGCCTCTCTTCCCTCGGGCAGTGCTACCCACACAGATTATTTCCAGAACTCAAACTTGAGCCTGTACCCCATCAGAAATGTGGAAAACCACCAAGTTAGCCCGCCACCATTGGGCGCTCCAGCTCCCCAAACACCCAACAGAACAGACACAGGCACAAGTCCTACAACACACAAGGCTTTATTTAAGTGGGAAATGCTTTTCCTTTGTTTCCCACCAGCACCAAACACAGTACAATAAGCATAGCACTTTCTTTTCTTCTTCCTCTCTGTCTCTGTTGCTCCTTCTGCCTCCATTCCCCATTTGGCAAGCTTAGTTCACCTTCTCCCAAATCTGGCTCCCCAAATGGAGTGAGGCAGCTCCTTTTATAGAGCACCTGGAATTGCTCCATGTGTCCTGTAGTCTCTTTCAGTCAGCTTTTCACTGTGTGGCATAAGCCCTGCAATAAAGGGCTCAGCAGTACTCCATACGGCCCCTTGCAGTGACCACAGACCCAAAAGGGCGCTGTAGCAAGCCAGGGGGGGCTGCCCTTTACTGGGGAGATAATACCCCGTGCAAGCTTTTCTCTGGTCCTTCCATCACTACAGTGCCCTGGCCATCTGACACAGTGCCTAAGACCACTAGCGAAGATATAAAGAAAGAGAACAGCAGGAATAGAATTAGAGGTAACACCAGGAAATCAAGAAGAACACCAAAATAAAAAATCAACAACATCACAGACATTACTAATAAATTTTGATCTAGACCAGAGGTCTGCAAAGTTGGCCCTGGAGGGACGTACTGGTGGCAGGTTTTTGTTCCAAACCCTTTTCCTTTATTAGAACAGATCATATTCATTTGATTGTTTTCATTCCACCATGTCAAGTTATTCTTGTATCATGGTCATCCAAATGATTTGTAGTCTGAAGTGGATGAGTAGTCCTTGGTCCTTCACTTGTTTCTTTTCAGTTTCCGACAAAATATTTAAGAAACTAGATAATTCATGATGAATATGGACACAGGTTGGATAGATAGAGAACTGCAGGTTTCTTTGTCATTTACATCTTATTGCTAATAAGGAGCCATTAAAAGCAGTGAATGCAGCTGTTTAAAGCTAAAACAAGTAACAAAAACCAACGGCCACTACACCTGTCTAGGGCCAATTTTGCAGATCCCTGATCTAGAGAGTGTTGTGATCGGGATCAAAATGTCCTCCTGGGAGGATCTTAAAGATTGAAGTATGTCTGATCCTGATACAGTATATCAATTTTTTACAATAGGCTAATAACCCAACCTATTTTTGGAGTTTCATCACAGCACTGGATAGAAAGAAGGAAAGAGAGAACAAAAAGCAGATGGAAGGCTGTGGTAGCGAAGGAGATGCAGGAGATTGGGATTAATAAGGAGATGGACAGAAATACAAGGTGATGGAACAGAGAGATAAACCACCACTGTGGCACCATCACATAAGAAGAAAGCTATAGGGAAAGAAAAGGGAAAGACTTGGCAGATGCATTTGAGAGCTGTGAAACAAATAAAAAGTGTCTGAAGGTGCTAAAACTGAAGTCACCAAAGCCCTTGTGTGTGCTCCTTAGATTTTGTGGGAAAGAAGCCAACAGCTTGATGCCCCTGTTTCATGTAAGCACATAGTCCTGGCACAGAAAGAACAAGTACATAGAGTAGAAAATCTGTTTTTTTTTCAGTTTTCTGATAGCCACACACTGTCCAGCAAACTCCTGCCCATTCAGTAGCCAGTTCTGCAACCAGACAGCCCCAGGGTCTTGTGTTTAATTCAGACACTGTGTGCCATCATCGCGTTTTACCTGTGTTATTTTGGCTTGTTCTTTTTCACATCAGAGCAGTTCAGGTCTAAGCTTTAAGTGTTACTGTTTCAGTTTAGACAGTTCATAGCCAATAGATTTTCCTGGGAAGCCAGGGCTTGCGAGGCTCTCGAGTTACTTAGCGTTTAGGTTAACCACCTCTCTGACCATGGCCTCATGGGGACTATCCTGAGGTGGTTTGAGTCATAGCTGTTGGGCACATCCAACAGTGTGTCGAGGCATGGAGAGATGTCAAGGGTGCAACAGGCGAGCAGGGGGTTATGCCAAGGGTCAGTGCTGGGCCCTCTCCTCTTCTCTAGGCCATATGATCCAGTCCCATGGTTTCTCTTACCAGTGCTATGATGATGATGCACATTTATACCTTTTGTTCCCTCCATAGGACCACATGGTATCATTATGCCTCACTGATATTGCAACGTGGATGAAGCCACACCATCTCCAACTCAACCTGGCAAAGACGTACCTTCTTGTTATCCCAATTTGTCCATCTATTCAGCTGCCAATCACTGTTCTTCAGGGACCATGTGGATCTGGTTTCTCAGTCTTGTAGATTCATTCTGTACAATATCTGCAAGATCAGACTGCATCTGGTAGAGTGTGCAGCACAGCTCCTGGTTCAGTCTCTGGTCTTGTCACACGTGGATAACTGCAGCTTTCTGCTGGCAAGATCAACAGATGATTCAAAATGCAGTGGAACATCTGGTGTTCAATCAGCCGAGGCAGGCACATGCCACTCCTCCTTTCAGAACATTAAACCAGCTCCCTGTAGTGGCACGTATTAAGTTCAAATCTTTGATGCTTGCTTACAAAGTACTCATTGGGTACGTTCATACATACAGTATATGGAGACACTTTTGAGGTCCTAGGCTGCTTTTTGACCAGTTATATCTGCTGATGAACAGAGTCTAGTGATGCCACCTTTGCGTGGTCTAAAAATCTCTCAGTCCAGATTCTCTTCGTATGTGTGGCTCTTAGTTAATGGAATGAGCTGCCCACCTCTATTTGAAACTCTGACTCCCCCAGTTTCTTCAAGGAGTGTCTGAAGGCTCCCTTGTTTGGTGAATTTCTATTTTACTGAAATTAGTTGTTAGGTTTTGTAACCTAGGAATTGTAACTTGTTTGTATTTTATTTTAAGTTCTTCACTTGTGTTGATCAATTTTGTACCCTTGTCTTGTAACACTTGTTGAGGAAATGGTTTCTTTGGTTCAAGCTGACCAAAAGGCCACAGTAACTCAGATTACCACTCTGTGCAACTGTGGTGAGCAGAACAGCATTTCAGAAAACTTAACACATCGAAACTTGTGGTGGATGGGCTACAACAATACTCATGCCAGCCAAGAATGGAAAGCCGAGTCTGTAGTGGGCACAGCCTCACCAAAACTGGACAGCTGAAGACGAGAAAAACTAAAATAAAAACGCTTTTCGGTATGAACCGGTATACTGCCCAGCACTGGTGAAAACTGAAAAACATCAGAGGCAGAATTTGCACAAAAAGCTTTTGACTATCAACAGTAAAACAAAAACCCCAAAGGTAAAATGGTGACATGTCGGTACTAATTCAAACAGACCATACAGTGTATTGCTATGGTGTGCCTAAAATTTACCTAATAATTACACCAGAAGACCCCAGAACATTCTTTACACCCTATAAAGGTCTTGTGCCACACTGATGCCGAGGTCTTAGTGCCTGTTTGTTACAGCCAGATTTGGGTCCTCCTTTAGTTTCTAAAAAACCGATCTTGCCTTTCCTAGTGTCACCAAGACCCAGTCTGTGATGACCATCAGATTAGTAGTGCGTCCCCCTTGGAGAGCCATGGGTGTGAGGATCACCATCGACAGTCATGGCAAAAGCTATGTCAGCTACACAAAATGCTCCAGCATCCTATCACGACACTTTCACGTTGAATTCAACTGTGAGTTGTGACGCCGCATCACCCAAAAGGAGGAAACCCATAGTTTAAGAAACAATGCTTTAGATCGGGGTGGGCCACATAGGTTTTTGTTCCAACCCAGTTACTTAATGAGAAGTCAATTATTGCTGATGAAGCACTTATTGCTCAACTGTGAGGCTTTATTTTAGTGGTCTCACTTGTTAAAGTTCCTCACCCTTAATTGATTAATTCAGTCTTAAACAGCTGCTCCTTATTAGCAAAAAGATGCAAATGACCAAGGAGCCAGCAGTTCTCCATCTAACTTGTTTCCATTTACACCTGTGTGGATTCATCTTGCAGCGCTTGGTTTAATAAAACACTTAAGAGAAAAATGTGACAGACTGAAAATGATCTGTTTTATAGTGATGGGCGGAGTGAAGCCTCATGAAGCATCAAAACGTTTGAAGCAATTGTGTCGGAAATCGTATCGAAGCTTCGAAGCATTTGACACTCACCTCTCTAGTGACCCCTCCTGGCCATTTCCATTAACATTACACAAACTCATGATCCACTTCAATGATGTCTGTTATAACTCTTATTGCTTTTATTATTTCGCTGCTACAGACTGACAACGAAGAGAAGGGTTCGTCAGCAACTTCTAGTGTCTGATGTGTACAAAATATAAATATAACTAACGCCGAGAAGCAGAATGCACTATACGATAGCAAGAGTTAAACAAAATAAGACGCCTCACGCATGGATTCCCGGCTCTTTCAATTAGTATTTACTTTTGCACTGTATCATTATAATCGCTCCTGTAGTATTAGAAGTAGTAGTATTAGAATTAACCTTCATCTTTTCTTGAGATCACATTTAATAGCCTTAAATGTTTTCTTTGGTTTGACTTAATTAAAATGGAGTAGACGGAAAATAAAGGTGTATCCCTGTACTTTGCCATGATATAGGTAAGCACATTTGAGAAAGAAAAGGTGAAATCCTTAAATCAGTTGTTATTATTCGATCAAGTATTGAAATATTTAATTTATTAATACTTTGCAATATTTTGTGGAGCACGAAAGTAAAGAATTAGCTACAAAGAAATGTCGCCGTCAATGGCTCAACTAACTAAGGTGGTTGCTTTTCAAATTCTGAGCGTAGTGCTAGCCCGAGTTCGATCCGACTTAAAGACTCATCAAAATTAACAATAAAAAAAATGATCAGAATTGAAATCTTTATAACCAATTTGAACTAAATAATTTTGAGAGATACTGTGGAAGGATCGCATAAGAGATCTGTTCGGGAATCACCAAAATCGCCATCAAATTGCGATGTCTAATTGCGGATGGCAGCTCACGTATTTGCATTAATCCATTTCTATTCATTGCCATTTGACGTCCATGAACCCCTCCATTGAATAAGGCAGTGGTTCTCAACCTGTAGGGCGCGAAGTAACAAAAAGGGGGGCGCGAAGATGTGAAAAAAAGAAAACATCTGTGGGAACCAAAACAAATTAACTTAAACTACATTCTGATAATAGAACAATAAATACTGTATAGAGTTAGATAAATGTCGATAAAAGTTAAGTAGGTATAATCAAATATGCATCTACATTTCAAAAAATGTTGGGGGCCCCCCCCCGCCGATTAAAACTGTTATGAAAACTCGAGTCGCAAATACTTAAAGGTTGAGAAACGCTGGAATAAGGTGATAACAAACCCACTGTGGTAGATCAGGTTGAATTTGCTCTGCTGCACCAAACATCCAAAGGTGTCAATCCGGAGCACATCAGAGAGGCTGAGAGACACGGCGCAGATCAGTCACCGGCACACCGACACACATGGGGCACTCCAATGTGAGCAGTGCACATATCAAGGTCGGCATTAAAGATTGAGTGCTGAGGCAACAAAAAGCAGCGGGATAAACACATCTGGACCTGCTGTTGAAAAAACATTTGCTTTTAACAGCAGCATCCCTCCCTCGTGAACACATCTTCAAGGTCCGGACAGGTGATCAGTAAAAAGTTTTTTAGTCACAGCACAGTGCAATAATAAAACATTTCCTTAAACATATAGTTGTCCAGTCTGTATCATTCCTAAGCAATCTTCAAGTAATAGAGGCGCAATCCCAGTTACTAACACATTAACACTCAAAGTAAGAACACATTCCACCTTATCAATTTAATATTTAAAAATTTAAACCGCTAAACCCGCCATCAACAACTACAAAAACAGTTGAAATCGTTACTCAAATATTTTTTTTGTTATAGACATAAAACAAGATGCACGTTTCCATTTGATATATCTTTACTAGTGTTCTCGCCATGCTCGCTTCCCGCTGGAATTTGCTGTTTTATAAAAAAAAAAATCAGACTCTTTTGGGTCATAATTCACAGGGGGTGGACGTGGGACCCGAACCCACGTATGCTTTATTATGAAGCGGTAACGCTACCACTGCACCACTACTATTTTCAGGAAGGTGGTATATAATGTATGTTTTTTAATGTATACATGTATGTATGTACTGAAGGCGACAACAATTATATATAGATGTATACTATATGACATACCTTCAGTGTTGCATGAAAACGTTGCATGAGGCGAAGAATGGATATTTGTGAGAGTATTATAGTGAGAGATGTGTCGTCACCCGTATTGCTAAAGCTCTTCTTTGCAGCATTATACATTCAACAAGTCGGCGTTTGTATGATGTATAATTTATAATTTTATTTTTTGCCACAACGTATTATCGGGCACGATCATTTAACATGTATTGATCATCTACAAACTTTCATTTCAATGGGAATTCTGTTGAGTTTTTTTAACTCTGTTAAAAACGGGAGCTCGTTGAACAAATAATGAGTCGAAGCTTTGCGCAGAGTACTGAGATTGCGTCATGACGGGCTTTGAACGGGTCTCCGAAGCCTCAGACATGCGTACTAGTGAGATGATGACGGGCTACTGAAGCCTCAGACATGCGTACTACTGAGATCATGACGGGGCTACTGAAGCCTCAGACATGCGTACTACTAAGATCATGACGGGGCTACTGAAGCCTCAGACATGCGTAGCACTGAGATCATGACGAGGCTCCGAAGCCTCAGACATGCGTAGAAATGAGATTGCGTCATAACGGGCTTTGAACGGGGCTACTGAAGCCTCAGACATGCGTACTACGGAGATGATGACGGGGCTACTGAAGCCTCAGACATGCGTAGAAATGAGATTGCGTCATGACGGGCTTTGAACGGGGCTACTGAAGCCTCAGACATGCGTACTCCTGAGATGATGACGAGGCTACTGAAGCCTCAGACATGCGTAGTACTGAGATTGCATCATGACGGGCACCGAAGCCTCAGACAATCTTGATGGGGCTCCGAAGCCTCAGACATGCGTAGTACTGAGATTGCGTCATGACGGGCCTTGAACGGGGCGCCGAAGCCTCAGACATGCGTACTAGTGAGATGATGACGGGGCTACTGAAGCCTCAGACATGCGTACTACTGAGATCATGACGG
>JANRMT010062790.1:48776265-48818434 GCA_026402145.1 Polypterus bichir lapradei
GTACTACTGAGATCATGACGGGGCTACTGAAGCCTCAGACATGCGTAGTACCGAGATTGGATCATGACAGGGCTTCGAGCAGACATGGTCACCGGTTACTGAATCTTTGTGAAGCCTCAGCACACTGAAAGGCATTGACCTCTATATTTTGAGAGTCTATCTGACACTTAACTCTCTAGTTATATTTTGTAATTCGTATTGACATTACACATTTCAGTTGATATGGTTAAGCTACAATTCAGGTAGTTGCTGAGAATAAATTATTGTTCTTGTGGATTGCTGTGATTTCCTTTGTCTGATACAGAGTGTCAAAGATATATTGTCATATATTAACTTTATATATATATATATGAAAAGATTAGGTAAATTGTTCAACCTTTTTATGGAACACTTAATTTTGTTCAAAACTGTACGTCATATAGTATACATCTATAAATATAATTTTTTCGTCTTCATTAGGAGAATACAACAATGATACTCTCGTATTAACTAAACCATTTTAACGTGCATATGTCAAACAACATATTTCATCCGCCGCTGTAAGAACAGTAGTAGTAGTTCAGTTGTGCAGAGCTCGTTAATTATCCGGATTAGGTGGCTCAGTGGTGTTGTCACTCAGGGTCGCGTCGCTGATCCTCCTCTTGTGAAAGTTTTTTTTTCTATTCCTCCATTTAACAAGCTTGGACGGATAGCGAGCGAATTGAGCTATCGAGGGAAGGTTGGGCCACAGTAGTCGGGCAGGGGGCACACGCCCCTAATTATATTGTGTATGTAAAGAGTTTCACTGTAAAACATAATAAACTTCATATTTGTGTGTTTGGAGACCCTGGTGTCGTACTGAATTTGTATTGTAGAAAAACAAACTACTGTCCAGCACGCCTAAATGTGTATTTTCGTGTCTGATCGCTATACGGCACTTCCAACTTGGGACAATTCGCTATAAACAGTTTCAGCAAACCAGCGCCTTCTAAACATGCAGAACGACAGTGTGAACCTTTATTGTAGCGGCGCAGCATGTTCGTTTCAGTCAGTCATTGTCCTGTTAGACTATTTACTGTTAAGTGCTGCTTGAGCTACCGTTTATAGTACAACAGGTGGCCTACGTAGTTCTTAAATTGATATTGAAATGCACACACAAGTCTCCTAAATTATTTATTGAAATACCTACATTTACAGTGTCCGTTTTAGGAAGTCGTAGTTTTTACTTGTTCCCGTTATTAGGAATTATAATTTCTCAGTGTCACATATTATTCGTTACTACTCGCGAGTCCCGCTTCATTGAGATTCTGTTTTATATTCTGTATAAGCAAACTTTTTAAAAGGAGCGTTGATTAAATTGACTATAGCAGACTTGTCATCTTCTTAAAATGACTTTATTGATTTGATATTGACAATTAATCATAAGGCCAAACATCAAGGAGGATTTGAGTTTGCATGGACTGCGCTGTTTCTTTTTTTTTCGTGACATCGTGTCAGTAGAGAGTGCGTCACGTTAACAATGCATTCTGTCCTAAATGACAGCGCACACGCTTTTTTATATTTCCTAAAAGCCAATCTGTCTCAATTTCCTCATTAATATATTTTGACAGTGTATTTTAGTGAGAATGATTATAAACATATTACCTATGTTCATTTCCCATGTAGATATGTAACGTTTGGTGAGTATAAATAAAAAGTAACAACACATATAATAGTTATGTTGCATTGTTTATGATTAACAAAATTCATCGTTTATCGGAAATGTTCTACTTATACAGTCGATTTATTCCACTTCTGAAGGTGTACATTGTCGGTATTCTCCATTGCATTTGCCCCCGAGTGTAACGTGTGCCAGTGTAACCGAGGGATGGCAGACGAGCTCACGTAATGGGTGACAAAGCACATTCTCATCCTGATGCCCAGGCTCTTGTCATAAATATTCCCATCTTGTGCTTTGTCTCGTTCCTGCAAGTTTACTATTATTATTGGACATGTAGAGGAAATGTGTTTTATTTTATGTCTATGAAAGGAAGGACGGTAAAGCCTTGAATGAAACTGAGTGTTGTTGCTTTGGGTAACAAGACAGGTTAAGGAGCAGGGAACATTGAATGTGACATTGACTCCGGGGGATTGTGTAACTGGAAGATGGTTTACGAATACAGAAACGACAAAAGCTTAGTGTTTCAGTAATTCTATTTACGTCAATTATTTACTCTGTTGTGCTGCACTTCGGAAGAATACTTATTTACCCCCGCGCGCAGCCTTTGATAAGTTGAATTCACAAGTAAAGGATGTTGCTGACAAAGTCAGATGCTTTTTTGAAAGTTTGGCTCCAGATGTGCTTATTCAGCTGCTCCTTCTTCTCAGTACTTGAGTGATCTTTACGTTCACCTCTGGATGAATTCGCAAAGTTTCTTTACAACTTTTTTTGTCTCATTAACGCAGAAATCCCGAGGCTTTCCTAAAATTGCAGAAGACACTGTTGATGGCGCTGATTCTGTTTTAAAGACAGTTGTGATTAGTTATGCAGAACACGCTTTTACTCACATTGCTTTTTGGAAATCAATAATACAAATCAGCAACAGATCTGGAATCACTGAATAGTAAAAACGTTTAATGAGGAACGTCTTGCGCATATACTGGTGTAATGACCACGTCGGCTTTAGTGAAGCATTTCTTAGCCTCTGTGATATGATCGACATGGGGTAGAATAGATTCTGGATTGTTATAATACGTGCTACCTTACGCAAAATATGCTCATCGATTTGTTACAGATTCTTGGTGGACACGATTCCACACCGAGGAAAAAGGTGTTCCATGTAAATCGTTCATAATGTCTCCAAAATATATTTGTTAACTTTCAGACAAGTACTACTTAACTGTTTCATACAAAATCCTTATTTCAATATATGCCAGACCCAACTAGGATTTGAACTCGGGTTAGCATACTTTATCAACATAGCACAAACAACCGCTTTTACGCTTTGAGTTAAAGCACCTTGCAGATTAGTTACTGACCAAATCAACTGCTGACTGCGCAGATATCAATGACGTCATTACGCTAGCGTGCTCTAAATCACGTGACGGGCGCATTTGAAGCAAGCCTCGAAGCGGTGCTTCGATCTCCAGTGCTTCGATAGCTCGACACAGTGTCGAAACCTGAGTATCGAGCGGCCCATCACTACTGTTTTAGGCTTCAAATCATTTGAGTGATTTCCTTGGAAAGGGAAAAAATCTACGATATAAGAACATTACATTGCTGGCTAACATTCCAGTCTCAGAACTTATTTCGTTTTATGGAAATCATTGGTTTCTCATTAAGTAACTGGGTTGGAACAAAAAACCTGCAGCCACTGCAGCCCTCCAGGACCGACATTGCCCTCCCCTGCGTTAGATGATTGCAAATTGAAGCAACTCTTTAAGGAAATGGACCTATGGTGGCCACATTGTGTTCTGTAGTGGTGTTCACATGTTCAAGTGTTAAGGGAACTCTGCCGCCTCCTACCATTCTAAGACATTTCACTGAGTTACTCAAGAGGAGAAACAGGCTTGATGAATGAGTGCGAGGAAATGACTTGCACAAGTCCTGCGATGGATTGGCTCGTACGACGGCCGTGTGGGAGAGTGCTGTGACTCCACCGTGTACCAAACTGTACAATAAGACGGGACACTGGAAGGATGGAAATAAATGACTGATGGAATTTGATGTTACAATATTTTACATATTTAGTGTAAAAATTACGTTTATATCAGTTTTAATCCAATGGATATCTAAACTCTTTATTCAAATAAGTCAAGTAATATGTCATTTTACACATTTTTTTTAAGCCAGACTCAAAATTAAACAAATTATATTGCCTAACACCAAAAAAGAAGATGTAACAAAAAATAGACCTTACTATGTTTTCTCTTTAAACTGTGGGAAAAACGCAAATCAAAATGTACTTTTCTAATGCCTACACATTAGTACTGTGTATCAGGAGTCCCCTCCAGGACCGCAGTGGCTACAGGCAGAGGCATATTAAGGTGGTCATGGGTCCCTAGGTTACTCTTTGTGTGGGCCCCCTGTTGCAAAGAATATAAACAGCCCCGCTTACTCATAAAGCTTTACCAGGAAAAAAAAAAAAAAAATTTTATACCACGTGTAATTGTGTACTGGAAATATTACATGGCCAAAATGTACCCACTCGGGGCACACTAGCATAAACAAACATCCGCAGAAATACCTTGACAGCCTTTACTACAAATAGCAACTCTACAGATAAAAGGCATTAACAGTGGATCTGCAAGTTAATAAGCGCTTTTAGCTTTCAAAACCAACAGGTGCAATAATGAC
Organism: Polypterus bichir lapradei; assembly: GCA_026402145.1. NCBI lineage: Eukaryota > Metazoa > Chordata > Cladistia > Polypteriformes > Polypteridae > Polypterus > Polypterus bichir. Next base: position 48,780,581 of record JANRMT010062790.1, read on the forward strand.
AGTAGTATATTACTGAGGCAAAATCACACATATCAAATAAAACAAATAAGACCCATAAAAACACAATACAGTAACATAAAGTAATAACGCAACAGCATGACAATCATACGGTAAATATACATTTTCCTACCTTTAGAAGGTGTTCTTCCTTGTCTTCCTGACAGAGAAGTCCTTGATGAGGCTGGTAAAATCCAGAGACAGGTGATTCAGTCTGTTTTGTCCCATCGTGGATCTCAGTTTGTTTTTAACTAGTTCCAGTTTTGAATAAGAATGCTCCCCGCTAGTCTTTCGTTACAAGGAAAGTCATAAATATCTGGAGTGCTATATAAACATTTGGAAACACTGACTGTAATTTTCTTCCTTGTATAAGTTGCAGCAGTGACCATGCTAAGATGTCCTTGTTTTCTTTAATAAATTCTTTGAATTGTACAACTTTGTCCACAAAATCTTCCTCCAGATCACCCGCATATTTCTTCTGAAGATGAGCTGCTCTAGTTCGAAGATATACAGAGATGGAGGGATTATTGTTCAAAAATCCAAAAGTCTGCTCAGGATCTTTGTAGGAGTGACACCTCCGATCCAGTTCGGCAATGAGTCGGTCTATGACGGCAATTAAAAACTGTTGTTTTGAACTTGGCTTGGCCTGATAGCTCACAGTCAGATTCGGTGGAATCATCTTCTTGTTTTTTCCTTCTTCTGTGCCTCTGTGTGTCCACTTTGTAATGTTGGGACACAGTTGGTGACATGTTTTTTGCACCACTCTCAAAGTTGTCAAAATCATCTCGCAGGCCGGCTACAGAATTCCTCAATGAGCTGATGAGATTAACAGCGTTACATAAATCCAAATCAACTGCCTGCAGAGCAGCTAGTCTTATGAAAGTGTTGTAGTATGCGGTGCCACATTTTACACCAAAAGGAAATCGCTAGTTTTTCCATCTTCGCGTAATGTCCTGGCTTGATCCTGAGCAGTACAGTGACGTACAGTCAGGGGAGGCAGGTGAGGTCATCATGAACAGGAAAAAAAACTAACAATGATAACATAAAATACATTTGTCCACTGGTATGTGCTATATATTTGTTTTCTGTATGATTCCAATAATTTTGATAATTTTTATAGTCAAAATCGCTGACTTTGCGCATTTCCTATTCAAATACAGGGGAGAAACGTGAGGTGTGGCAGTGACGAGCCTCACCTCGGACTGCGCTCTCCCTCACACACTGGGTTGATGCATGCAATTGGCGCGTGCCTGTTGCTGTCTCTCTGTATGTCGCCAATGTAATGTTTGCAGACACGTAATATCTTTCATGAATGTGTGTGACATATTTAGTCTTGCTGATCTGACATAAAACCGCAGTGAAAAGGCACAAGGTAAGGCAGACAGTACCGTGATGCACCGAAGGGGGCGCATGTGAGTCCAACAGGTGCTTGTAGCTGCTGTTCTACTCAGAGTCACCAATAAGTTAGCGATATCAGAAAGTCAAGTGCACTGAAGCAGTCCGTTTATTTTTATTTTTTCTTCTGACTGACTGCGAAAATAGCTATACCCATGGCGTTCCCTTCCCAGCATTGCCATATTTTTCAAGGTGCACTTTCGAGAATGGACCAAACTCGCTGATGACTTCCAGCACACCCATGAAGTTTCCTTTATCATGATGTCCAAAAATGTCACTGTGTTCTCTGAGAGATAGTCCTCGCTCTGATAAAAACATGACCTCCGCAACTGCCCTTTTCAAAAGCTCAGTCCAATATTCGCACTCATTGTCCAATTGATTTTTTTTAGTTTTGAATCTAAGCATCTATGCGTGTAACATAAGTAACCATAGCGTTCCTGCGGCTCTCTGATCCTACATGTTCACCCAAGCGCGCTGCCGCATTTTTCCAGTCACTAGAGTCTGCTGTCAGTGCAGACGCACTGTCCCCAAAAAGTTTACACATGAAACAAAGCACAGAGCCTTTTGTAGGGGAATAAAGCAGTCATTGCCTTGGCAGGGTTCACCATTTGCTAATTTTTGTTTTTAACACGGTTTTGGAAAAGTACCCCTTTTGGTGTTTGTGTTGACTTTCTGAGGCAGCAACATCTGAGTCTTTCTTCTGACATTTTTCAAGTCCAATATTAACCCGGTATCTCCTCATGGGTTCATCAATTTTATCCCAGCATGCAGGATCTCAGCTATAGCTAACGGGACTTTCCGTTGTTGCAGAGTCAGCCTCTTGTGCCATCTCAGCAGCAACAGGTGAAGATGTCATGGCTGAACAAATTCCCAGGGTCTTGGTGGTACAATCTAGTTGTGTTTCTGGTGGTGGAAATGTCAGCCCCTCTGTTTCAGGCTTTTTATCTGAGTGAGATGGTTGTGAGGCTGTAATCTCGGCCCAATACCTTTGTCAAAGCTACAGCTAACTGCGGCTACAGCTAAGAGTCCAGAGGCAGTTGCTTCAACGCCAGCGTTAGCCGATAGCTGGCAGTCCTGCTGTGCATTAGCATTTTGGATGAATATTCGGCAGCCTTGAAATATCCAGTCAATTTAGGGATCTTCTTTAGCAGTTCTTGGGTTACACTGTTCTTTCAGTCATTGTGCTTTATGTTTTTGTGCACCCTATCATATTTTTTTCGGGCATTTTGCCGATATGCTGTCCAGATACCCAGAATAACACAGTGGTGTGGTTTGAAATCAAAACAAAATGAACTTTAACCTGGTCACGTCTACCCAATCAGCTGTTTAAATTTTAAAATGTTTCTTATTGGCCAATGGGCATCAAGGAGGCCGTTTTCTTTTAAGTAAATTAAAAACAAAAAATAATTAAAAATAGTTTGGCCGTTCCCAGGCCCCTGCACACGTGGGGTCCCTAGGCTGCAGCCTAAACGAGCCTGTGCATTAATCCGTGCCTGGCTGCAGGTTTTCATTCTAACGCTTTTTTAAATTATTGACCTGTTTTTGCAGATAATTGACTTCTTTTGAATTAATTTTATGGATTTGTTTTTTAAGATTTGTTCCCCTGAATTGCTTAATTTCTTTCCAGGCAGAAATGAAATGTGACGTGATTGAGCCAGTAGAAGACCACCTAAATCAGGGCCTCAAACTCCTATTCTTGTTGTTAATTAAACCCATCCTTTAATTCAGTGGCTTGTTGCTGCTCTCATTGTGCAATGACAGACATTTTCAGAATTATTGATTTTCTCTTTTCTAAGAGCACTGTTAAAATGTTTTGTGGACCTAAGCAGATCAGCATTCTTGAGACCTTTACCTTTCTTTATTTTCAGATATTGTATGATGGACATGGTTTGCTGATCACGTTTTGCTTCATCTTGTTATTGTTTGGCTGCTAATTAAGGAAAAAGAAACAATTAAGGGGTCTCAGTCTTTTAAGTCAATTAAAATTAATTCCAAAAAAGTTAATAAGCAGCAAAAACAAGTCACTAATTAAGAAAAAGGGTTAGAATGAAAACCTGCAGCCATTGCGGTCCACCAGGACAACAGCTGGGGACCCCTGCTGTATATACAGTATGTTACATTAAATTGAACGATGGCAATTCGTTTCATAAGTAAATAAAGAAAGGGTGCCACCTAGTGGCAGAAACCACTTAAAAGTAAAAAGACTTAACATGAATATTTATGCCTGTAACCTTCATATTTGCTCACAAGAGGGCACTCTGCTGCAAAAAATGATTGAGAGGTTTAAAAGTTCTTCAGAAAAGTTGAGAAGATAAATTTTATACAGTACTGTACAGTGCAAAGTTTTTTTTGGTATATATGGAGGGAAAAAAAAATCTGCAAAGTTTAGCTTTTAAAAATAACGGAAAGCATCTAAATATACAAAAACAATCTATAAAGAAAACAGTACAAAAGTGAATCAAAACAATATTTAGTGCGATCACACTTTGCCTTACTACTACAAACTGCATTACTTCTCTCAGGTCAGATGTTGTTAAGGTTTATAAGAAAATTGTCTATTAGCGTGTTCCAAGTGTCCTGCTCGAGTCCTTCTGCAGACTTTGGCTGTTTGCCAGACTGGATTGTGTGCTTGATATTTTAAAATCAGGGCGTCTCAGGGGTCATGAGTGTGGGTGAGCGGCCGTGGGGCTCAATGGACTGTAAGTGCAGGAGGCTGGTTGGCTATGCTGTCCCTCATTGATAATCCATGGATCGCTTAGTGCACCTGCACTGCCAAAACATAAAAGGAAAGGAAAAAAGGAATAAGAGAAGATGAGGAAAAAAATCAAAAGAAAGACAAGAAGGGTGCAGAACTGGGAAGGAACCAGTGCAAGGTAAAGGAGACGAAGCAGTCGGGGTGCCCCACAGTGCAGCAGCATTTCAGGGACAGTTTTCTCCTGCTGAGCATAGCAGCTGAAGTGGCCAGAGTGTTCCAAGGGTCGTCCTGTAGAGACTGAGGGATGGTGGAAGTATGAAGGAGTAGGACCGAAAGGGTCCCTGCAGGTACCAACCGAAGTGGCTGGGACAGGAGTTGATTAAGGAGCACATCTGCCCTTGTCTCAGCCCTGCAGAGCAAGCCTTAGCAGTTTGAAACAGGAGAGTGGAGATGACACACTGGAAAATGAAGTAGAAGGAGACAATTCTGACACTGGTTTTATCCATTAATTTAGGGATTTGTTGATTTTTTATTTCCTCACAATGGCACTCTTTTCAGCGATTACCAACTGAAGACTTTTTTCTTACACCACACCTTTTTTGAACACTAATGGAATTTCTTTATAAAAAGCACTATGTACTTTTTGCCCTCATGCACCCAAGTCCATCTTGGTTATTACTATCAATGTCCTAGGAAAAGGAAAAGGCCTATAGCAGACAGTACCCAGGGAGTAACAGCCACATTTTTAGGGTCATTGTCCCACTGCAGACATCTACCTGATGGAATTGTGTAATGGATCAGGACCTGCTTGTACTTATGCATTAAAAGGTTCCATTTGTTCTGACTACATCACCAACTGCACTTGCAGGAATTCAGCAACAAACCTGCGAGGAACCTCCACCGTGCTTTACTGCCGGTTAAAGACTCTCACCCACCTGCTGCTCTCCAGCTCTTCTACAGACAAACTGCCTCCTATCTGAGTATCCATCAACACTCCATTCCATGTGTTTCCATGTGTCTCCTGGTAAAGTTTCCACTTTAGAAGAATGGCGTTTTGACAGCAACTCTTCCATGAAGTCCACATTTTGTTAAGACGCCCCTGGACTGTAGAGGGGTGTATTTAAGTTCCATTGGTTTCTTCGAGTTCAGAGCTGATGAGTAGTGCTGGATAGCTTCAGATTCAAAATAGATGTCCGTTCGACACATCACTCATCTGCTGGACTCATTTCTGTTGAAGACCACCATATGTTTTTGCTCCTCAACCTTCCCTGTTTCATTGCAATTTTTTTTTTGGAAGAGCTTAGACAGGACTTCAAATTCCAATCTGCTGCTCAATTTCGGCAGTGTTCCCTCTTGAAGGCATGAAGGTAGAACTGTCACACCATACATTTTAGTTGTGGTTGTCCTTCACCCAATTTCATTCATCGTGGATTCATTCTGCACCAGCTTCTGTTTCAGTGAATCAGTTTGATTCAATCAGCTAATCATGTCATGGATCAGCACCTTTGGGTAATCCTGCACTTGGGCCATAAACCGACAAAGTCTTCAAGAACTGTATATGAAAAGTGGTCTATTACTTGTGTTAATACAAAAATTTCATTGTAATACTTAATTTTGTGGAAAATGAACATTTGTAAACCTGAGGTTTTCTTTGTTTAGTAACACATTAATGTAGCAGAGGACTTTGTACAGTAGTGTGTTTGCACGTGCGCACACATGCGCACACACACAAACACACACTCGCACACACAAAGTTCTGCAAGCAGTCATTACTCTTCAGCTAAGGCTCCACATGACATTTTTAACAGTAAATTAAAAATGAAGAATAAACCAACACAATGAATTGTCTTTAAAGAAATGCATTTAATTGCAAATAAATGAAATACAATTTAATTAAATCGAGTGGTTTACAAAGCAGTATTCTTTTCAGTTACTCAAAAGATGTACATTATTTATGGATTAGTTTTTCAAATATGATTAAAACATTCACAGTTTCAACCCTGCAACTCCAAATTGATTGATCTTATCAAAGCTTGTTCAACCACAAGTTATGATTTTTAGCGCATTACATTTGGCTCTAAAACGAGGAGTCTAATAACCAAAAGCACATGACAACGCTACCCTGATCCAGTTCTTCACCTAAACAATGGAATTATGCTGGCAAATGTCTAGGATAAAAAAAAAAGCTGCTAACTCTAAAATGCAGCAGATTATTAAAGCTTTAGGGTTTTATAATAATCTTATTTTAAGTGAAGTGGGTATTGATGCAGCACTAGATAACCGCTTTAAACATCACAACGTTCAGGAATTAGGACATATATTTAAATGCGGAATTCAAAACACCAAGGTGCTCTTTAAAACAAGTAAGGCCAACATCTATTGTCAAGAAGCCTTACCACATTTGACATTTAACACTTGGCCATAATTAACCTTTAAGCAAGTATAATGAACACCCACAACTGCTGCACTGTAAAGCTATAGTTATCACTATGCCAAAAACTAAAAATAAAAACATTTATATAAAAATAAAAAAAAAAATTAAAAAAAAAAAAAAACACACTCCAATAAGTAAAATTCTATTTAAAATATAACAAAGTGAATGTGCATTTCTTTTACAGCTGCTGAATATCAATGATGAAAACATACTTCCACCTATCGGTTTAAAAATTTTTGGTGTAACCATAGCCAAAATATGTTTAATGCTTATACAGTCATTAAGAATTAAAATTTAGCAAAGTAACTACATAAACAATTGAACAAATATTACTCTTATTTTACTGTTTTAAAAACAAGTTCTTTTTTGTGAGACTTCAAGAGTAAGGAGCTAAAACCATTTATTATATCTACAAAATCAAAAATAATTTTTGATATTAGAGTATATAAAATTACAATATACCCTAGCAAGCACAAGTCTCAGAATACTTTTAAACAGAAATGACCGGTACAAAAATACTTTAGCAGTAATCCCTGGCTTCTAGCTAAAACATTGTAAAAATAATTCTGATCCCAACCCCAAGTAATTTAGGTAAATTAATTGAAGCGCCATGCAGGGAGTCTGCATCAGAAAATCTGAACTGACAGCTCCACATTCAGCACAGGCAGCCTCTGATTTAATGCCCAGAACAGATATTTTAACAGATTAAGTGAAAATATCTTTTTCATCCAAAAATCAGCACAACATTCTGAATAAACAATAAACCGTTCATTGGATCCCCTTGAAAGCTGCATCTAACTGACTATAAAAAGTAAAACAGAATGCCAGACTGATGCTGACTTACTGCTTCAACCCAATTATCTTACCTACATTAATGCAACCATTCTAATGAAGTCTACTTCACAATCAGTAGTTTAGTAATTGTAATAAAAAAAAAAAGATAATAACCTCATTGTTACTAATTAAGTGATTGTTACTTTTGTTAGAACTGTGAGGAATAGATCACATACACTGTACACAATAAATTTCAAAAGTGATGTGTACTTTTCAGAATTTGCTAATGAGGTCCCTAACAATGTGTAAAAATCTTGATTATACAGATTATAACTAATTCCAGTTAATTGTTTTGGTTTGTCCTACTTGATGACATTAAGAATGAATATTTTGATTACAAAGTGCATGGAAACATGTGCATTCTTTTTCTTTTGTCCCTGGTACTAAAACAATCTGTATAGCATACCGTCGTCTAAGTTGCTCCAACAATTTTGCATTCTTAGAAACAAAGTGGATGAAAACTGCATTGGAAAATATACTCAAAAATGCATTTTATTATAAACAAATATCAACGTTAAGATTAAATTTTTTTTATCATCACAGATAAATTGAAGGGAGAAAGGACTGTTAACCTGACAAGGCACATTGACATTCAACATGCTTAGGAAAAAAGATAATACCATCTTCCAGATTTAACATACTAATACACAGAAATATTCTAGTTTAAAGCAAGTGTCTGGATAAAATATAAAACAGAAACCTTCACAATACTAACCCGAAACTAAACAAACCAAAAACAAAATATAAACGGCTCCTTCACCAACAGTTATATATCACTTTAAGCTGCTACGGCCAAGGAACGCATTAGAGCTGTGATACACACATTAAAACAGTACTAAGAAACACATTAGATTACAACACAAATATTACTGTTTAACAGTAAAAAGTTTTGTCTAAGCATGAGAACTAAAGTGGTTACAGATTAGATGGACTGGTTGACCAATGTTTAACTCTGAGGTGATGATATAACCACATTAAGAAATACATAATATAGATATATTTGCTACTGACTGTATTAGTGAACACAGAAGCTTAAAGAGTGAATTTCTGCTGGTACTTGAATGCACAATTAAAAATAAAAAGCTCTGATTTTAACAGCTAAACATAGCTAACATTTTATTTACCACATCAAATATCACTTTCCCTTCTCAAGAACAAATTAAGAATGTGTTACTTCATCCTTTTTCAGTTTAAGCCATGCAGATATTCGTTTCTGTCACAAAGATATTTTCAAAGTGTCTGATCTTTAAGCAGTTTGGAGCGGATCGCTTCTGAAGGCCTGTTGAAAAACAAGGTTGCATTTTATTTATTGAAACAATTAATACAACTCAAAATAAAAGACTACACTAAAGACTACTGAAGATCACAACTGCATATCTAATTTATGGAACTGCAAAACAATTACAAAAATGTCCCACTTATTCATAAATCTGTTCGTCTAAATGTGATTTTATAAAATAATTGTGTAAGTGTATATCTTGAAACCAGAAAAATCGATCATAAAATCAGACCCCAACTTATACGTCCGTTTAAAAATGTGACACTTATTATTTTTTTTAACATCTTCTTGCCTCCTCCAATCTCGCATCAGTTTCTCAGGCACATCGAATTTTGTTGCAGCAGTGCAGTTACCAATTTCTTTCGCTACTTCAACGACATTTAATTTAAAACCAGCTTCATATATTCTTCTGATCGAATGCTCCATCGTAGATAAGGGATGCTCTTACGATAAAGGTGTATGAGGGTGTGAGATACAAAAAACACAAATCAGCGCAAACTTTGCTTCAGAGTAGTTTTGATATTACAGTGTGGTCACAAAGGCACAATACATAGGAAAAAGAAAAGGCAGTGTGCTCCTTGGTTACTCTCTCAGTTTTCGGCATTCGACTTATACGACCGACATTATAAAATACCAGAAATTACACTGTAAAAATCAAGCCCCGACTTGATATGATATGATAGGTACACCCTCCGTTTATTGCAATAATTTTGTTTTCTGTTTAGCTGCCTCTCAATTTATTGAAACAATTTCTTAAAAAATAATTAAAGTAAAACTAGAATATGACGACCTTTCCTTTTGTATCACTTAACTAAACTATTTCCAAGTAAGACTGGGACTAGATCAGCGGACAATTCAAATTTGTGTTTGTGAAATACTGATTAAAACAGGAACTGTACAATATGCCTAAACCAAAACAGTTTACTCAGCTTCAATTATCCTGATGATGGTCGTTAAGGCAGCATGATGAGCTGTAGAGACCAGGCCACACTATCCTCAGGCCCTTTTACAACTCCACCTGTGGAATGATATTCTCAGATATTTCATATTAGTGATCAGATAATCCCACTAGGATGCTTGGGGTCTACCCCTCAGTCAGCTTCCAGTGTGGTTGTGACTCGGATAGCTCGAGGAAGTAACCATGGGGATCCTAATTAGAGAATCAGAGAATAATGCTGGGTTATTAGCTGAGAGACAGGAAATATGAGTTTCCAAGTCAGAAATCCCACGTTAATGCCATATGAAGTTGGAGCTCCAAATCTGACAACGTGCAGAAAACAACACCACCAGCTTTCTCTGATATGTGACACAACGCTGATTGTGTAAAATGAAAAATATCACTCTGAGAGCACATGGACACAGATTAGTTTGGCAAGCTTGCAAAAGATCTTCAGGCATTCAGTCACTATTTAAAGATTGTAACCATATCTATGAATAAGACTATAAACTTATTAGTAAGTCAAAAGCTACTTCTGAGGACTTTCCTCATTCTTTACTACTACAGATATTTGAGAAGTAATGGGAATCTGCCAATCCAATCTACATGTACTTTGTAGATTGGGAAAAAATTTGATAACTCACCCCAGAATATCTTGTGCTAGAGGCTTCAAGAGTATGAAGGTCAAGGGCTGTTGTTGCGCCATAGGGGCTCTATATTTGAATATCGAGTTATGTCTACATATTATGTCATTTTGTTAAATGTAGATGTGGGAGATAAATAAAGCTGTTCTAGCTGGAAGAAACTAGATGTATGTTGACAGCTATATTCTTAGGACTGTTTAGGAGATTTATACTTACAGTTGTGCTATTAACTGTTAACATAGGAGTTGATTTCCGTGAATGTTAATATATGTGTAGTCTTATTTTAAAAAAAAAAAAAAAAAAAAAAAAAAAAGATGCACTTTAAATGTGTCAATTTATCTTGCATCATAAAAATACGGAGGTGTTTATAATAGTTACTCCATTTAATTGGATGAGAGAATAAGATGCATTTCATGCAGTACAAAGGAGATTCCTCAGACGGCTTAATGACTCTCTCTTTACCCTTATGAATCTCTGAACTGTAAACTTAATTTAAATTACCCCTTGTCATTTCTAATTAATCCTAATAAATGAACATTCATACAAATAAATAATGAAATGTACCATTAACAGAATTCAGCAGTTTTGATCAACTCACTAGCACAATGTAAAAAAAAAATGGAGCTTTGAATACATTAAGTAGTAAACTAAAAATCCCATTAAATGTGAAAAACTTGCAACAGTTTACTTTTTTTTTTTTTTAAATTTGAACTTCTGTTATTATTTACTTTGTCTTATAGACAAAATATAGGATGTGGTGGGCTTCACATATAAACTGAATGATGGACACCCCTCCTTAAAAAAAAAAAAAAAAAAAAAAAAAAAAAATACATACAGGTATATATGCCGTTAGGAGAGTTGAAAGTTATACTGCCACACATCTCTGTGGCCCAAAATTTTAATTTGACTCTTTATAGAGATTAGTCCTGGGTAAAAATGTTGATTTTCTGATTAATCTTTTTCAATTAAATGATTCAGGTTTAGGTTTAGGTTTAGTTTATTTATATAGCACATTTACAACAGCCACACGACTGACCAAAGTGCTGTACATTTTAAAAACACCAACATAAAATAGAAATATACGATTTAGCCAAAAGAAGCACAACAGAAACACATAAAAATAATTTGTATAAATATATCTATACATATACATATATCTACACATACACACATCTAGGTAGGCAAAATAAAGCCTAGTAAGCCAGAGAAAACAGATGTGTTTTTAAAATAGATTTAAAAATAGTCAGACTAGGAGCCATTCGGATTTCAATAGGCAGATCATTCCAAAGACGAGGCCCAATTACCGAGAAAGCACGGTCACCTCTACGCTTGAGTCTGGAGTGTGGAATTAAAAGAAGGTTCTGATCACAGGATCTCAAACTTCTCAGGGGGATATATTGGTGAAGCAATTCAGATAAATAGATGGGTGCTTGTTGGTGTAATGTTTTAAAAATAAATAATAAGATTTTAAAATGTATTCTAAATTGAACAGGCAACCAATGAAGGGACTTCAGAAGCGAAGTCACATGATCCATTTTTTTCTTTTTTAAAAGAAATTTAGCAGCTGCGTTCTGGACCAATTGAAGACGGGCAATTTGGGATTTGGAGATGCCATAATAAAGAGAGTTGCAATAGTCGAGGCGAGATGTAATAAAAGCATGTATGGCCATCTCCAGGGTCTTGTCAGTGAGATAAGGTTTAATTTTTGCAAGCGTGCGAAGCTGAGGCAGAGACTTGTTTGTCAAGTTTTAATGAGTCATCTAACAGGACACCCAGATTCCGAACCTGTGAAGACCTGAAAGCTGATAAAGGTCCCAGGTCAAATTCCGGGGCCTTCATATGTTCAGAAGGGCCGAAGACTATCACCTCAGTCTTCTCTTCATTTAAAGATAAGAAGTTTTGGGATAGCCAAGATTTAACTTCATCTAAACAGGATTACAAGGCATTCATAGCCAGGGGATCATTTTTCTTAAAAGGTAAATAAATTTGTGTGTCATCAGCATGAAGGTGAAATGATACCCCATGTTTTCTAAAAATAGAGCCTAGAGGTAGCATATACAGAGAAAATAAAGTGGGAGACAACACAGAGCCTTGAGGAAGACCACAGGAGAGAGAGGATGTCGAGGAGGAGATCAATATTGATCTTAAAGTCTCAAGATCTCTACCCTGCTCAATTACTATATGTAGATTTTTACTTATCTTTGATTTTGCCGTCCAATCCAACTGCAGTATGCTATAATGAACAGAAAGCCAATGGGTGACGTTGTTGCACCTAGTAAGAATTTCCAATGCTCTATTTCCATCGTATGACTGCATTAATCACAAGTTTGTGTGTTGGCAAGACCAATCAACGTTGCTTCTCTTTAAGCAGGTGGCTAACATTATCATCACAGTGGAAAAACGTTTCCAGCACACCCCCCTAGCCAAGCAAGTGGGCAATTGCTGGAATTTTCAAGGCAGCCTGCATTACAGTGTGCAAAAAACAGCCTGCGTGAAGCATCTCCATAAGCTGTACTGCACAGATCATATTTGTGGAGCTGTCAATCACGATGGCTGGTTCTTCTTTACTGTTCCATTTATCCAACACCGCTGTAAACAAGCAACAAAACTAGATCCTCGCTTTGTCTGAGGAGGAATTGTGAGGACACATTTTTGAGACAGATTAATGTGACTGCTACATGTGAGCAACTGAGGATTTGTGTAACTTGTAGAATTGCAAGAAAAGACAAGTGTTCCCACTGGACCTTTAATTTTGACTAATTCAAAATGATTTAATATGTCCTATAGGGGAATACATTTGGCAAACAGTTTGGCTGAAGACTGTCTACCAGGAGACTCATGACACATGAATAGGTTACTGAATAACATTTATTTAAGAAGCAATATTTTATTATATTATATTATTCGCAAGACGATATAAATGTTTTATAAAGTAGATGCCACTGCCTCATAATACAATTGTGCTTGAAAGTTTGTGAACCCTTTAGAATTTTTGATATTTCTGCATAAATATGACCTAAAAACATCATCAGATTTTCACTCAAGTCCTAAAAGTAGTTAAACAAATGAGACAAAAATATTATACTTGGTCATTTATTTATTGAGGAAAATGATGGCAAAAGTATGTGAACCTCTAGGATTGGCAGTTAGTTTGAAGGTGAAATTAGAGTCAGGTGTTTTCAATCAATGGGATGACAATCAGGTGTGAGTGAGCACCCTGTGTTATTTAAAGAACAGGAATCTATCAAAGTCTGCTCTTCACAACACGTTTGTGGAAGTGTATCATGGAACGAACAAAGTAGAGTTCTGAGGACCTCAGAAAAAGAGTTGTTGATGTTCATCAGGCTGAAAAAGGTTACAAAACCATCTCTTAAGAGTTTGGACTCCACCAATCCACAGTCAGACAGATTGTGTACAAATGGAGGAAATTCAAGACCATTGTTACCCTCTCCAGAAGTGGTCAGCCAACAAAGATCACTCCAAGAGCAAGGTGTGTAATAGTCGGGGAGGTCACAAAGGACCCCAGGGTACCTTCTAAGCAACTGAAGGCCTCTCTCACATTGGCTAATATTTATGTTCATGAGTCCACCATCAGGAGAACACTGAACAACAATGGTGTGCATGGCAGGGTTGCAAGGAGAAAGCCACTGCTCTCCAAAAAATCATTGCTGCTTGTCTGCAGTTTGCTAAAGATCACGTGAAAAAACCAGAAGGCTATTGGAAGAATGTTTTGTGGACGGATGAGACCAAAATAGAACTTTTTGGTTTAAAGGAAAAGCGTTACGTTTGGAGAAAGGAAAACACTTTTCCCATCCCATCTGTGAAACATTGTGGTGGTAGTATCATGGTTTGGGCCTGTTTTGCTGCATCTGGGCAAGGACGGCTTGCCTTCATTGATGGAACAATGAATTCTGAATTATTTTAGAGAATTCTAAAGGAAAATGTCAGGACATCTGTCCATGAACTGAATCTCAAGAGAAGGTGGGTCATGCAGTAAGACAACGACCCTAAGCACACAAGTCATTCTACCAAAGAATGATTAAAGAAGAATAATGTTTTGGAATGGCCAAGTCCAAGTCCTGACCTTATTCCAATCGAAATGCTGTGGAAGGACCTGAACGAGCAGTTACTGTGAGGAAACTCACCAAGATCCCAGAGTTGAAGCCGTTCTGTATGGTGGAATGGGCTAAAATTCCTCCAACCCGGTGTGCAGGAATGATCAAAAGTTACCGGAAACGTTTAGTTGCAGTTATTGCTACAAAGGGGGGGGGGTCACACAGATACTGAAAGCAAAGGTTCACATACTTTTGCCACTCACAAATATGTAATATTCAATCATTTTCCTTAATAAATAAATGACCAAATATAATATTTTTGTCTCATTTGTTTAACTACTTTTAGGACTTGAGTGAAAATCTGATGATGTTTTAGGTCATATTTATACAGAAATATAGAAAATTCTAAAGGGTTCACAAACTTTCAAGCACAACTGTATGTGTGGGCTCTGATATGGCGATACATATGTTAGTTAAATGATGGTGAATTATGAAGGAGTATTGTCCTGTTAAAGATTTTTTCTTTTTTAAATATCAATAGTATTTTGTTCCACATCAGCCAAATACTGATGTTAACTATTCATTGAAAGTATTTCTTCTTAAATGTAACTATGTAAACACTCTTCAAATAATGAGTCACTGAAATTTGTCATATTTAGGTTCGCTTTCCATGGGTTAAAGAATCTCTAAAAAAAGCACATCAAATATAACAGTGCACGCTAATTCAGTCAAGATAAAACCAATATTGAATTGAATCAGGGCGTGAATTGGAATCGATCTGTGATAGTAGAGCCAGTATCCAGTCCTAATAGAGATTACAGTTTTCATCTATTTTTATAAATACAATCTGTAAAATAAGTTTGGGGTTTTGCAACCATAAACATTAATGCAGAAACAAAATTATGTCAATATACGTCTATTAAGCATACAGGGGAGAGGAAAATAACAGAGAAAAACATAACACTTACCTATAATCTCATTTCTGCGTTGCATTTTGTATGTATCTTTACCTTCACAGAGCTCATAAATATAGAAGCCCAGCTCTGTGATATCATCAATTCTTTCAGTTACCACCAGATCCTCATGAATCAAATAGGTGTTATAGGATGCAGTCTGGGAAGAATTTGACAGAAGCAAAAAGTCAGCAATTGTTGCAGAGCACAAATCTATTCTACTTGACATTTAGTTTTATATATTAATGATGTCTACATACTACTTTGTTGTGAAATGGTACTTCACATCTGATGCAAAATAATAGAAACCACACTCAGCAACTAGTATCTTGAAATAAATTATAACAAATAAAATAAGTTAATTTGGCAAAGGTCAGAGTAAGGGATTAGAACAAAACAAAAAAAAAAAAAAACACCCTGCAAAACATATTACACATAGGTATATGCCAATCTTTACAAAGCCCTCATATTAATATTGCCATTGACACTTTAGAAGCTACAATTAAAACAATTTAAAATTGAACACAACTCACCTATCTACAAACCAGCTAAGGAATAAATTTCATTTGCATGAGGTGCTACCAAACAAAATTAGCCTCTCAAGGCCACACTTTCTGTTTTGGACTTTAACACAGATTTAATCTGAAATGTCCAGTATCTTTACATTGCTGTTTGAGCCTTGAAAATAACCTAATCTTCCTCTTACATGAACATTTTAATGAACACATCAAATGAATGCATTTCAAGTTCTTAATTTTACTACAGGAAATAAATATTTTAACTATACATGAAATAAAAAAATGTTAATCAAGTTTGTAAACAATGAAAACTGTTATAGTTCTTCCTTAACTCTTCACAGCAAAATAAATGGAGGAAAGAACTGCAGGACAGATTTACTGAGAGGTAGTAAATAAATTAAGTAGCATGTATGCTCTTAAACAAATTAAGCATCCTGTTTGCTACTGCCTCACTTAGGATTATACAAAAAAAATTCTGTAGTTGATTTAAACAGTAAATCTTGAAAGTGCATTTCAGTCTTTGGCAGCTTTTTAAACATGTCATTGAGTGGCTGAGTTATGGTGAAAGACAGGTCATGTTTCACAATAAATATGGATTTACAGATTTTTTTGTTGCATAAACTGGCATAGAGACAGTGGCAAATGCGGAGGCTGTCATTCCTGGCAATGTTCATATCTACTGGACAGCACAAACAGCTGCCCTTTGCATTTGTCTGAAGACATCTCATTAACAGTATCTTTTCTCCACTGGTACTGCACTACAGCTGCAAAAGCTGTATTTACGTGCTATTAGACAGATGGGAAATACACTTTCCACTGGGACATTTCTCCTTAACACCCTATGAAGAAGGAGCTCCCTGTTAGAGTTGTGAGGTAATGTTGACATTTAATTAATTTCAGTAGTATTATGAAATACAAAATTAAAACCAGGTCAAGAAATTACATTTTTTGCAGCCAAATTGTATTTGAATCTATGCCATACATACTGAACATGTTTTTTTGCCTTTTATTTTTTACAAAATACACTGATTATCTTTAAAAAATTGTTATGTTATCCAAGTAGCCAATCAAAAGAAACTCTCCAAAAGCCCAATGACGTGGATGCAATGAAGTTGCACATAATGCAGAAACAAGCATTTTGTTTAATTTCTGATGCCAAGTCCCAAGGAGTTGTCCTTCACACCCTTTTCCTTAAACCAAACCCAAGAAATTATATTTTAACATCTTGTTATATTGCACTTGTGTCTTTCCCAATCTTAAAAAGCACTGATTACTGAGCAAAAACTGAGAACTGTTATCACAGTATGCTCACATCAACTCAAAAAGAACAACTTGAAGTCAAATGATTAGCAGAGTACCCTGCATGCATACCATTGGTAATTTACAACAATACAATTTAAGAACAAGTTGAAATGTTTCCAAAACAAAAAACACAGATTGTTTCTGCTTTAATAAAATGGCATAATAACCAGGAAATATTTTATGAATTCAAATTGTCCATATGAAACAAATCTACTGCACTACTGGAAAACCTTAAACACTCCCACTCTATAAGAAACTACTAGGCTGACCCGCCTTTTAAGGCGACCGACTTTTAAGTCGACCACTTCTTAAGGCAATTCAATATGTAGATCTATTTGATATTTTATACAAACTGATTAATTTGGTTATATTGCATTTGAGCGGTATTACTTTAATACTCGTAGTTTCTGTTATTTTTGTGATGAAATTTCAACTTTTTTTCTATATTGAGGTCGCCCTTTTGAACCCCCCTGATATTTACTACACGGTGAGGCATTTGTACTCCATCAACATTATTTCCAGAGATATAATTTTGTCTATTTTTCCAGCGCATCGCGCACAAAAGCAAGGAAATGATGGGAGCAGCAGAACTCTGCTCACATCATGTCGCTTCGTACAGCAAGCTGCAAGTAGTAAGTCTGTGATAAGCGGAATACCGCTACGCTTTCCACTCACGGGACAGAAGGACAATCCCAACCGCTTTTATATAGTAAGAAAGAAGAAGAAGAAGATATCGCATAGTCTGGAGTAGAAAATCATCTTTTACCTGGAAAAACGAAACTACAAATCCCATCGTGCATTGCAAAATGGACAGGGTGTGTGTGAAACTCCGCGCCTGTGTAGCACTCACGGGATGGAAGGACAATCCCGACCGCTTTTATATAGAAGGATAGGCATTTATAAAGTTTAAAGAAATCTTCCTTAATTTAAACCAAATTAACTGTACCTGCAAAAAAAATATTTTCTAAACATACAAAGTCAAACAAATCCCAGGTCAACAACATCAAACTTAGCAGATGGTAATAGTGCCACATGGGTTATCAATATATAATCAAGTTTGCTGCAATTCTATATAGGCTTCACGTTGCGTTTTTTTTTTCCCAACTCTGGTACAACACCACCTCTTTATAAAATCAATCTTAGAGAAAAGTATGAATCAACCAAACTTTTTTGCCCAATTCTTAAATAATGGAATACTGTATATAGAATTTTTGCTAATTCCTCTCAAAAACAGATACTTTAATACTAATATTAAAATGACTGACTCTAGATATTTAGACAAATGGGAGTAGCCATCTCTAATACTTAGGAACACTATACCTAAAACAGCTCACAATGACTGTACATGACAAGCAAACACACATCAAAGTCACCCTACACACAACCTGACTAGAAAAAGCAAATTCAACTCTTGAATTGCAGTCAAATATGAATCTAGTAAAAGTACTGTGCTTGATATTACAAGAACTAAAAAAGGTAGAAATGTGGCATTCCAATGTGTAGGATAAGACAAAGTGACAGGGTAATGTTACCTGAAGACATACAAGAAATTATGTCTAATTTTGTCAGCGCAAGATAAAGAAATGATTATTGATTTGACAACTGCTGTTGTCAGTTATATATAAACAAATTACTAATTACAGGGAATTCATTTTATAAAGTACAGGATGTAAAAAACGAATCTGAGGATGTAATTACTGATATTCTAATTTTCAATAAAAATGCAGATAAGTACACATTAATAACAAAGATACACAAACCATTAATTCAATAAAGAGATCCAGTAAATCCCGAGGAGGCATAACCACAGAAGTATTCAGTGGGATAACATAGCAATTACTCAGCTTTAAATCCAGATAGGCAGTCAGTTTCTAAAAAATAAACGAAATAAAGACCACATTACATAGTTTGAAAAGTACAATAATATTAATAATAATTTTGTTTTCAACAGTCCAACCAACAATGCGTCTTAGGAAATCATGGCACAAAAATAAATAAATAAATAGTTCCTCGAATTTCATTTTCCAGTTTTTTTTTTTTTTTTTTTTTTTTTTTTTTTTAAGAAACAACTGTTCAAAGAGAAGGGAACAGAAAACCAAACTATGATGCTTTTATTTGTATTATTAAGAAGTTGAGACTAGCTATTTATGGGGCACTTAATTCTCTTTTAATTTGTGGGTATGTAAGAAAACAAATCATTCATAAGGTCCTCAAAATTGAGCAAAAAACTGCTTAAACTAATTGATTTCTAAGCAGAGGCTTATTTTTTTTAAACACACTGGAAGAAAATATTAGTTATACAATACCCTGTCAAAATCATGCAGAATGGCAGCTGGGTCAGTATCAGCAAACCGGGGTACAGGAACTTTGATAATTGCAACATTGTCTCTGATTTCCATCTCTTCATCAATCACGGGCAAATAATAGGGCTCTCTTGTTTCCAGATTCAGTGGTTTAATGTTGCCCTGTTCAGCATAGTGCATTCCTCCATGATAAACTTTATGCTAGAACAAATGAAATACAATATAATAAATGTCAGGCAAACAATTTCATTATTTGATGAATCAGTTGTTAACTCAATACAAAGAAATGTAAAATTCAAAGTATTTCAAATTACTAAACTTAAGTGCATAAGGCCTTCTTTTTCTGAACACTAAACACAAGGCTTTACTTACTTTAGGAATAAAATATCGATATACACAGGCACCACCAACAATGAGCCCAGTCAGAATAAATGCAAGGCCCAAAAGAGTCAACAAGCACCTTCCAGTGGAGTTTTCATTGGTGTAAACAGCTGCAGTTTCAGGATCCTGAAAATAAATTGACATAGAAAAACAAATTACTGTCATGATATTTTTCCTTAGACAAATTTTATTTTGTTGTGAGGATTACATTTTCTACCTATGTTTCTTTAAGGTACTGAACTTGCAAAAGTGCTACCATTTTAAGTTTAATACAATAATATGTAATATATTTGTGGGAAAAGTATCTTTTTGATACCTTATTTATCATTACCTTACTTCATTGAAGAGCATGCTTTCATTTTAATTATTTAAGAATGCTGTGTAATGACAATCTAAACAAAAATGAAATCCAGACTAATCAGATGGACTGTGTTCAAAAAAGATAAGAATTTATAAGGGTGTGTTTATGCACATAAAGCATTAAAAGATACTGTTCAGTTAGCTTACTTAAAACAATATTACTCTTAAAGGCAGATGGCCTGGATGATCAAGATGGTAATTTTAACAATTCTTACCGAGAATAGAGAGCAGATAAAACTTTTTTTTACTATACAAATGGGCATTCCGATTATAACAGCCGTTGTTTATCTAGATCATTTTACAAAAGTGCTGGTTATAATTTAAATTTACTGATTCACCTCCAACTTCTAAAAATTTGTTTAATATTTTTTAAAAAGCCAAGCATTTAAAATAATTGTTAATACTACCTCTAAGAAGTAACATAACTTAAAATAAAAATATTTAACTAAATGCTTTCTGCCTTACACCAACACCACCAGTTCCAAAATATGGAACTCCAACTGCACTTAGCAAGTTTGAGAAAGTACACTCCCCTTCAAAACTATTGGCACCCTGGTAAAAAGAAGTAAAAAAGGTCATAAATATACATTTTGTTGAATTACCTTAATCTCACACTGAATAAAATGAAAGAAATTGAACCTTTAACTGAAGTAAACATATTCTGAGGAAGAATAATTCCTCATCAAGAATTAATTATTCTGAACAAAACAACACATGCCCCGATTATTGGGTCCCCTGAATTTAATTCTTTGTACAACCTCCCATTGCCAATAAAACAGCACTGTATCTTCTTCTGTAACATCTTACAAACTTGAAGAATAAAGATCAGGGAATCCAAGACCATTCCTCTCTCCAGAATTTGTCCAGATCATCAAGGGTCCTAGGAGGTTCCACAGGAGGGTTTCTTGCCCAAAAGCTCAAGTTTCTTTTGTTTGACCATATAGCATGGTTCCAATCAAAGTTTAGTAAATCCAGGCAAGTTTGTGATTAAATGACAGGTATGATGTTACTATGGCATGCCTTCCAAATAACCACTTAGCATGAAGGTAGTGTCTGATGTTTGTTTTGGCGACACCATGATGTTACTGGGGCAAAATATTCTTGTGTCCTTTTCCAGGCTAGGTAACAGTTCCAGTAGTTGATTTGAACTTTTTAAATTATTGCCTTAATTGTAGATCTGTCCATTTTCTGGGTAACATTTTCTAGACATTGCCTGGTTTGTGAAGGTCACACTTTTCTCTCATTTAAATTGTGTTCTCTTATCTTTCCCATGTTGATGATTTAATAAGGGAATTTGGCCTGTGTGCTACCTCATATTTATCCCATGTGAAAGAGGAAGTTGTGGATTACTGTTTGCAAGTTTCTACACACTTTGATCAACTTAAAAAGTCAGATATAAATGGAAAAATACTTCAGTTTCACTTTGTTCATTAGAACTTCCAGGGGTGCTAGTAATTGTGGGACATGTGGCTTGTGAGGGACTATTTTTTCTCAATTAAAGGATGGATTCCTCTCCTTTTTCAGTGTGAGATTCAGGTAATTCACCAGAAGGCAATTTATTTTTTATTTATTTTAAAACAACCTTTTTTTAACCTCTCCCTACTAGGGGTGCCAATAATTGTGGATATGTGTCACTATAAGGGAGGCATTTGCATTACTGAAAATGCTTCATGATTTTTTCATTGGGATTAAGAGCATTCTAAAGTGCTTAGAAGTTAGTCAAATGTACAAACTGTTAACTGTCAGGCTCACAAATGAACACACCCATTCCAAGGGCATCTATTCTCCAGGTATGCCAAAATAGTCCCAACCAATGTTAAGATAAATATTAAAACCATCACAGGCTACCACTTGCAGTATACAAGTGAAACATTCTACAAAGACCTCAATATTTTGATGCAATATGGTGAAATTAGACAACTAGTTTGCCTAACTTCTAGTCAAAAAAAAATTCTGTCAGCATGTAGGTCTTACTGGAATATTTTGTGTCTGTAGTACTATTGATTACACCTTTCAGTCTTCCATTTATGCAGTAGCATATTATTTTCATATACAGTTATGTCCATAAGTATTTGGATAGTGATACAATTTTCATAATTTTGACACTGTGCGCCACCATAGTAGATTTGAAATGAAGCAATCAAGACATGATTGAAGTGTTGACCTGCAGTTTTAATTTAAGGTGTTTAACAAAAACACCTTAAATGATATTTTTATACATGCTCTACCCCCCCATTTTCAGGAGCTCAAAAGGTAATTGAACAAACTAACATAATCATAAATATAACTATCATTTTCAAAACTCTATTAAAAATCTTCTGCAGTCAATGACTGCCTGAAGTCTGGAACCCATGGACATCTCCAAGTGCTTTTCACCTTACTGATGACTTACAGATGACTGACTTGGTCATTAAAGAATATGCCACTTCATTGCCTTGAAAAGAATTTGGTTGCTGTGACAGTATGTTTTGGCTCATTGTCTATCTGTACTGTGAAGCAACGTCCTATCATTTTTGCAGCATTTGCCTGAATCTGAGTAGAGTGTACAGCCCTGTAACCTTCAGAAATCACCTTGAAACTTTTGTCAGTCGTCATAACCTTTACTTCCATTGGCAGTCACATATGCCCATGCCATAACACTGCCTCTACCATGATGTGCATTGCTGCAGATCAGGAGCCGTTCCTTCTCTTCTACATATTCTTCTATATCCATCATTCTGATACATATTGATCTTAAATTCATTTGTCGAAAGAAAACTGTTTCAAAACTGTCCGGACTGGTATATTAAAAAATTTTTCTGCCAAAGTCTGATTTGTCCTTTCTATGCTTAAGGGTTACCAATGGTTTGTACCTTGTGGTAAACCTTATATATTTACTTTCTTGAAGTCTACTCTTGATTGTAAAGTTTGGCGATGATAAGCCTACCTACCAGAGAGTGTTTTTGGTTTGCCTAAATGTCATGAATTGGTCTATCTTCATTAAGAAAAGAATTCTACACTCATCTGGCACAGTTATCTTCCATACTCCTCTGGTGTTGCTGAGCTCACCAATGCATTCCTTCATTTTAAGTATGTACCAGGTGGTTGGTTTTACAACTCTTGGTATTTCTGTTATCTCTAGGATGGGTTTACTTTGTTTTCTCTTCCTAATGAAGGGATGGGGGGAATGTATTTTTACATCTAAGAGCTGGAAACACAACCCTCCAGGTAATGTATGCAACTTCACTACTTTTGAATATCATACTATTACTGGCTCTTTTCCAATTAACATGACCATTGTTGTTGCTTGTAGGCTCCAGATTTGCTTGGGATCTTTCTTGGCAAGCTGGATGGGCTTCTGTCTTTCATCCCAGATGATGGCAGCCCACCTCTAATTCTCAGGAACCTGAACATCCACTTCGACAGCACTCCATACTTTCTTGCTCTTCTTTCTTCCTTCAGTATCGCACAGACCCACACTCTACCCACTCACAAGGCTGGCAATCTGCATGACCTCATTCTCTCATGCAACTGCACTCCCACAAAAGCAACTGTCACTTTCTACACAAGTCTGTCCACTTTTTCCATTCAGGTTTCTCTATTGCTCCCCTATTCCCACTCTTCTACTCCTTTACCCCGATCCCCCAATGTATCCTTCTCCCTCCTCCTGACCACTTTTCACTCGGCACCAACACAGCCACAGACACTCTATGTTCAATTCTGTTCTCCTGTCTTGACAATGTTTGTCCTCTCTCTTCCAGGCCTGTGCATGAAAGAATCTGCTGTCCCTGACTTTCCAAAGCATTCTGCAATCAACAGACTGAGCTCAGGGGAGCCAAAAGGAAATGGAGGAAGACAAAGGCGCAGGTAAACCTGGCTAATTATCAATCCGTTCTTGTATCCTTTTATTCTGCCACCAGCAATGCCAGGTAAGGCTCTATCAGACTAGAATTAACAGTATCACCGACACACAATTTTTGTTCTCCGCTTTCACCTCCCTTCTTAACCCTCCTCCTCAAACCTCCTTGTCCATTGCTAAGTTTGCCACCTTTTTTCAGCATTGGGTGGCTGCTGTCAGCAGTTACTTCTCACCTTCGCTGCCACCTTTCAAGCATCACCCAATGTTCTCCACATAATCTCTGCAACGGATGTTTCCAATCTCCTTTTCAATCACCCCTACTACCTGTTCACTTCAACTATTCCCTCACATCTCCTTCTGGGTATTCCCCATCACTCATTCTTGCAATTACACACCTCATCCTTGCAATTAACACCTCACTTAGCACAGGCACATTTCCTACTATCCTCAAACCTGCTCCGATTACTACACTTCTCCAAAAATAAAAAAAATAAAATAAAAACAACAACAACAACAACACTTGACCCATACCAAGTTAACAATTACAGGTATGTGTCCTTTCCTTTCTTTCCAAAACACTTGAATGTACCGTTTCTATCCAGGTCTCTTCCTTCCTTGCACAGAACGGACTACTCGATACCAACTAGTCCAGTTTCAAGAGGAACCACTCGACAGACAGCTCTACTAACTGTGGTTAACCAGGTATGACTTGCAAGAGCTACCAACATGTCATCGGCCCTGATCCTGCTATATCTCTCTCCTCTGCCTTCGACAAAGTCAGCCATGACATCCTTCTTGCCACCCTCTCTGACCTTGGCATCACTGGGACTGATCTCAGATGGTTTTAGTTCTGCATCTCGGGCAGACCCTACAGTGTGCCCTGGAGAGGAGAGCTGTCAAAGGTACTCCAGACATGCACAAATGTACCCCAAGGATCGATGCTGAGTCCTCTGCTTTTCTCTCTGGTGTACTTTCTGTAAATCACCTAGCTGAGCTTCATCATCCAATCCCATGGTTTCACTTATCAGTGCTAGGCGGATGATATACAGCTGTACCTATCATTCCCAATGGAGGATAATATGGTATCAGCTAGAGTCTCTGCATGTCGTATTGATAAAAAAAAAAAACAAGCTTCTAGTGATCCCGGACAGCCAGTCTGTTCAACTCCCCATCTCTTTACAGCTTGGCTCATTGTCACTTACAACTGTCAAGTCAGAATGCAATCTTGGGGTGGTGATGGATAAGCAGCTATCTTTTTCTGACCACATTTCTACTGTTTCTCGCTGTACAACATCTGCAAGATCAAACCTTATTTTACAGAGTACAACGTCTGATCCAGGCTTTGATCTTGTTGAGTCTGGACTACTGCAACTTGCTTCTGGAAGGAGTACCCACATGTGTTATCAAGCCACTGCGAATAGTTTAGAATGCAGCAGCCATCTTGTATTTTATCAAATAAAATGAGCACATGTTACTCTATTCTTCAGGCTGCTACATTGGTTCCCTCTAGCAGCATGCATTAAGTTCAATTCTCTTATGCTTGCCTACAGAATATTCCAACTGGTCAGCCCCTGAGTATATAGAGACACTGGTGAAGTCCTATACTTCTTCTCACCCAAGGGAACAGTGTCTGGTGATGCTGACTCTGCATAGTATCAAAGTTTCAATCCATACTACTTTCCTGTGTAGTTCGTAGTTGGTGGAACGAGCTACCCACCTCCAGTCATACTTCTGACTCCCTCAAAATATAATGAAAACTCACCTGTTTGGCGAATATCTGTAATGGCAGCGCAATTTGCTATTTTATATTAATAGTTAACTGTGATATTTTATGTTGTTGGTTAATTTGTTGTTAGACTAAGTTTAATCGATTTATTGAATGTAATCCACGATTGTATATTTATTATTGCCTTTTTCACTTATGGCAATTAACCTTTTATCATCTGTCCTACTACACATGCTGAACAATCAGGCCCTAGCCTAATGTTACTTGATTATGTTTACCTCTTTTGTAAGTCACTTTGGATAAAGGCATCTGCCAAGCAAATAAATGTAAATAGTTCATACTATATTTTATAGTAAACCCTTTGAATTAATGCTAAAAGCCTACACTTTAATCATGTAATGATTTCTTCATTTCAAATCCATTGTGGTGGCATAGTATCATAAACAAATCAGAGGCACAGTACAAAAATAGGCACTACATTTGAAACATAGCTGCTACAAATGTCACTGGCATTAGCAGTGTCGAAGATCTTCTGGCCCATGTCTCAAATAAATTCAGGTGAGATACTCTGAAATTCTAAAATGGGCACATATGAGTAAGTTTGGATGCATGCAGGCATGGCACCCTGTCCAAGGGTGATTTGTCTCTAGCATGCAGCGTTGACCGGATATGTACCTGCTCCCCATGAACTTGAACTGGATAAGTCTGCTAGAATAATGGTTGTAAGGACAACTCCAGCCATGTCTGTGACATTCAGAGGATGAATGAGAAAAATTCTGTTCCTTTATTGGGGTTACGGACAATGCGAAATTAGTAAGCAATGAATTTCTCAATCATTTCTAATTTTCTCATTGACATTAGTGGCACTGTAATTAAAACAACTGCAGCACACTTGCAATCTCAAAGTATTAATTAATCATTTGTTAATATTCCTAAACTAAACTCCATAATCTGATAAAAGTGGTTTTTAGTTTAATTTCTTTTTAAAAGTAAAAGAGATGCAAATATCAAACAATGCAGCACAATTTCAGTTATAGGTGACATATACACAAATGACAGTTTAAAAAAAAAAAAATTCCCACCTGCACCTGTTTTATTTTGCATCACCATAACAAGGATGTGGTAGAATAATACTCAAACAACTTGCACTTTTATGTAATAAAGTACGTTTCAAAGACTCTACTATCAGTAGATGCCCAGATGTTTTCTAAATTTATTTTCTCTTATCTGATAAAGTGGTACTGCATCTTTTTGGTTTAACTCTAAAATAACCATAAATAAGTCATCTTCCTTTTCCCATGGCAGGTGTTTTACAAAAGATATGCAATGATTTTCTGCATGAAAAATTGAGGAAACATTTTTAAATATTAGCTCTTTAATCAAAACATTCACCATATTTTCAGCTTCTGTTTTTAAAATTTCATGTGATACCACAATGAATGCATTAAACAGCATAATGCTGTATATGTATTAATTAAATTCAGAAATGTACATATAAATGTTAATTTATCCTGAGCATTTTACAATTAACCGATATGTTCTCTCACTACAGCAGTCTTCACCTAACGTAAACTGCCTTAGTCTATAGCCTATTTGGTCTACAAAAAGATTGTCCTGTGTGTTGTATGACGTAACTGGCAGTGTTACCATCATATTATTATTATTATTATTATTATTTAAATATCTTTATCATTAGAGGAGCTCAACTTTTAATTTTAGGTGTTAACCCCAGAGACTACTTTCACAACCACACAGTCTAAACAATAGCTCTTTCTAAAGTAACAGCTGCAGTTAAAAGACACGAAGGGACATGGATGTGTTAGTCATGCCAACCTACAAAACAGGGCAGTACTGGCAAGCTTGGATTTTACAAATTTTCCCTTCAGCTTGCCGAGTCCTTTCACATTCATTTTCTTTTTCTTTTTTAAAAGTTGAGTTTCATATTGAAGCATCATGCTTGCTTGCGTAACAGTGATGAAAAATCTGGTACTTTTTAACAGTTAATTTTTTGTATAGCAATGTTAGTTATTGGGCAAAACAAGGGGATGAAAATACATTTTTACTGTTAATACAAAGAGAATGTGACTTAACCTACTTAAAATTGTATCTTCTAAAGTTCAATGATGATCCAACAGGTATGCACATTCTTGACACTTCTGCCAAACTGTATGGAAAGAATGCCCTTAGGCTTTATGGGGCAATACAGAACATTAAACAAATGGCTATACAGTAATCCCTCTCTATATCGCGCTTCGACTTTCGCGGCTTCACTCTATCACGGATTTTAAATGTAAGCATATCTAAATATATATCACGGATTTTTCGCTGGTTCGCGGCTTTCTGCGGACAATGGGTCTTTTAATTTATGGTACATGCTTCCTCAGTTTGTTTGCCCAGTTGATTTCATACAAGGGACGCTATTGGCGGATGGCTTAGAAGCTACCCAATCAGGGCATGTATTACATATTAACTAAAACTCCTCAATGATATAAGATATGCTTCCCCTGCGGTGCTTGATTGTTTGCTTCTCTCTATCTCTCTCACTCTCTCTCCGCCTGATGGAGGGGGTGTGAGCAGAGGGGCTGTTTGCCTAGAGGATACGGACACTCCTCTACAAAATGCCGCCTTATCACGATGCTTCTGCATACTTAAAAGCACGTATTGATTTTTTGATTGTTTGCTTTTCTTAGCGAGTGCTCTCTCTGACATTCTCTGCTCCTGACGGCGCTCCTTTGAAGAGAAGATATGTTTGCATTCTTTTAATTGTGAGAAAGAACTGCCATCTCAGTCTTGTCATGGAGCACAGTTTAAACCAGGGGTGGGCAAAGTCAGTCCTGGAGGGCCGCAGTGGCTGCAGGTTTTTGCTCCAACTCAGTTACTTAATTAGAAAACAATCCTTGCCAATAATTAAACTGCATGTTAGTGCTTTAACTCTGCCATTTCAGGCCATTCTCATATCCTAGATTTTTTTTCCTTTCTAAGGATATCATCCAAATGATTTGAAGTCTAAAATGGACTCAAATTTTCACTTTTTTCCAAATATTTAATTAAAGTAAATAGTGCACGATAAATACATAAAGGTGTAAATGGTAACAAGCTAAAAGGAGAAATGCTGGTTTCATTTGCATCTTATTGCTAATAAGGAGCCATTAAAAACCAAGAAAACAGCTGTTTAAGACTAATAGGCAATAAGGGTTCAAAATCTTAATGACCGAGACAACTAAAATGAAGCAGAAGTGTTACTTGAGCAATAAGTGCTTCTTATTAGGCAACTGGGTTGGAACAAAAACCTGCAGCCACTGCGGCCCTCCAGGAATGACTTTACCCACCCCTGGTTTAAACTTTTGACTAAAGGGTGTTATTTCATGTCTAGAGGGCTCTAATAATGTTAACAGTGTGGGAGAGTTTAAGGGCTTAAAATATATAAAAATAACCATACAAACATATGGTTTCTACTTCGCGGATTTTCACCTATTGCGGGGGGGTCTGGAACGCAACCCCCGCGATCGAGGAGGGATTACTGTATAACTAAACCAGTACTTCTGTTCATCTTTAACACTTTCCAAAACTATAAAAGGAGTTAAAAATTGTAGATGTGCAAACTGAAATGAGAAAGTAGACAGAAAATTTATTGTTAGCCATCAGACAATAACTTATTGAGATTTGATTTACTTATGTTCTTTTGCATTTTTACAGTGCTTAATAGTGAGGCTCAAGTAACAGGATACAATAAAGTAAGAAAACCTAATGTTTATGTAATCTGGTATGTTGTCAAAATATGAAGAAATAGCACTCTACCAGTTCATCATATGGCACCCGGAAGTAGGGATATTAATGAATGTTAATTGACTATTAATAACTTATATGTACTGTTTAAACTGATTCATGCTATCAATTATATGAATAATTAAAACTTGCTTTGGAAAATCTAATCTCCTTGCTAAATACCAAACCTTAATTTCCAACTTAATCTGAGACTCATTATTCGTTTAAACAGAAATATGGGGTATTGTGTAAGCTAAAGGGCAGGTTGTTTTACAGCCAGATGCATTAGAAAAGTCTTCAGCTAAAATGAAGCATGTGAAACACCTTAGTTTAGGCCATGTAAATTGAAAAAGTGCTGTGTACAGTGTAATGTGCTCAAATACAAAAGCAGCATATTTACAGTATATTATAAACAAAGCAAGCATATTGCTTGCAAGCTCACATTGCTGCACCTAACATAATGGCAAGATTAGAAAGGGGGAAAAAAAACTAATGGCAGTGGTCGTTTGTACAATGATAGAACACAACATGCTACCAATCACTGTGGTTGACAGAAAATGTTTGGTAGCTAAATGAGTATTTTGAGCCAGACTACAACAAGCTAGTGGCATTCTCAACAGCCATAAAGAAAACATTGTTCCAAGAATATGTAACAGCTGAAATCTAAGCTAGCCACTGCTAACAAGTCCACCTGAACAGCTGACTTTTACAATGTACCAAATAAGGTTGAGGCGAGGGTGAATGATTTAGTCCATTACCAAATGGCTGACTAATGGCAAACCAAACTGCAGCAGTCAAGTTGGTTGTTTTTTTTTTTTATGTCACACGAGATTAAAAGCAGTCTTAGTGCTAGGCTTGTGTGGCTCCAGCACTATATGCATCAATGTCTTTCCCCCACCCCAATGGGCCAAGGGCCAGAGTAGATAAAGACTAATAAGTGACAGGGGATTGGCCAAGTTTTATCCCTTACACAGATGTCCAATCTGTAAGGTTACTGCGAGTTGTTAGTTCGTGGCATAGCTCAGCTAGTCAAGGTGACTTTTCTCTTCAATAAAGAGTCATTATTATTTGTAGGCATATGTAACAGAGCTCACAACATAGACAGCAGAACAGGGGATTCAGGAGTCACCTGGGTCTGCACTAATTTTAACCTAGTATTAATAATGAATCAGAAATTTGAGCCAAACTGATTCTGAGTGCCCATGGTTTTTTGCATAATTCTTTTAGGTAGTTCACTATCCTTAAAATGACTGCTCACTGTTGTTGCTCCAAAGTCGATCATTTGCGTTATGAAATGCCAGCTCATATTGTGGGTCGGGCGGCACGGTGGCACAGTGAGTAGCGCTGCTGCCTTGCAGTTAGGAGACCCGAGTTTACTTCCCGTGTCCTCCCTGTGTGGAATTTGCATGTTCTCTCCGTGTCTGCTTGGTTTTCCTCCAGGTACTCCGGTTTCCTCCCACAGTCCAAAGACATGCAGGTTAGGTGCATTGGCAATTCTAAATTGTCCCGGGTGTGGGTGTGGGTGTGTGTGTGTGTGTGTGTGTGCGCATGCCCTGCAGTAGGCTGGCACCCTAGCCGGGGTTAGTTTCCTGCCTTGTGCCCTGTGTTGGCTGGGATTGGCTCCAGCAGACCCTCGTGACCCTGTAATTAGGATATAGCGGGTTGGATAATGGATGGATGGATATTGTGGGTCACTGATTCCCAGATTGATACAACTTCTCAGCAACATTACACTTTTTTTGGAGCACATGGTTTCTGCACGAATTTTTAACTTTTGCTAAGTGCTAACAAGCCACAATGAAACAAAATGATGTACAATTTTTTCCATAATGCATCCCAAACTTTCATCAGTACATGGGTAGCACAGCTAATTATTTGTAATCCATAACCATCACTTCATTGCCCAATACTCCCTTGTCCAGACAACAGTATTATACATGGATGATATTTGGAAACGTGATGTGAACACTTAATACAGCTCACAGCCCTAGTACTACAACCAAAATTATATCACAATAACATACCACAAAACAGATGGAATCAGTGATATTAAAAACACAAAATTTTCCACTGAGACAAACAAATGATGTCTTTTCAGAGAACCTAAATTCTGTTCATTAGAAACTGGGACTTTTACATTTAGAGTGCATAAATAAAACCTTTTCTAAGAAAAGCATCTCTGTTCTGTCTTTTGTGTTATTATAAAGAGCAACTCTTTCTAACAATATACAGTTATTAATCTAAGGAGGTCAACTATTGATTATGAAATGTGATCACACTTTGCATCCCTGTCAAGAACCAACTAATTACACTTTAATAGGGTTTTCCTAATATATACAATGAATACAATGAGGACTGATTGAGGTCATTTATGTTTGATAGAATGCCTAAAGGGGGCTGGGTGGCCTCGTGGCTTGGAACCCCTGCAGATTTTATTTTATTTTTTTCTACAGCCAACTGAATTTTTTTTTTTTTTCTGTCCTCCCTGGCCATGGGACCTTACTTTTATTCTATGTTAATTAGTGTTCCCTAATTTTAATTATTTATTTTGTCTTTTTTCCTTTCTTCATCATGTAAAGCACTTTGAGCTACATTGTTTGTATGAAAATGTGCTATAGAAATAACACTGTGTTTATATTAGCAACAACAACATTTATTTTATTGCAAGACTGTTTAAGATTTGGCAGCCGCACAAATCACTGCACAATTTGTACTAATAATGAACATTTTCTTCTTGTACAGAATGTTAAAACATATATCCACATATTTAAGTTAATGGTTTTAAAATCAATACATCTAAATTATAACCTATAAAAACACTAATTCCTCAAAAAAGCAATTTTAAGCTCCTACAAAGTCAGAGCACATGCAGACAGCATTAAGTGCAAGATATGAGAACTCCAGATGGGGCTGCCAGAAATATGGAGGGCTATATATAATCTGTTCTACATTAATTACAACTGTTGAGCTTTTTAAAATACAGTATGTTCTGTTCCATAATAGACTGGTATAATTGATACATTAGTAGCAGTTTACGTTATATATTACTAATGACAACTACCTACAGTGCATCCGGAAAGTATTCACAGCGCATCACTTTTTCCACATTTTGTTATGTTTGCAGCCTTATTCCAAAATGGATTAAATTCATTTTTTTCCTCAGAATTCTACACAGAACACCCCATAATGACAACATGAAAAAAGTTTACTTGAGGTTTTTGCAAATTTATTAAAAATAAAAAAAAAAACTGAGAAATCACATGTACATAAGTATTCACAGCCTTTGCTCAATGCTTTGTTGATGCACCTTTGGCAGCAATTACAGCCTCAAGTCTTTTTGAATATGATGCCACAAGCTTGGCACACCTATCCTTTGCCAGTTTCGCCCATTCCTCTTTGCAGCACCTCTCAAGCTCTCAGTTTGGATGGGAAGCGTCAGTGCACAGCCATTTTAAGATCTCTCCAGAGATGTTCAATCAGATTCAAGTCTGAGCCACTCAAGGACATTCACAGAGTTATCCTGAAGCCACTCCTTTGATATCTTGGCTGTGTGCTTAGGGTCGTTGTCCTGCTGAAAGATGAACCGTTGCCCCAGTCTGTCAGGAGCGCTCTGGACCAGGTTTTCATCCAGGATGTCTCTGTACATTGCTGTAGTCATCTTTCCCTTTATCCTGACTAGTCTCCCAGTTCCTGCCGCTGAAAAACATCCCCACAGCATGATGCTGCCACCACCATGCTTCACTGTAGGGATGGTATTGGCCTGGTGATAAGCGGTGCCTGGTTTCCTTCAAAGGTGATGCCTGGCATTCACACCAAAGAGTTCAATCTTTGTCTCATCAGACCAGAGAATTTTACTTCTCATGGTCTGAGAGTCCTTCAGGTGCCTTTTGGCACACTCCAGGCGGCCTGCCATGTGCCTTTTACTAAGGAGAGGCTTCCGTCTGGCCACTCTACCATACAGGCCTGATTGGTGGATTGCTGCAGAGATGGTTGTCTGTCTGGAAGGTTCTCCTCTCTCCACAGAGGACCTCTGGAGTTCTGACAGAGTGACCATCGGGTTCTTGGGCACCTTCCTGATCACTCAGTTTAGATGGCCGGACAACTCTAGGAATAGTCCTGGTGGTTTCGAACTTCTTCCACTTACAGATGATGGAGGCCACTGTGCTCATTGGGACCTTCAAAGCAGCAGAATTTTTTCTGTAACCTTCCCCAGATTTGTGCCTTGAGACAATCCTGTCTCGGAGGTATACAGACAATTCCTTTGACTTCTTGCTTGGTTTGTGCTCTGACATGAACTGTCAACTGTGGGACCTTATATAGACAGATGTGTGCCTTTCCAAATCATATCCAATCAACTGAATTTACTACAGCTGAACTCCATTTAAGCTGCAGAAACATCTCAAGGATGATCAGGGGAAACAGGATACACCTGAGCTCAATTTTGAGCTTCATGGCAAAGGCTGTGAATACTTATGTACATGTGCTTTCTCAATTTTTTTTATTTTTAATAAATTTGCAAAAATCTCAAGTAAACTTTTTTCACGTTGTCATTATGGGATGTTGTGTGTAGAATTCTGAGGAAAAAAATGAATTTAATCCATTTTGGAATAAGGCTGTAACAAAACAAAATGTGAAAAAAGTGGTGCGCTGTGAATACTTTCCGGATGCACTGTACACTCGTATTGTAGAGTAATTCTGAAGTATAGGAGCTGTATTTTTTCAGTTTGCCTTATGATGAAATAATAAAAAAACTACTTGAAATTTGTAATTTGTGTTGATGGCAAGCTAAAAAAAATTCAACAAGCCTTATTTTACTCTTTGTATTTTGATCCAAAACTGTATCTTACTACATAAGCTGAAATGGGACTTCTTTGAAAATGCCATTAAAAATACCCAATTAGTGATAAATTATTAGTTTTGTCACTCTCCCCCAATGGAATTGCTTAAAAAATGCACCTTTTCAGCTGTATTTTAATCTTCTACATTCGCCATCTATTATCTTATTGAAAACTGCATTAAAACTGTTCTGATGCAAATTCCAGTATATCCATCCATTTTCCAACCCGTTGAATCCGAACACAGGGTCACGGGGGTCTGCTGGAGCCAATCCTTGCCTTGTCAACATAATGGAAATCAATACAGTACTACTTTCTCACGTCTACATATTTAGATTGTAAAAACTCTTGTTTCAGTGCAATTTAGCAAGTACTGACTGGCTGCTCACAATGGAATTTTTAGAATGAATTTCTTTATATCGTATCTTAAAGATTGATCAAAACAGATTGCTTATAAATAACTTATAAAATTACTGGGCGAAGCAACTGGTTCGGTGTGGTCCAAGAGATATAAAGCCGCCCAAAGTCAGCTTTTAAATACAGGACATTGTTCATTAAGGCAGTGGAATATTTACGTTTGCAGTTAAAGGGGTCAACCTAGCGAATGAATAATAAACAGGCGCCTGGTGAGAATGCTTTATTATTTATTAGTTCAATTACGTTACATCGTAAAATGCTGATGCAAGCTTTTATTATGCTTCTTACCTGTTGAAAGAATAACAATCCATCCTAAAAACCCTGGAAAACAATCATCGAGTTAGCAATTAGTGCATATTCCACTAATTCTTCAGTACTTATGCGCATTAAGTAGATGCTGATTGGAGTAATCTGGAATGTGTAATGTCAACTCACATTACTGTGGACCTCATGCAAAACTATGTATTTTACAGAGTCGGTTAGTGCTTCTCTTCGACGGTACATATCGCCACCAGAAGAAGAACTTATGCGGTCACACATTGTGATCAGACTCCTACTGGGAAAACACAGCGGCTCCCAACTTTAAACGTCTCCGGTATTTCCTGATTGTAAGCCTGCGACAACTTCATCGGTAAACACGGCAAATAAAAAATTTCACGATGACCTATGTAACA
The DNA here is from genome assembly GCA_026402145.1 of Polypterus bichir lapradei. Lineage (NCBI taxonomy): Eukaryota > Metazoa > Chordata > Cladistia > Polypteriformes > Polypteridae > Polypterus > Polypterus bichir. Next base: position 48,815,923 of record JANRMT010062790.1, read on the forward strand.
ATACGCATTAATATTAGGACATCAGCTTATAGATTCACCAACGATCTTCTCACTACTTTAAACTCTTATCAAAGCTTAATTTTCAAAGCTTAAAATATACAACCGGTATCCATTACCAGACAAGAACAAACCAAAACAAAAACACGAACCTTTTCAGGCACCAAGCCTTCAGCTTCTTTCGCGAGGCCCTTCTGCATTAACGCCGTGTTGCAAACAATCTTCACCATGTTTTCTCGATTTTTTCGCCCTTGTGTGAAACTATATTATTTTCTGGAAGAAACAAATACAGTGACTCTTTATTCTACTAATTCAAATCGAATTTCCTCTGCAGTGACGCACTCTCTCTTCCCTGCTACTGTATTCGCTTTTTCTAACCGGAAAAGTTCCTCATTCATTTCCGGCTTCTGTCTCCGAAGTTTCGGGCGGAAGTGAAGCTCTGCAGTGTACGGCTTAAAACACGGAAGTGACGTCAAATAGGCGCCCGGTTGGTTTTACTCACAAATGAACAATGGTTGTATCTTTCGAAAATTAAACTGACGTTAAGTAAGAAGTGTTGCTCAGAGTTGTTATGTGAGATCTTGAATTGAGGAACATCTTGGTAAATCGATCCATTATCTACTACAAGGGAACATCATCATAACGTCATTTTTTGAAGCGTGTGCAGGAATTCCCCAGGGCACAGATTTCAAGTCTAACAACTTGTCCTTCACATTAGACACCATACAGACCATTGCCTCGCTCCACGGGCTAATGACTTCCCTTGCATTACAGGGTTACTGAGGCTGTCTTCACACACTCCGCAGGACACCCAAGTTTAGGGGCAGTATGGAGACCCTAATGGCAAAAGACGCTCATTACAATAGCCAGGGGTCATATACACAAGTGCGGATGCCATTATAACACAGTCGTTTTTCCTCTTGTATTCCAACAGCATTAAACCAAAATACGTAATGGACGCAAGACATAACCAAAGAAAAATAAAGAGGTTTGAAAATTGCTGGATTGCTTGCTGACGAGCTGACACACCGTCGTTTTCTTTGCCTGATGATGCAATGAGAAGTCAGGCAAAATTACACTTTTTACTGGCTAGCTAAAATGATTACGATATGCAAGTTTTTGAGGCAGCCCAGGCCCCTTCTTCAATCAAGAAGTAATCTGATTGCATCTTGCCTGAAGAAGGGGCCTGAGCTGCCTTGAAAGCTTGTATATTGTTTTAGTTAACCAGTAAAAGGTGTCACTTTGCTTGACTTCACTTTGTTTTTGAGTAAAGGTGAGCAGACCACAGAAAATGTAGTTGTCTTCACATTTAGCAAAGCGGTGGAGTCACAGAGCAGCAACAAGGGTTCAACATTTGAATTGTACAGTACTGTATTGTTACGTTTGACTCCCACGGACCAGTGCCCTCACCCCCAACATCCAGCCCCATCACAGACCATTGGCCCACGTCAGTGGCCAGCCTTTCCCTGCATATCACTGGCCAGCTGCTACAGAACAAGCGTCAGCTCTTCAGGCTAATGATGTACCTCAGAGAATAATGAAAAGAAGCTTTTGCAAGTCGAATATGTGCTTTCCTTAGGCTAGCTAATTGCTGTATGTCCTACCAAGTCTTTTTTTCATCGTTTAAACGATAAAGAAAAGAAAAAAAATCAGTCAAAGCTTTCTCTTGTAAATGTAAATATACTAGTTTATGCCTTTTAAAATTTGGGCCTGTTTTTTCTTCTGTTTTTTCAGTATGTTGAAATACGCATTTAGTTTCACAGACCAAAGTGTCACTGAAGCACATGGAAAAAATAAATGTTAAATAAGCAATGCATTATAGCAACAATGGTACAAGTAATACTTTTTATGTATTTCCAATGATGTAAAGAAATCTCACCTTTTAACAAAATTGTGCAACCTTATTTAATGGAGTTTGGTTATAATTCCCTAAATGTCTGTTTGTGGGGTTCATGAGATTGGCTGCCGGTAATCTGTTAAAACCCAAGTAAATATGGGGAGAAAATGCAAATATTCTAATAAAAAATGATGTAGCTAGGATTCGAACCTACAAATCTAGGATGGAAGTGAGAGGCAACATCACTAACCACCATCAGTCATGCTGTAGTCATCAATCAATTAATGGTCTTTTTATTCTTTGTTTACACATATGTGACAATAAATTTGAACTTGAAAAGTGGTGTAGCACTAAATGTGCATTTTAATGCTCGTGTAAAATAATATCTCATGTGTTGTGTTTATTCTTGTCATCTGCTAATGCTGACAATGTAATCTATCCCTATCCACCCATTTTTAAACCCTGAAAGTGTATTTTTCAGTAGATTCTTGAAATGCAATTCTAAAAACGTAATACTATTGTAAAATAATACAATAATTATTGCAAAATAACTTTATTTGAATGGCAGGAAAAAGCTTCTACTGTTGTCTCTAAATAACATTCAGCTTTTAACTTAATTTGGTCAGTCTTTTTAGTGCATGTTATTTATAATATTTTATCTCATAATATGCATGATGA
>JANRMT010062790.1:48818834-48850939 GCA_026402145.1 Polypterus bichir lapradei
CCCGCCACTCCCTCCTGGCATATGTCTTCGCGATACCATTTGGGTCCATCCGCGGCCCCCCACTCGCACGTGCATGACACGACCCCCCCCCCCTCAGCTCAGACCCGTCGGGTCAGGCGGACTGAACCGAGAGGTCGTGGAGGCAGGAGAGGGCATCGGCATTGGCCTGAAGGTTGCCCCGACGATAAGTGACAGTGAACTTGTAGGGCTGAAGGTCCAGAAACCACCTGGTGACTCAGAGATTCGACTCCTTATGCAGTGCCATCCACTGAAGAGCAGCGTGATCAGTCACCAGAGTGAACTCCCGACCCAACAGGTAATATCGTAGATGAGTTACCGCCCACTTAATGGCCAAGGCTTCCCTCTCCACTGCTGCATACCTGGTCTCGCGGTCCAGCAGTTTACAACTCAAGTACATCACGGGGTGCTCGACGCCGTCAACGCTTTGGCTCAACATGGCGCCCAGGCCTGTGTCCGAAGCATCGGTCTGGAGAACAAAAGGGAGAGAAAAATCAGGGGTTCTTAATATAGGTGCCGAGGTTAGGGCCTTCTTCAGGTCACTAAATGCTCGTTCTGCCCTGTCATTCCATACCACATATAAGGGAGAGCCCTTCTTTGTCAAGTTAGTCAAGGGTGCTCCCCTCTCAGAGAAGTGGGGCACAAACCGGCGGTAGTACCCCACTAGCCCTAAGAAAGCCTGCACCTGTCTCTTGGTATTCGGACGGGGCAATTCCAGGATGTATTTTATTTTAGAACATTGTGGTTTCACCTGTCCTTGTCCCACTAGGTAGCCTAAATACTTGGCCTCCTTCAAGCCGATAAAACATTTATGTGGATTGATGTGGAGGCCAGCTTTCGCTAGTGTCGCGAGGACGGTGAATACCTGCAATAGATGTTCCTTCCAGGTGCCGGAATAGATGACTACGTCATCCAGGTAGGCGGCACAATAGGACTGGTGGGGCTTTAGCACTCTATCTACCAGACGTTGGAAGGTCGCTGGTGCCCCATGCAGCCCAAATGGAAGGACCTTGTATTGCCAATGTCCGCTATGGGTACTGAAGGCCGTTTTTTTCTTTGGCAGATGCCGTTAAAGGAATTTGCCAGTACCCTTTAGTCATGTCCAGGGTAGTCAAATATCGAGCCGTACCCAACCGTTCAATGAGGTCATCGACACTGGGCATCGGGTAGGCATCGAATTTGGAGACCTGGTTAAGACGTCTAAAGTCGTTACAGAATCTCCAAGAGCCGTCCGGCTTAGAAACGAGAACGATAGGACTGGACCAGGGACTATGGCTTTCCTCGATAATATCCATATCCAACATGCGTTGGGCTTCCAGTTCCACCTCAGTGCGTTTTGCTTCTGGGAGGCGATAGGGTCTCTCCCGGACTACCGCACCGGGCTCTGTGATGATGTCGTGTTCAATCAGCGAAGTACGGCCCGGTGACTCACTCACCACTTCAGGGACGGACAGGATCGTTTGTTGTAGCTCCTGTCGCTGTTGGAGCATTAGGTCTGGTCCGAGGTTAAGGCCCGGAGTGTAAGCAAAAAGGGAGAGGGGTCTACCAGGGTCAGGAGCTTCGTCCCGGTCTTTCCAAGGTTTTAACAGGTATACCCTCTCACTCGGCCGACGATTCGGTTGTTTTACCAAATAATCGACGAGTCCTTTTCTTTCCTTAACCTCGTATGGCCCTTGCCAATCGGCCAGCAGTTTGGAATGGGAGGTGGGAACGAGTACCATCACTCGATTCCCCGGGTGTAACTCCCGGAGAATCAAGTTACGGTTATAACACCGTGCTTGCGCTGCTTGCGCACGAGTCATGTGATTCTTTAGGAGGGGTCTAATTTTGTTTAGCCTGTCGCGCAGTTGCGCGACATACTCTAATACACTCACGGAGGGCAGAGCCTCGGCTTTCCATCCTTCTTTTATTATGTCCAAAAGTCCCCGGGGCTGGCGTCCATATAATACTTCAAAAGGGGAGAAACCCGTAGAGGCTTGGGGTACCTCTCGATAAGCAAACAGCACAAGGGGTAAAAGCTGAACCCAATTCCTACCGTCCGCGCTGACTACCTTGCGCAGCATCTGCTTGAGCGTCTGATTGAACCGTTCTACCAACCCGTCTGCTTGCGGGTGGTAGACAGACGTCTTCAGATGCTTAATACGGAGTAACCTGGCCACTTCCTTGAACATATCTGAGGTAAAGGGTGTACCCTGGTCTGTAAGGATTCTTTGGGTATACCCACTCTAGAAAATAGGTTGACCAATTCCCGTGCGACGTTCTTAGAGTTAGCGGAGCGCAGCAGAACTGCCTCTGGATATCGGGTCGCGTAGTCGACCATGACCAATATATATTTGTGGCCACGGTTCGAGGGCTCCAGGGGTCCTACAAGGTCTACCCCTATCCTATCAAAGGGGATATCAATCAGGGGTATCGGAACTAGAGGAGCACGGTCCATCCTAGATATCTGACGGATCTGACATTCCGGGCAGGACTGACAGAAGTGTCGGACCTCCTCATTAATTCCAGGCCAATAAAAACGGAGTTTTATTCTCTCTAGGGTTTTTTCGGCCCTGAGGTGGGCGCCTAGGAGGTGGGCATGCGCTAGTTCGCAGACCTCTCGCCGGATGGTATGCGGCACTAACAACAACTTCCGCACCTCGCCCTCATGCGTCGCGACTCGATACAACTGATTATTTTCTAAGATGAAGTAGGGCTCCTGTGGTATGGAACTGTCAGCCGGGCGGCTGCCAGGGAAAACGATAGCATTTCGGGCAAACTTCAGGGAATCATTATTCCACTGTTCCCTTTTAAACGATGCAGGCGTGGACCTGAATTGGCGGTCCATACTGGCTAAAGGATCTTGTGAGTCGGGGAAGTTAATGGTTCCTTGGTTTGTGCCCTCCCTGGCGTCTACTTCTGGGTCAGGGTCCGTCACCTGAGTTTCTTCCCCCCGACTCACTGCGTCACCATTGTCTGCCGGAGTGCACGGCGTGGGAGCCGCGGGGAGTGTGCCCCGTCCATCCATCACCAGACCAAGGAGGCCCCAGGAGTGGGTTTTATTCTACCGCTGTTTTTGTATGACCAGTCGTGTCCCAAAATCACAGGAAAGGGAGGCTCAGGTAACACGGCAACGGACAAGCGATTCAAGTCCCCTTTCCATGCGATATAACACTCGGCGGAACAATACGATCTGGTCGCACCATGTACACAAGTGACCTGCAATTTATGTTTTAGCCACTGTCGCGGTAAAATATAACGGCGAGCTACAATGGTTATGTTGCTGCCGGAGTCAAATAGGGCCATGACCGAACATCCATTTACCAACACCACTCCCATATTAGGAATCGCCAGAGGGTGCGACGGAGCACAGTACTTTTCTGTAGAAGCCCAGGTGCAGTCCATCGGTTCAACGTTGAGTGGACAGGCTGGCAACAGATGTCCGACCTCGCCGCACTTGAAACAGCGCGGAGAGGCCGGCTTTTCTCTGGGTTTCGTCGGGACCTGCAGCGCGGCGAGTGGGCTCGGGGGTGACAGCATGACCCGATCGGGCCCCGCGAGCCAACCTCTCTGACCCCCCCGTTCGGTGAACCGCGAGCTGACGCTCCAAGACGTCTAACAGACCCTTCATATCCTTAAAGGGGTGGCGTCGGACCTGCTAGGCGAGGTAACTGGGCATGGCGTTGACTAGCCCCTCACACGCCACTGTTTCGACCACCTGCCGGGCTTGGGGACCATCAGGCCTTAACTAGCGCCCCATCTTGCCCCAGAATTCGAAGGCTTGGGCTCGTGCCGGCCGGTCGGGGTCAAACTGCCAGTTACGCCACTCACTCGCCTGCTGGTCCGACGTAACGCCGTAGCGCCCCAGGATCTCCGCCTTCAGGAGGTCATAATCCGCGGCCTCTTCCTCGGGGAGGTCGTATAAAGCCCGCTGCACGGGACCCTTCAGGTAAGGTGCGAGGATGGACGCCCACTCGGACCGCTGCCACTGGTTCCGGGTGGCCGTCCTCTCAAATATGCCGAGGTAAGACTCCGCTTCGGTCAGTGGGACGATCGGAGGTGGAGGAGGTCGTGGCGGATCTGGCCTTACCGTTTCTGCGGTGGCCAGTCTTGCCTTAGTTTCCTCAAGTTCCCGCTTCGTTGCGGCCTGCTCATGCTGGAGGGACTGTATCTGAGCCGCCATCCTTTGGAGCACACTGTTGAGGTCCTGTCCTTCGGACATCCTGCCAACTACGGCACTGTAAAAGAACACAACACAAGCATAAAGGGTTGGGGTTTTCCGGCCCCGTATACTGTAAAAATATTGCACAGTTATTGCAAAAACCAAAAACATTCAGTGCGGTCAATCCGTCTTTACAACCGTCTTGACCGCCCTAAGATGGCGGAGGACGAACATTTATGGAGGAGGGCCGGAAGAAGAGAGGTATGCTGAGTAAGGACCGTGTGGAATGATAGGATTGCTGACATCACAGGTAGGCGGAAGTAACGTAGTGCGGGCAGGCAGATTCATGGCGGCGGTGCGTCTTTCTTTCTGGAGGAAATAAAGAGAGAAAGGTTAGTACCCCGCCACTCCCTCCTGGCATATGTCTTCGCGATACCATTTGGGTCCGTCCGCGGCCCCGCACTCGCACGTGCGTGACACCAAGTAACACATATTAGGTGCAGAATTAAAGTTTTTTGTGTCCCAGCTGACACAGTTGTGTTGCTTGAACCACATGAAGGCAGTGAAGAATTAGATCAACTAAATATTTAGACAACTTAACCCTACTATACAAAAGTATGGTAATGATGTGTCTTCATGACAGTATGGGTCACATTGGAAGAGAAAGAGTTATCAGCCTTGTCAGAGATAGTTTCTACTGTTCATTCATGAAGAGAGATATTGAAGAATGAGAAATAAATGTCAATGCAAATAACAAAAGAAGAGCCCCAATGGGGACCATAACTACAAGTTTATTCCTTGAACTCCTCTCAGTCTGCTACCTCCATTTACAACAAAACAAGGGAGCTTGTGAATATATCTTTGTGGTGGGTGATCACTTTACAAGATATGCTCTAGTTTATGGTACAAAAAACAAGTCAGGCAGAACAGCCAAAAGAATATTTATTGATTTTATCACTCGATTTGAATACCCATCCAAGTTACACCATGACCAAGGTTGAGAGTTTGAAGATGAGTTATACAGAGCCTTGAAGAATATGTCCAAAGTGAGACATTCCCAGAGAACACCTTACCACACTCAGGGTAACCCAGCTAAACAATTCAACAGAATGCTTTTTTAGATGCTCCAAACTCTGGAGGACAAAGAAAATTGAAAAAAACATCTAGAACATGTTGTCCATACATACAATTGTATCAGACATGAAGCAACTGGTTTCTCGACATTCTTTTTAATGTTTGGACACCATCCACGACTACCTGAGTCACATTCCACCAATGCTAAGAGATGGGTTGGATGAATGAGAGAAGCCTACTCAATTGCTTGTGACTGTAGCAAACAGACTATTGGCTGAGGATAAAGATACTATGACTGCCATATCAAGGATATTATTGTTCAACCTGGTGATAGAGTTCTTGTCCAGGACATGAATGCAAGAGGTGGACCAGGAAATATTTGCTCATACTGGTAAAAGCATGTATATATTGTAAAGGAACAGCAAACAATAGTGCTCTGTATAAAAAGAAAATGGGCAAGGAGTGTCATACATTCTGCATTGGAACCTCCTTCTGTTGGTGAGTGGCCTGCCCTTTGACACCCTGAGTAAGGAGAGTGTAACTCAATCTATAAAATGACCGAAGAAAACAGAAAAAGTAATCATTTATAGGAACAACAGTACAAGTAGCAAATGAAGCTCTAAAAAAGAGATGTTAGACATCTACTTGTTCAGAATACCTCATTAAATCACTTCAGACACAAACAACCCAGTGAGTGTCCATTGCATTACCCAAGGTATACCCAGAGAATCAGAAATAATTGAGTCATCAGGCCCGCAAAGAAGGGTGTACCCCTTCAATCCTAGTGCTGATTGTAATAAGCTGTGCACACTGTACTTGACTAACTTGTGTGGAGTGTACAGCTGTCAGGGTGTTTTTAAAGATTACCACCAGCATGGCACAGGGCAGGAGTATGTCAAACAAGCAGCCCACAGAACAGGGATAGAATAACATTGGCATTATCAGAAAATATCTTACGGATGTCAATGTAGAAGCACAGGGGCCTGCAGGAGACAAAGGTCCCCATAATTTATGTGATCTTAATGCCCAGGAATGTAAGGCAGATCCACCATAATGAAGTAAGAGAACTGTTGCCTGGGTGGAATCAAACAATGCAGTAGGCAACCATGCTATTCTCATAAATACCTGATGCTAATAAATGACACTGGGGAAGAGAAATTATAGTTGGCAACACATCCATTCCAACAGAGGGTATGTATACACTCACTGACCACTTTATTAGGTACTCCTGTTGAACTGCTTGTTAATGCAAATATGTAATCAACCAATCACATGTCAGCAACTCAATGCATTTAGGCATGTAGACATTGTCAAGACGACCTGCTGAAGTTCAAACTGAGCATCACAATGGGGAAGAAAGGTGATTTAAGTGATTTTGAAAGTGGTATGGTTGTTGGTGCCAGACGGGCTGGTCTGAGTATTTCAGAAACTGCTGATCTACTGGGATTTTTGCACACAAACCTCTTTAGGGTTTGAAAAGAATGGTCCAAAAACAGGGAAAATATCTAGTAAGCAGCAGTTGTCTGGGCAAAAATGCCTTGTTGATTCCAAAAGTCAGAGGATAACAGCCAGACTGGTTCAGGCTGGTTGAAAGGCAATAGTAACTCAAAAATCCACTCGTTACAACTGTGGTATGCAGAAAAGCATTTCTGAATGCACAACACGTCAAACCTTGAAGCAGATGGGCTACAGAAGCAGGAGAGACACGGATACCACTCCTGTCATCTAAGAACAGGCCATTGAGACTACAATTTAAATGAGCTCACCAAAGTTGAACAACAGAAGTTTGGAAAAATGTTACCTGGTCTGATGAGTCTTGATTTCTGCTGTGACATTCAGATGGAAGGGTCAGGACTTGGTGTCAACAACATGAAAGAATGGATCCATCCTGCCTTGTATCAATGGTTCAGGCTGGTGGTGGTGTTGTAATTGTGTAGGGATATTTTCTTGGCACACTTTGGACCCCTTAGTGCCAGCTGAGCAACATTTAAATTCTACCTGAGTATTGTTGCTTACCATTTCCATCCCTTTATGAGCACAGTGTACCCAGCTTTTAATGGCTACTTCCAGCAGGATGATGCACCATGTCACAGAGCTCGCATCATCACAAACTGGTTTCTTGAACATGACAATGAGTTCACTGTACTCAAATGACCTCCACATTGAACAGATCTCAGTCCAATAGCGCATCTTTGGAATGTTGGGGAATGGTAGATTTGCATCATGGATGTGCAGCCAACAAATCTGCAGAAACTGTGTGATGCTATTGTATCAATATGGACTATAATCCCTGAGGAATGTTTCCAGCACCTTATTGAATCTATGCCACGAAGAATTATGTCAGTTCTGAAAGCAAAAGGGGGTCCAACCTGGTAATAGCAAAGTCTACCTAATAAAGTGGCTGGTGAGTGTAAATGAGACCATGATGTCCCATATATTGAGCATGTGACTATAGATCTGCCTTAGAGGCTTGGATTGATAAAGAGCGACAGTAAGGTGTGGTTTGTTTATCCTTTTCTGATTATTTTGCTGTTTGCATTCTGCCTATAATGATCCTGATTATTTTTTATTCAATTAAGTTACAATTTCTGTCCATTGTTGGTTTTCTATGTGTTGTTCTTAGTGAGGAGTGGCTGTCAAGAGGGTACACTGTCAAACCAGGAAAAGAATGTCAAAAGTCATATAGGGTAATCTTAAGTTAGAAGCAATTGCTTCTACTTCACCGGTGTAGAGTTGTGACACAATCTTCATACACTCTGGAAGTTTTAGTTACTGATGATTGATTCTGTTGTTGTCAAAAAGAGAACAATAGAAGGATGTCTCCTCCAGGTATGCGTAGGAAGTAGCTATTGAGATTGTTGATACAAACACAGCAAGAAGGACTATTACTATTGCGAGCCCAGATTTTGATAGTAGTAATGATTTATTTTTAGGGTAGTAAAATGTTCATTTGGGTAATGCACACAACTGGCAGTGCTTCACCTGTACTTGAAAAGATGTTGCAATTAGTGCATGCACATTGCATAGGTGACTATCTTAAAAAGAATAGAAATGAACAAGCTTTTCTCCTTAATTTTTTTTAGACTGTCCTCAAGGAGAAAGTAAAGAGTTTTGTGTTTTCTATTCTAAGTTCCAGTTAATGTAGATCCCTCAGTGACTTCGGTACTTCCTCTTCTTCTTTTACCACTGATGGATATTCCATTTGATGAGATCATTTTGGAATTTTTTTTGCCACTCAGTCGGTGACCCAAAATATATTCTTATCACTTTGGACTATTTCATCTTGCTATTTTGGAGTAGTCATTATTATTATCATGAATCATGTTGATTACTTATTGTATTATACAATTTAACGTTTTGCCTATTGAACACAATTTCAGTTGCACTGTATGACAAAATATTATTTTGAAAGGTCTTCATTATTCGACTGACATTTTATCATCACTCACAAGAGGTTTGCTGGAGGTCATCTCCTTCATCAGTTGACCTCCAACACCACTGCCACTGCTCCATTCTTTCATAGTTCTTTCAAATAGGCCTGGATGATCTTTTCTCCATTGTGTCCACTACCAATACTTTCATGCCACTTTCTCTACCTCACACCATTCACTTGAGAGCTCCTAAGTGCTGCTCATTAAGTGTTTAATTATATCCTTCACTCTCTCTCTCTCTGACACACACACAACATTTCAATTGTATATTGTAAATAGCTCAACGTAAAATACGTTGACTTAACTTGACTTTTGCAGTACTAGGGTGTTGTACCATGTTAGCCATTATGGATGTAATGAGAAGTCAAGCAAAATGAAACCTTTTATTGGCTAATTAAAAAGATCATAATATGCAAGTTTTCAAGGCAAATCAGGGCCCTTCTTCAGGCAAGATGCAAGTTAAGGGAGAACTTCTGCTGCAGAGGTATAACTATGCTTCGATGCTCTTTCAGTTTCCCTGTGTCACACTGCCCATGCCAAATAATAGAGCAAGGTAAGGAAAAATATCAAAATATCCCCATACTTTGTTTGTGGTCTATCGCTTAAATAATCCTCCAGGTTTTTTGGCAGGCAACATGAATTATGGATTATTTCTCCATTCAGTCTTATTATATACTGGTTTTGGTCAGATAAAATAGATAAGAAAAAAATGAAGATGAAGAACAGTCTTTAGCTGCTGTTAACTTTTTTTACCCAAGAATGGAAGAAAAAATTATGGACAGAGTCTGTGATTATTTTGGACACTGATCTCCATAAGGATAGAACTATGACTTTAAAATGCTATATCACCTACTTATTACTAGGCTGACAGTCATTTCATTTTTGTTGGTTTTAAACTTTTTGTTTCACAAAAAATACTTCATTTTAACAGAGACACTGTTTTGACACCCCAACATCCTGACAATCTCATGGCTTTGCTCTTACAACTTTCTGAAGCCTCATTTATTAAAGTTGATAATAAACAAAAACAAAACTAACATTTGATGTAGCTCTGCCCCCCCCACCTCCACTACCAGCCAATCACAGTTAGCACAAAGGCTTCACAAGTGTTTCTTTTTTTGACAGCTGAGACCCGTCAAACTGCCAAACAGATAAACATCTTTCAGTGTACCCACCGGATGGAACAAGTCATGCAGAGATGCAGGATCCAGTTGTATTTGTTTATCAGCATTTAGTTCAGGCAGTTAGCTTCTGCAGTTAACAGACTGCACCATCAGCAAGAGGAGATTTCTTTGTTTTCATTTGTTTTCTTATTTGCTTTTGTACTTCCTAACCAAGAAGTCAGATGATGAAGCCAATTTTATGTGTGGTTTTTGCTAGCCAAAAATCCCTTTATTTGCTCTTTAAATCTGAATGCTGCCTTGCACATTTTACCGTCCTAGTTCTATGTATGAATACATCACAATCACAAGAGCCTATTCTGGAAACATCAGACACATGGCAAGAACCAATCCTGGAAAAGATGGCAGTTACACAAGAAGTGTATTGTATTATATCTTGGAAAGCTAAAAGGCCTTAAACCACCTCCAGTGTATAAGGGGCATTTTTTTATCACACTTCTTTTACCATGAAACTTCTGCATTCAATTTATAGATTGCAGACGTTGCTCAAAAAAAAAAACTAGAAAAAACAGCAGAAGCAGCAAATATAGTTTACCAAAAAATTTTTACCACCCTGCTGTTGTTTTTACAAGTAGGAGTTTGCTACATACTAACACCACACAATACATATTATTGTATAATATATGAGAAGCAGCATAACAGAGCAATGGGAACTGCTGCTATACTACTACTACAGGAGACAGTGCTCAGATCATGGCTTATTCACAGCATGCATGGAGCTGGCATGTTCTCCCTATGTCTGTGTTGCTTTTCTCCTGGCACTTTCATTTTTCTCTCATATTCCAAAGGTTGATTAATATGACTCTTTTAATTGACAAAATGTGAAGGCATGTAGCATCCATCCACCCATACTTTGCACCCATGGTTTCCCAGATAATCTTTAATTGTCTTATCTGGATTAAGCAGGTTTGTAAAGGTTATGTTATCCAAAAGACAGATCAGTTGCAAACTCTGAATTAGCTTGGTCTGAATGAATGGTGGATGTGATTTCATCCAGTGCCTGTTATTCATGAAATTGCATCAACATTGTCATTTCAATCAATCAGCTTTAATGACCTCTTGGGCACAGCCATCAGCAGTGTCTATCTGCAGAGAGAATGTCAACCTTGTTGAGAGGTTTACTTATCTTGGCAGTAACATTCATGTCTCTGGTGACTCTTCCTATGAAGTCAGTAGACGGATTGAGACATGGGGGGTCATGATGCCTCTGGAAAGGGGTGTGTGGTGTTCCAGATATCTATGCAAAAGGACAACAGTCCAAGTCTTTAGAGTCTTGGTGCTTCCTGTTTTTCTATATGATTGCGAGACATGGACGCTATCCAGTGACCTGAGATGAAGACTGGACTCCTTCAGTACTGTGTCCCTTCAGAGACTCCTTGGGTACCGTTGGTTTGACTTTGTGTTGAATTGGCCGTTGCTTACCTGCATTACGAGAGAGTGTCAGTTACAGCTCTACAGCCATGTGGCACGATTCCCCAAGGGTGATCCAGCTTACAGGATCCTCATTATTGCAACATGCTGTACCAGTGCATGCTCCCCAACCTGACCTGAATCAGCTTTAAAGTTTGCCTCTGATTTTAACATACAAGGTCTGAATGTAGAAACCTACTGAAAGTGAAAGAAAAAAACTGTTTATTAATGAAAATTCATGTAAAGTACTAAAAGTACTAAAAGCTTGGAAGACTAAAATCACTGAAAATTAATCATTTCTAAGGCAAGCAAATTTTTACACCATTTTATGACAACAGAGACCAAATGTAAATCAGATTGGTTGAATGTAGACAGCTTTTGTGAAATAATTGATCTAAAGTATCACAGCAAGATCAAAAACCTGATAAAATCAGATTGACCATGAATGAATGCCCCGTGCTGCATTCTCAAATTTAGATTAAATGGCTTTGGAAATGCACACATGCATTAACATACTGTATGTGTCAGAGGCAGGACTTGGTGATTACTGCTGATAAGAAGAAGTCATTGAACATTCAATTGCCACAATCTGAATTACAGTAGTATTAGATTATACATTTAAGAGTTTCTCCTTCGAGTTAAACAAAACATGCAGCCTTACAAAAACATTGCATAGAGTGTTTTTATGTTAAATGGGAAAAAGTTATAAAGTTCTGAAACTGATAGAAGTTCTTTATCAAACTTCAAGCCTCAGCTTAATGAGATTTTGTTTGGATAAATAAGAAATGATGAGCTGCGTTTGCCTGAAAAGCCTGATCTTATAAAAGCACCAAAGCATATTTTTGAATTTTCAGTTCTTTATTATTTATGAAAAGAACAATAAGATACGGGGCGGCACGGTGGCGCAGTGGTAGCACTGCTGCCTCGTAATTAGGAGGCCTGGGTTCACTTGCTTGGAGTTTGCATGTTCTTCTCGTGTCTGTATGGGTTTCCTCCGGGTGCTCCGGTTTCCTCCCACAGTCCAAAGACATGCAGGTTAGGTGCATTGGCGATTCTAAATTGTGCTTGGTGTGTGTGTGTGGGTGCCCTGTGGTGGGCTGGAGCCCTGCTCAGGGATTTGTTCCTGCCTTGCGCCCTGTGTTGGCTGGGATTGGCTATTAGAATAGAATATTGCGGATTGGTTGATGACTGACTGACAATAAGATACACAAATATTCTCAGATATTGAATTTGTTTTTTAATTATGGACAAAAACATACATTGTGACTTTTTTTTTTAAATAGGGCCAATTTCCATATTCTGAACATGTAAGATTTGCAATTTTGTCTGTGGTACACCACCAAGTGTTACTAAGGAAGTTTACTCATGAGTTTCTTGAGAAAATGTTAAAATAATTTATTAAACTGTTTCATTTATGTTTTTTAAACAAATGTAATCATATTTGAAAAACAAAACAATAGTATATTTTGTGCCCTAAGTTACAAATGTAAACTTTAACATAATTTAACATTAAGTACTGTATTTCTTTTTAAAACCCCTGCCTGGTGTTGTGGCGAAAAATTGTCACCAGAAGGTTTTTTCCGTGAAAATGAAGGCTATTAGGACTCAGGATAGGCAAACAGAGTTTTAAGGCTTTATTGCAATAAAACAACAACACGGACTCAACCCAATTCAGCCAAATGTGGTTGAGCCCCGAACAGTTCAAAACTCAAAACTTATATAGTAATTTCTTATCACTCCGACCTCGTTCAATTAGCTCATTCTGCACCTGTCCTTACTGTCCATTGTTCATCTCTAGTTTCTGTTTTTGCTTATTTCTTTCACTGAACAAGGCCAGTGCAGACATTCTCTGTCTTCCATTTATGGGCTTTCCTCTCGTCACTTCCTCTTTCTCGGACTTTTAAGCTGGTTTGTCTGATGCCCAAAGCTAAGCTTTAATTTAAAAGAAATATGGCATATGCCTTTATTTAATCATTTGCTCGGCATGCTTGACTTGCCTTAATTTCTGCGCTAAAGTTAATTTGTAATATATTCTTCTATATTTATTTATGTTAGTGCCTGAATATACTAGTTTTACTTTTATGCATTACATCATCCTGACCTCATTTTTAGCAACACCTTTCGCTGTTTTTCTGCTGATTCACCATTCTAACTGGCCTCTTACATGCCCACCAAGGCCATTTTCCACTGATAACATTTCTTAGCTTCCTAACTTGCTGAACACAGGTGCACACACACACCCCTCCTTCTTCTGTCCTGGGCAGTTTCTATGTGTCATCCTTTTCCTGTCCTGTTTTTTCCTTTCACACACTAGCAATTCTGCTTCAAGCTTAAAAAACAATGCAATATGACTGATGTTTTAGTTAACCATTTGCTTGACTTATCTTATTTGCTTAACATTCTAATTTATGCTTAATCTAATGTTTCAGAAGCTTTTAATTACTTTTATGGCTATTTATGCTAATATGCTATTTATGCTAATACAGTATATACATTTTTCTCTTCCATACTGGTCACTGTCTGTGTGAGGTTTTGCATGTGTTTTCTGTATCTGTGTGGGGTTATTTTTTGGGTTCAATAGGTTATCTTCCACCCTCTAACAGACATGAGGCTCATGGTGATCAATGACTTGTTGAGTGTGGGTCTGTGCCTGACATGGACTAGCACACTACACTGTCCATGATTGGCAAACCCTGTGGATCTGATGTTGCCAAGAAAAATGCAGGCCTCCTGTGACCCTACACTTGATCAAGCTCTTTTGATAATGTATAAATTTACAGGATTTTGTGAGGTCAGAGACCTTTGTTTAGTATTTTGAGATCTGAACTTATATACACAAACACATCAGCTTGCAATCATGCAAATCATTGAATTAGAAGTATTTTAACATGTGCTTAATGCTGCATATATATTTAGAGATTTTTAGGGAAATTTAAAAATCATTAATTTTCTGAACCTACTCGTTTATTACAATGTCGTGGGCAGACAGAAATTATATTAGTGGCCTAGGGCAGTGGTTCTCAACCTCTGTGGCGGGCCCCCCTAGGGGGGCACGAAGTAACAAAAAGGGCAGCGCGAAGATGTGAAAAAAAGAAAACAAGAATCAAAAATATGAAAAAAACATCTGTTGAAACCAAAACAAATTAAATTAAACTACATTTTGATACTAGAACAATAAATATAGAGTTAGATAAATGTCAATAAAAGTTAAGTAGGTATAATAGAATATGCATCTACATTTCAAAAAAATGTTAGGGGGGGCGCGATTAAAACTGTTATGAAAACTCGGGCCGCAAATACTTAAAAGCTGAGAAACACTGGCCTAGGGTAAATATGCCATCAAACCTACAGGAATACCAGTCCATTGCAGGGCACAATTATACATACATCTCCACTCACTCACACCACACAGATTTTAGATTCTCCAATCTACTGATCTTTCATTTTTTATGGGATGTATAAGTAATGTGGAGTAGTGAAATCCAAAACATGAGAAGAATGTGCAAACTCCAAGCAGATGACCACTAGGTAAGGAACTGAAATCATGTCTTTGGAGTTATGAAGAAACAGGGCTGGCCAGCATGATAACATGCCATCTGAAGTTCAAAAAACACACAAGTTTTTTTTTGTTGTCTTTTTTAATATTATAATTGAATGAATTGTTTTTGATTGCCTTATGTTACAGTATATCCTGGGTGAGATTTTACCTTTTGCCCCAGCTGTTGCTCCTCTTTCATGTGAGAAATGGAATTTCAAATGATTAATCAATAATTCACAATTAAATACTTATTTCAAGTTAAGAAATGGTGGAGGTGTTATTTTGGTAAAACAATTGCTTCTTCTAGAATTTCTTGTTATGATGTGATTACTATTTATTTAATCCAAGAAGTTTTTTCTGCACTGATCGTCACTACGGTACCCGCACATGCATAATGCATTTGCTCATACACAGCTTGCTCTACATAAAAACATACATTGAGGGATGATGCAAGATGAAATATGAATAATGTACACCAACTAACGTTAAGTTACATTGTAGAACATATTGCAGCGTCGGCGCTGAGCTTTGCAATGACTCTTTGAGGTGGCTCTCTATACTTAAAAGGACTGCTCACTTTTTGCCGCATTAGTTGGAAAAAGCATGTGACTTTGCAGGCTTGCTGTTTATATAGACACACCTGCCACTGGTGATGCAATGCCATCTCATACTTGGGTGACTCATCCCTAGCTACAGAGATGTTCAATGCAGGTCAGTTGTAAGCATGCAGGCAAGCCTCTTTGTGTGGAGATGCAGATGTGTCAGTCTTTAGGCTGATTTCCTTCACTGAAATGGAGCTGCAAACCACATTCCAGGTTTGGAGCTCAGCTTTGAGACTCTCCCTCCACTGCTGCTTCACAACATTCTGTCTTGTCCTTTGCCTTGCTTCTCACAGCTCTCTTGGGGTCAGTGGTAACCTTATCTGCTACACCTTTCCACAGCTCCATGAGCCCAAAGCTCCGCTGGCACCCAGCTACCCAGGCTAATGAACATGATCAGATAGAGAAGTGGTGATGCAACTGCAGAGGAGGCAATCTCTCAGCTGTCTCTCGTCTGTATTGCTGCTGCCATCAGCACTCCAGATTATGTATTTGAGCCTCGAAACACTGGAGCAACTCCTCCAAAGAGCCAAGCAGGTCTGATTTAGGTCTCCGAGGCTCTGATAAGTTGGACTGTAAGTCTTCTCATCCCACTTCTTACACCAATGTGTCGTTGGTGCCGAGCACTGCAATGGATAGTTTCTCTGCTCTTTACATGGCTCTTTGAGGTCTCTATCCTTGAATGACTGCTCACCTTTTGCCGTACTATTTGTAAACACATGCAGCTTTGCAGGCCTGACATTTATGTAGGTACCCCTGCCACTGGTGTTGTAAAACCAGCCCATACTTGGGTAACTCATCCCTGCCTAATATACCTTACCAGCGCCTTTGCAATATATATAATGTGATTCATATGGAGGTGCTTGATACACTTACTTTCTTACCTAGTAAAACCCTCTATAATCTGATTGATCTGGAGGGGCGAAACGTACTTTTTTATCTACACAGTAAAATTTTAGTGTAAGCATATGGATAGCACTGGAACAATGGACTATGAGGTTACTATGTGGAAATTCTGTGCTTTAATACATGAATCTGATCTATTACATTTTTTAAAATGACATTCTTTTTAACAGCATTTTCCAGTTACAGCACTTGTGAAATCCAAATGTCTGCCGGTTTTCTGTCCAATCAATTTCTTTATTAGAAATAAGTTTAAGTGAGAATTCTTGCGTACGTAAACCTACTATTTTTCTGTGTTTAATATTTTATTGCATATTAAGGAATTGTCATTTTTCAGGTTCACAGCTCCACAAATAACAACCAGCAAAGTCACTTAAAACACACTTTACTCTTGAACTTAAAGGAAAAATATTGGAGTGTTTGAAAGGCATACAGCAAATGTGACAGAAGATTTCAGAGGCATCAGTGTTATCATGCTAACTATATGCAAGATAAAAAACTCATCTGGGTAATGAACTCATTATATAGTGAATGATTCAGATTTAAAGCTTTCTGTTACTGTGAGTCACAAGACTTGTGTCTGTCTCAAGCAAATCATGCCCTTCTAAAACTGCTATCTGTCTAAAAGTGTGTTTTCTTTGAAATTAAATCTCCACTAAAAAGCAGAAATGCAGCTCATTTGTTCACAATGTAAAGAACAGTGCATTCTGAGGTTGTCATTGTTGCCTTACAGCCATACATACTTGGGTTCAGTTCTTAGCCTGCTCACTGTGTGCTGTTTGCAGGTTATCTGCACATCTGTTTGGATAGTCACATTTTCTTTTACATGCCAGATATGTGGATGATGGGTGAACTGGCAAATCTAAACTGTTCTTTGCAAGAGTGTGCATGTGTGTGTATGTGTACACAAAAAAGTAAATAAATAAAAATAAAAGAGCAAAATCTTCAAAGAAGACTTAAACAGTAGGAAACATTTTCTCTGGATTTCTAACTGAAACAATGAATGCCTCTGGTGTTTTCTGTTATATAAATACATCTAAGTGCTGAGGTGTTATCTACTCAAAATGAGTTCAACAGACTGTAAGTGCACTCCACAATACCTATGATGCCACATGTAGCACACTCACTCAAGGATGTCATTCCTGACAAGTCCATTCCAAGGCATTTGTCCTATGTACTAATTAAATGCATTGCATTTTTCATTCCAACAAATGGAATATACATCTGCCACTATAACTTTATAAAGGAAGTTGTAATGGCAGAAAATAAAATTGACCAATAGAGCAAGTTCTAATCCCATTGGAACCCACTGATGTTCACACAGAGGGAAGTAGCTAATGGTGTAACCATGTGGGGTCCCAAACTTGGGTCTTAGTTGGCCAACGTGTCCTCTTTATATCTGTTAATGAAATGTGATTTATTTGCATGATTTTTTACTTGTTATCATTTTGCTACATTAATGAGGACAAATAATCATATTGTTTAATGGATGTGAATGGGATTAGTACTCCCCCTTTCATATTTCCTATATTTTTCCTAGTTAAATTTTCTTTTATTCAGTTACAGTATCAATTTGTCTGTTACCTCAGTTATACCCCATTTGGTATAGATTTTGTAATGTTTGTGATGCACCATTTGTTGGAATGGAAAATGAAATGCATTTTAGTGCTACATGAATTACAAAGTTTGATTTAACAGTAATACTGTTTTTTATATACAGTATATTTTTTAATACTGTAACTACACCTGAAACAAAACTTGAATGTCAGATTACTAAAAAAGGTCCATTTGCATAAATAGAAATAAGCACATTTGAAAACCAAGTTAATCCAGTTCAGAAATGTGAGAAGTAAGACCAGATGTAAGGAAGAAAACAACCATGACAGGGATGCCAATCCATTGCAGTCATAAACACACATACATACCCATATTAACTCAAACTGAGGTCAATGTACACTTGCTAATTAGCCTATGAAACTGCCTATTTTTGAGGATGTAGCAGGAAAGCCAGAATACATTTAGGAAAACCAATAGAGGAGCAAGAAGAATGTGCATATTCAACAAAAACAATGACTGGTAAAGGGATTCAAATCCACAACACTGGACCTGTGAGGCAGAAGTGCTAACTATTATGCCGCTCTGCCATCCAAGAATAGACATTTAGCTCTGCAAACAAATAAGCTGAGTTTTATTTCAGCAGCTGTTGAGTTGTAGCCGGTGCTAGGTTATTTTGCGCCCTAGGCCAAATTTATTAGTGTGCCAACTGACTGTTTAGTAGCTAACCCGTGCACCCTGCCACATAGTCACCATTTGGGTTTAATGACCACCCTGTTCATTGTCTGTGTACTGTAGACTGTTTATTTTGTCTAATTTTCATAAGTTTCCAGTGAGTGTTCCAGTTTAGTCACACTAAATTATCTCAGTGTGTGACTTATGAAGGACTGGTGTCTTATGTAAGGTGGTATTTTTGCTTGTGCCAGATAGCGCTGATACATAATAAAAAAGCAAATTTAGACAAAAGTGAATGAAACATGTTTAAAATTCACATGTCTAATGGTTACAGAATTTAAATTCAAAATAAACTAGACACTTGCCATAATTATGTGAAACAAATTTTAAAAAAATGTCAAATTATACCTTTTTAATGGATATAAGACAGCCCATGGCATATTTTCATGCCCTTTCTGAGTGATATGGATTTTCTTCGTGGACTTCAGTTTCCTTCCACAGTCCAAATATACAGTATACTGTGATATTAATTATATATCTCTCTTGGATCGTTCTGTCCAATTTCAGGGTCATAGAGTCTCTGAGCTTTTCCCAGCAGCCTCAAGGACAAAGCAGCGAATAACCTTTGATCTGATGCCATTCCCTTGCATAGCACACTCATTCACACTGGACTAGTTTAAAGTTGTTAGTTAATATTTGTGTCTTCCGGATTTGGGAGGAAACTTTGAGTATATGGAATAAATGGGTGTACAAGTGAAGACAGCAGTCAACTCTTTTGTTCAGGGATCATGTTACTGCCAAAACACACTTGAAGTGCGGTGTGGTGTTTGTACATTCTCCTCTCACTCAGCTACATTTCTTGTATACTCTATAAACTTTTAGAGTAAGTAATACATCTGAAGTGGCCGAGCAGAAGTAGGTGTGAATGGGTTGGTGGTGATGAGCTGACATCCTATTCAAGACTGCATCCTCAGTTGTACCTGTTTCTTCAGGGACAGTATGATGCTTACCTGAGGTATGTGAATTTAAAAAAATTCACTGAACAATAATTATTTAATTCAGACAACACATGCAATTATGTATTTATGTGACCTGTTGAACAAATTCTCTTCTCAATTATGAAATTGTCAGTAACACTCTGTTTTTGAATAGCAAAATAGTAGCTCCAAAGAGCAGGGTCTTTGTAAATTTCCCAGATAATAATACCCTTTCTTTCCCTGAGCACATTCTGTAATTGTTCATTTTGTTCCTTAATATGTTTATACAAGAGGAAATTTGTTCTCAACCTCACAAGCTTTGATCAGATTTTTGAGTACTCCCCAGGTAGTTGCCCCCAAGCCATAGTGATCTAAAATCATAATAAAATCTTGCTGGCTCTTTGTTTTAAATTCTGCAAGTATACATTCCAGTTTGGTTTTATTACTGTAAAATCCCCCGTCTCGTCTTTGTGTAGTCAGTTCCTTTCGGCTTTGACGTTTCCCATGTTTTACAGCCTGAACATTACCGGTAATCAGAAATGGCTTGTAAATAAGCAACACTGATGATTTTTTTCAAAACGGGCCGTCTGTGATACCAAGATCATGCCTCAGTCAGGGGGCCTTTTAAGTGGTCTTGAAAGGTTGTGTATAGGTTCGTTTTACCATTTGTTTGAACTTGTTAATCCTGCTTACATACATAAAGACAGGAAGGATTAACAGGCTGGTATGGTGAAGCCAAAAAAAAAGTGGCTAAATTAAATCAAGAAACACCCTATCAGAAAGACTAACTTGCCTGGCAGAAAGGAATCTAAAGCTGTCAACAGAAATAAAGTATCATGGGTGCTGGGGTCTTTCTGTTCATGCTCAAGGAAGCCTAAAATAATCTGTGGTTTTTGATGCTTGATTTACTTTTCCATAGGGCTAATTAACAACAGATTAAACTTTCTGCCACTATAGTTTATTACTGAAATTGACAAATATCACGTGTTTGTTTTGAGCTCTTTATGGAAAAGGCTGCATTTAGCAGGATGAAACTTAATATGTGACAGTGTGGCTTTATGCAATGGTGAAGAGACGTTAAAGCCGCTTTTGGTTTTTAAAAGGCAATTACTTGAAAAGAGTAGAGGCCATTAAAAGACTTTGTCTAACCACATTCAAAACACTTTCCAAGACATTTAAATTGTATTTTCTCTATGACAACTGTGTAACCAGCAATTGGATCTTTACGTTATTATCAAAAAATTAGACTGTGCCACAGCCCAAGCTATATCTTACCCATAATAAGCAACCTTTCATTTCCAAGACTTGCTAACAATGGGGAAAGTAATGCATCACAAATATTAGCTCATGCTTTTTGTCTTTTTAAATAGAGAAACATTCAATTATATTCCAATAATCAGTAGTTTTAATGATACACTGTAAATAAAAACATGGCTCTGTATGTTTGTCTGTCTATCTGTCACACTACAATATGTAATTCTTTTAGTAATCATCAGGGAATGATTAATTTTTGTCCTATGTTAAAAGCAGTGACATTCATGTCTCTGGTGACTCTTCCTATGAAGTCAGTAGATGGATTGAGGTTGCTAGAAAGTAATGTGTGGCACTCCCGATATCTATGCAAAAGGGTGAAGGTCCAAGTCTTTAGAGTCCTGGTGCTTCCTGTCTTGCTATATGGTTTAAAGACATGGATGCTATCCAGTGACCTAAGACAAAGACTGGACTCCTTTGGTACTGTGCTTCTTCGGAGAATCCTTGGGTACCACTGGTTTGACTTTGAGAGGCTGCTCATGGAGTCCTGGATGAGGCACATTACCTGCATTGTGAGGGAGTGTCAGTTACAGCAATACGGCCATGTGGTGCGATTCACTGAGTGTGATATTTTTCACAGGGTCCTCATTGTTGGGGATCTGAGTGGATGGGGCAGGCTAAGGGGATGCCCATGTACAGTTGTGCTTGAAAGTTTGTGAACCCTTTAGAATTGTCTATATTTCTGCACAAATATGACCTAAAACATCATCAGGTTTTCACTCAAGTCATAAAAGTAGATAAAGAGAAACCAGTTAAACAAATGAGACAAAAATATTATACTTGGTCATTTATTTATTGAGCAAAATGATCAAATATTACATATTTGTGAGTGGCAAAAGTATGTGAACCGATAGGATTAGCAGTTAGTTTGAAGGTGAAATTCGAGTCAGGTGTTTTCAATCAATGGGATGACAATCAGGTGTGAGTGGGCACCCTGTGTTATTTATAGAACAGGGATCTATCAAAGTCTGCTCTTCACAACACATATTTTTGGAAGTGTATCATGGAACGAACAAAGGAAATTTCTGAGGACCTCAAAAAAAGAGTTATTGATGCTCATCAGGCTGGAAAAGGTTACAAAACCATCTCTAAAGAGTTTGGACTCCACCAATCCACAGTCAGACAGATTGTGTACAAATAGAGGAAATTCAAGACCATTGTTACCCTCCTCAGGAGTGGTCGACCAACAAAGATCACTTCAAGAGCAAGGCGTGTAATAGTCAGCGAGGTCACAAAGGACCCCAGGGTAACTTCTAAGCAACTGAAGGCCTCTCTCACATTGGCTAATGTTTATGTTCATGAGTCCACCATCAGGAGAACACTGAACAACAATGGTGTGCATGGCAGGGTTGTAAGGAGAAAGCCACTGCTCTCCAAAAAAAACATTGCTGCTCGTCTGCAGTTTGCTAAAGATCACGTAGACAAACCAGAAGGCTATTGGAAGAATGTTTTGTGGACGGATGAGACCAAAATAGAACTTTTTGGTTTAAATGAAAAGTGTTATATTTGGAGAAAGGAAAACACTGCATTCCAGCATAAGAACCTTATCCCATCTGTGAAACATGGTGGTGGTAGTATCATGGTTTGGGCCTGTTTTGCTGCCTCTGGGGCAGGATGGCTTGCCTTCATTGATGGAACAATGAATTCTGAATTATATCAGAGAATTCTAAAGGAAAATGTCAGGACATCTGTCCATGAACTGAATCTCAAGAGAAGGTGGGCCATGCAGCAAGACAACGACCCTAAGCACACAAGTCGTTCTACCAAAGAATGGTTAAAGAAGAATAAAGTTAATGTTTTCGAATGGCCAAGTCAAAGTCCTGACCTTAATCCAATCGAAATGTTGTGGAAGGACCTGAAGCGAGCAGTTAATGTGAGGAAACCCACCAACATCCCAGAGTTGAAGCTGTTCTGTACGGAGGAATGGGCTAAAATTTCTCCAAGCCGATGTGCAGGAATGATCAAAAGTTACTGGAAACGTTTAGTTGTAGTTATTTCTGCAAAGGGGGGTCACACCAGATACTGAAAGCAAAGGTTCACATACTTTTGCCACTCACAAATATGTAATATTCGATCATTTTCCTTAATAAATAAATGACCAAGTATAATATTTTTGTCTCATTTGTTTAACTGATTTCTCTTTTCTACTTTTAGGACTTGAGTGAAAATCTGATGATGTTTTAGGTCATATTTATGCAGAAATATAGAAAATTCTAAAGGGTTCACAAATTTTAAAGCACAACTGTAACACCTGGCTGCATGGATGTGATTTGACTGCATGTCTGCCTGGGGGGTTGTCAACCAGGATCCTGAGCTGTGGTGGATGTAGCAACATGCTGTACCAGTGCAAGCCCCCCAACCTGACCTGACCTGACCTGTTAAAAGCAACTGTCTTTACATACCGCTTCTAGTTATTATGTTGCAATTAATGTTGTTCTATCGTCTTTTTCTATTTACTTATTACTTTTTAATTAAATTTCAAAATACAGTCATGCGGTGACTTATATCCCTGTAAAAATACTCACACCTCTATAAATTAAATACTATGTAAGATTCACAAAGCTGGAATAAAATATGGAGAAAAAAACATCTCCACCTTAAAGTATTGATTTATTGGAATTTTCTGACGTGTCCAGCAGCATGGCATGTCCAAACACATACTAAAAATGTCAGTTAGTAATGAATAAGTTGCTATAGATAGCAATATATGGTAATTATTCTAAATACTTTTTGTAAGACAGTCGAAGAATAGGATTAAAGAACAATAAAATGCATTATGATGATTCTATGTCAGTAAGTTACAAAGCCATATACAGAATAAACAAAAGACAAGCAGATAATTAAAGTACATAAAGTAGTTAAACTACTGCACAATTCAGTAACACATATGGTTGAAATAAAGGTATATTACTCATAGTGATCATTTCATGATACAGTATATTAATTTAAAAAATGCAAGGCTTTAGCTGTGTTGTCTCTTACAAATCCATCATGCTCTCTGTTCCAATCTATTTCATACTCAGGTTCTTCACAGGTTTAACACACAGCAACGTTTAGCTCTCTTTGTATTTTCCCTTCCCTTTCTTCCATTTGCAAAGGAGGTCCTTCCTGAGTCTCAGTTTGTCTTCAGTTCATTCCTGCAGCACCACCCCAATGATAATTGTGGCATGGCAAATCCAAGAAAAATACCATGAACAAGAAAAGCTGTTTGTGTCCTTTTCTTTATCTGACCAATAACTTTGACTTGGGAAGCCCTCTATAACATCCTATCCAGACTCAAATGCCCTACCAAGTTCATCAGTATTCTCAGGCTGCTACAAAATCTGATGACTGCAACTGTCCTCTGGAATGGAGCAGAAATGTGTCCCTTCACCAGCCGAATGATACTGTAGATATCTGATTTTGTAATCAGAACATGGGAAGGTTAGGTGAGCTAGAGGCAGGGATTGAACCAGCAACTTGGATGTTTACAGACCAATTCCTGGGGTACTTCTCTCATTGTCTTCCCAAGACCACATGCCATAGTGTTCTCTTTGGGCACTCAACCTTTATGACATCAGCACATGTGAAGATCTGCTTAGATTGTCTTCATATGTACCACTCTCTCGACATTTCTCAGTCTGTATGTCTCAGTGCTGCTGTTGATTGTTGAGTATAAAAAAGTGAGAGAACACTATCTCTAGATCTTAAGCAATGTGCAAGACTTCAAATACTTAGTACAAATGGTGGTGGGGTTTTTAAAGCAGGATGTGGAGACTGACTCTTTCAGCCTGAAATGTGTGTTTCCTTTATACAAATTGCTACTCTGCACTCTAGCCATTCAGCTTTGATGAAACAATCGATCTTGTTTTTTGCTATCTGTTCACTTTTTTTTCACATATCTGCTAAACCTCTTAAAAATCAGTTTATGTACCTACCCAAAAAGTCATTGTAAAAAAAGGTATGTGTCAATCAATTTCAAGGAAACCAATGAGTCTTGAGGGATGTTATGAATGAAATAATCAGTTGTGAGATTTACCATTCAATGTCTTCCTTAGACCAGATGTTTACTGCTTTTTGTTTTGCCAGTTACCTCACATTTCCATTATATTTCTGATTCAAATAATTCTGTAGATTATAATGATGTATACTATTATCCACTATAGTTTTTTTTTTCTTTAAGAAAAGTACAAATGTGATATTCATCCCCAAAAGTTGTTCAAATTTTCCTTTATGATTTCCGACAGATTAAATTATCTCTGCATTAGACTGAGAAGATATTGAGTTTCTTGCTCAAACTAATCTTGCACATGTTCTCTCAGATATCTTTTATTCTCCTAATACCATCAAAAACAATAAGTTCATTTTTTGGTGTCTCTTCATTCTTTCATCCTTGCATGCTGCTTTGTTCGTCTTTACTTTTGACTGAACTCATTAAGGGTGATTTTGAGACTGAATATTTGAATTCTTTTAAATTCATTTTGGTAGGTGAAGAAAACAGGGAAGCTTTGTAATTCATACTACATCACAAGAGAAAATTCTTTATAATGGAAGGTGTTTTACACTAACATTGGATGTGAATAAAAATAAATATATACCACCAGCCCATTAAGAGATGACTCCCTACTTATGCTTAATGCCAGCAGGTTGGGTACTGGTTCTGTATGACAGTGAAATGGATAAACTGGTTAGAAAATGAATGGCTGGAAAAATTACAAATAAAAAAAGTTTTGTTTTCTTTCTCTTCAAGATACCCCCCATGATATGGTAAATTCAAAGTTTGTCTAACTTTACATTATAAACTAAAAGAAATATATACATTTTATTACTATATTTATTACATAACTCAGATCTGAAGCTGAAGCATCTGGAGTTGAACCCACCTGGTGGCACCAGTCATGCATTCACACGACGAGGGTTACTACAGTTGGTAAAACGTACATGCGACTTTAAAGGTAGGCCCCTGTTCTGTAATGTGTTATTTCCTTGCTTCTTGTCTTCATGTTGACTGCATTTTTTGTTAGATTTACAAGAATGGGATGGCAGTTCTGTTATATGGGGTGGTAAAACCAGATTTAAGGAGAAGTAACATTTACTGTACTTACCCCAGAGTAACAGAAAGTCCCATTTGTGTCTCTACACTGGACAAACCTACTGAAGTGCATGCACAGTAAGTGAGGCACTACATTCTGGAAGTTTCTGTACGTGGACCATACCCTGTAAATGGAGGAGGATTTTTTTGAGGGAAAGAGCGCAAGTCTTGCAGATTTTGTGGCACTAATGTTTCAGTTTCTTTGGTATTTTAAACCAACAGATTGATTCCCATTGCAGGAAAGTATGTGAATGCATTGGTTAAAAAAAAGAAAATAAAAGGTCTGAATTAGTGTAAATGTAATGATTTAATTCACAAGGTGGAAGTTTGTAATAAACAACGATAGTAGTGTCAAATCTTAAAAATGTTAAAATGTGTGCTTCAGTTTAAATGCTGTCTAATACTCTCTTTTGTAATAGAAATGTGTAATTTTTCAATGTTTGGTAAGGGTCCCCAGTGAAGGATTGAAAATAACACCATCACTAAACTTGAAATATGCTAAAACAATAGCCCATATGCTTCTGTTCAAAATTTGTTATTTATAAACTTCTGGGAGTGGTTCTTAGAGGGCTGGGATCACTGGTAAAGAATCAAATACAGTCTCTTAAATATTATCACATTCATGATCAGGAATCTTGAAATAGCATAACTCCACGTGCCTATATTATCGATCCCCATTCTACTGATGTTTTGTGAAAAGAATTAGCTTTAACCCCTTGTATCCCATTAGAGGGTGAATTCCTAGGGTTCAGTTGATGAGGGATACACAACTTCATCCTTCTGATGATTTTTGCTGAAGGCACCTATCGATTAACTTTTTATCATAAGGGTGTAATACCCTGCCTAAAACATGGTCCAAAAATGTCCTAAAAATGAGAGTTCTTTGGATGTAGAGGGCCAAACATGGAGGAAACCCCATAAGGGTATATCATATGTGGGAGGTGTCAGGGGGTGACGGGTGAAAAAACTGAAGTGATTTTAAAGCTTTCATCAGTTATTCTTATGAAAACATACATACACACACACACAAATTCAACAGCCTTCCTGGGGAATTGCATTAAGCCCTTACTGGTTGTGGCCACTAGGGGTGCTCAAGAGCCATAGTTAAACTGAGAATCAAAATGAGTGAGGTATGAAGAAAAAATAACAAAAATTGGATAAGTAAGCACAGAGAGATTCACAGTTATACAACTTAATCAGAAAATTTGAAAACTTTATACTTCTCACACTTCATATTTTACCAAAATAAAATAACCTGTCTCTTACTATACTGTGGAGTGACTGTTATAGTTTCCTTGAAGCTCTCAATCCTATCACCCTTTCACATTTTTTCCAAAACCTCTGCCCTCAATTCCTCCCGCCAGAGGAGTCCTCGTCTGTCACTCCGCTCGTGACTACAGGCTCACCAGAGATCTATTTCTTTTACTTGCTTTATCTGCTCCATTGGCAAACAAACTCAGAGGTGCATTTCTACCATAAATTGGACTGGAAGGTGTTAGAAAGCTGCACAGTAAATAAATACATAACTAAATAAATAATCTTATACCACAAGAGGCTTCCAAAATGATCCTATATATATCTTAAACTATACTTACTAAATAACTTCAAAAATCCATATTGAATGTAAAAAGTATTAGTAATCATAGAATTCAAAGTAGACTGAAGCTGTTTCCTTTGTTCTGTGTTCTGTGTAGGCTTCAGTTGGCCACATTATATGTTCACTGTTTTTAAGTGTTGACAGATCCTACACAAACCTATGGAATATAAAAAATTATTAAGCATTTTGTGTTCTGGTTTAAGATAATTATCAATGACTTCTTCTCTCTTGTTTTGCATAAATGATTGACAAGTTATTTTCCTACTCATAATCTGAAAGTTAGGCACAGATATGACTATTCCAGTGTAACCAGTGAAATAGAATGCAAGCATGGGCTGGCCAATCCAAAAATTAGACAAGAAGAAAGCTAGGACATTCCTTGCTCCAACCAGGAGATTGGTAGAATGTGCCAGAACCTCAGCAAATATGTTGGAGTCCCAGAAAAGCTTGAGCAAATTTCCCTACCCCACCAGGAAGCTGGTATACTGGAAGAGCAGAGGAAGGTAACCTATTTGGACTGCTTTCCTACCCAAGATGCAACATCCCTGGGCTATGTTACCATTATGGACCACTGTAGGCATGCAAGGAACTGCAGTCCGGCGGGGAAGTCCTGTTGGGTTTTGTGGGAACTTCCCATGGGCAATGGTATGGCAGCAGAATTACTCCCGGGTCTTGCATAAGAAGAGCTTCTCAACCTTTCTCTGGTGAGTCAAAGTCATTAGAGGAGCTGGACAATACTTGCCTGGCAGGAAAAGAGGAATGGAGGAGAGTTATATTGCTGTGCTGCACTAACTTGTGTTGGCAAGAGAGAAACCTATCAAATGAAACTTGTAAAACATATTAAATGAAAGATTGAGTTTTGAACAAGGGACAGTGTCTGTGTAATTGTGTCTGGGGTTTAGGGCTCTGTGGTGCCCACTAGTGGTCACACCAGTTAAAGGCTCCTTTATTTAATTTGTAAAGATTGTTTGATGTGGTTATACCTAATGTGAACTCTACCATTGGCAGTGAAAACAACAATGGAAGGGTTACTGAATAAGCCTTGGCAGGGATTATTACAGAATTGGGACAATATTCAATACTGGCTATCTTAAATACTAAGTACTACTCAAAGACAATATTAAACTGTCCCAAAATCCCAAAAACAGAGATACAATTGATACAATTGAAAAGATAAGATAGTTATTACTAAAAGAAATGACAAGTCATACATGGGCCCTGCTGAAATGGCTACCTCATTCAGTGCCTTAGCAAATTGGAGAACAGTGCAGCCTGTTTTATTAATCTTCAGATGGCTGACATAACAAGCAGCAGACCTGAGAGACTAACAATGACCAGAGCCCCCATCCCCAAGTTCAGCTTTAGAAAATAAGTAGGGCAAAAATTAATAAAAAAAACAGTCATGGAGAAAATAAAACCTTCTTGTGTTTCAATTGTAAAAAATATACACCTGAAATTGCTCTAGATTCTTGCCTTTCCGGATATGATCTTGCTGTCCACCATTTGCAGATGACTGTGACACGGAGCTGGATTAAGTAGGTTTGAAAATAGATAAATGAATGACATTTCCAGACTACTACTACTACTGCTACTACAACTAACCCTGGGCTTACGATTTTTAGTTTTTCTTCTATCTGATGAAACTCTGGATGCACATGGACAAATAGCCATATATACATTTACATTTACTTGCTTAGCAGATGCTTATATCTAAAGTGATTTACAAAATAGGTCAGCATAATAGAGTAACATCAATGTGAAGGGACTATTTGGGAAAAAGAGTTACAGGACAAAATTACAAAAGTGATCCTCACAAGTGAAGAGCTCAGAGCAAAATACAAACAAGTTACAATTCCTAGAAGATACAAACCTAGCAGCTAATATTATTTAGAAGGAATTTACCAAACAAGGGAGTCTTCACATGCTGCTTAAACACATTGAACATGTCAGAATTCCAAATGGAGGTGGACTGTATGTTCCACCATCTATAGGAGCTGCACATAAGAAGAGAATCTGAACTGAGATTTGTTACCACACTGAGGTGGCATCACCAGGCACCTTTCATCGGCAGACCTGGGTGGTTGAGAAGGCAGGACCTTATAAGTGTCTCCATATACAGTGCATCCGGAAAGTATTCACAGCGCATCACTTTTTCCACATTTTGTTATGTTACAGCCTTATTCCAAAATAGATTAAATTCATTTTTTCCTCAGAATTCTACACACAACACACCATAATGACAACATGAAAAAAGTTTACTTGAGGTTTTTGCAAATTTATTAAAAATAAAAAAACTGAGAAAGCACATGTACGTACGTATTCACAGCCTTTGCCATGAAGCTCAAAATTGAGCTCCGGTGCATCCTGTTTCCTCTGATCATCCTTGAGATGTTTCTGCAGCTTAACTGGAGTTCACCTGTGGTAAATTCAGTTGATTAGACATGATTTGGAAAGGCACACACCTGTCTATATAAGGTCCCACAGTTGACAGTTCATGTCAGAGCACAAACCAAGCATGAAGTCAAAGAAATTGTCTGTAGACCTCCGAGACAGGATTGTCTCGAGGCACTAATCTGGGGAAGGTTACAGAAAAATTTCTGCTGCTTTGAAGGTCCCAATGAGCACAGTGGCCTGCATCATCTGTAAGTGGAAGAAGTTCGAAACTACCAGGACTCTTCCTAGAGCTAGCCGGCCATCTAAACTGAACGATTTGGGGAGAAGGGCTTTAGTCAGGCAGGTGACCAAGAACCCGATGGTCACTCTGTCAGAGCTCCAGAGGTCCTCTGTGAAGAGAGGAGAACCTTCCAGACGGACAACCATCTCTGCTGCAATCCACCAATCAGGCCTGTATGGTAGAGTGGCCAGACAATCTATTTTGGAATAAGGCTGTAACATAACAAAATGTGGAAAAAGTGATGCGTTGTGAATACTTTCCAGATGCACGGTATATAGGTGCTGGTCCATTGACTATTTTGTAGGCAAACATCAAGGATTTGAAAACCTCATATGTATGGCTAATTGTAGCCAATGCAGTGATCCTAAGAGAGAGGTGACATGTGCCTGTCTCGGCTGATTGAACACCAGATGTGGTGCAGCATTTTGAATCATCTGCAGCAGCTTAGTGAAACATGGCTTTTCTCCCAGGATACAGAGTTTCAGTAGTCCAAACATTGCAAGACCAAACCCTAGACCAGGAGTTGTGTTTCATATTCTGTTGGATACAGTCTGATTTTGCGGATCTTTTATAGAGGGAATCTGCAAGACTGAGAGACCATAGCAGCATGTTCCTGTCCCTGAAGTACAGCTGGTCATTGATCAAAGCACCAAGGTGGCATACCAATTTGGTGGGTGTTAGTGATAATGAATCAAGATGAACAGAAATGGGGTGCTGAACAGTTGGGTGAGTTGGGACAACAAGAAAGTCTGTCTTTGCCAAGATGAGCTGGAAATGGTGTTTCTTCATCCAGGTTGCAATCAGTGAAACATTCAGAAATTTTAGCTGATACCATTTAGTCTTCTGAAGGCAACAACACGTACAGCTACATATCTCATCATACAACTGATAAAAGAAACTATGGCACTGAATGGTAGTGGAGGTATATAGAGCGAAGAATAAAGAGCTCAGCATGGATCTTTGGGTGCCCCATGCTTGTCTGTTGCATCCTTGACATTTCTCCATGCCAGGACACACAATAGGATTTGCCCAAGAGGAAGAACTCAAACCACCTGAGGGCAGTCAAAGCAATGCCAAGGTCAAAGAAGGTAATAAGGAGGATCTGGTGAGGACGGATCAAGCAGGATGAAAACAGGCAGTATGTTCTTAGCTCTAGCCTGCTGTAATTTGTTGACAATGATAAGCAGAGCTGTCTCAGTGGAATGGTTTTTCTTGAAGCCTGACTGATTAGGATCGAACAGCCTGTTCTATACAAGAACGTAAGAGACCTGGTAATTGACAGCACATTTCAATATTTTAGATAGAAATGAGAGTAGAGAGACTGCTCAGTAATTACCTACTTGAGATCGATTGAAAGTGTACTTCTTTAGAGGAGGAGTTATAAGGCCCTGTTTGAACAATGTAAGAAAAGTGCCTGTGCTGAGTGAGGTGTTGACATGTATAATTGCACAAATGAGTATGGCATCATTTTCTACAGCAACGCTTAGTAGAATTGTATGACATACACAGAATGTTTTTTAATGTCCAAAAATTACTTACTTATCTTCAATTGTGGATCACAGGTCACATATAGCCTCAAGCCATCCTCCACGCATTTTATTCTGTTTTTTAAAAAATATGTTGAATCTATAAATATTTGAAAGAAGCAGGCACACAAGGCATAGGAAATAATTCCAAATTAAAATAAATCATTCAATAAAACATTGCCATTTTGATTATAAATTTATTATTATAAAGAGGAGCACTAAGAGCAAAAGGGACAGGTGTTCAGGCTTTCCTCAGCCAGACAACCGTGCAAGTGACTGATGTTTCAACAACAACAACAACATTTATTTATATAGCACATTTTCATACAAAAAAATGTAGCTCAAAGTGCTTTAAAAAATGAAGAATAGAAAAATAAAAGACACAGTAAGAAAATAAAATAAGTCAACATTAATTAACATAGAAT